>CM044958.1:897038-1285997 GCA_024516035.1 Bactericera cockerelli
TGCATTATTTTGCGGAAACGACCGAATTATATTTGAAAAAAAAAACGTGAATACAGACATTTTATGATTTAAGAAAATCTTCCAACAGTTCCTGACTTCTTCCTGTGGGGCTACCTGAAGGAGAAAGTCTACACCAATAAACATCAAAGGAGGTCAAAAATAATATCCCCGTGGAGGTTGCAGCAATTACACAGGCAACAGAAAGTTAAAAAGACAAGAAAATCTTCTAAAAAGAACCAATGATAAAATGAGTTCTAGAGTAGTTGAACGACATAATTTTCCACACCTTACGTAAAAAATCTTCATTAAATATACTGTCTATTGCTATTTATTTTTATGTTTTCTGTCCTATTGATCAAAAGTTAATAAATATTTACATTGGAAAGGTACTTTTTGACCACCCTGTAGCTTATATTATTATAATACTTGTTCTTAGATCTTATATTAATTGCTTACTAAATTTTCTAGGAGATCGCTTTTACTGATCAACTTAAATCCCATATTCAATGAAAGATTAAAGCTAAGTACTTGACTTAACTTAATCTTCTTGAAGATTTACTTGTTGATTGTGAATTGCGCCTGATTTGTTTTTATTGAACTTACTTCCGATAATTTTCTAATATTAGAAATAGGAAGTATTTTTTTTGTAATGGACATTTTTTTTTTTTTTTTTTTTTAATTATTATTTATCACTTTTACTGTTCAACTTAAATCCCATATTCGATGTAAGATTAAAGCTAAGTACTTAGCTTAGCTTAATCTTCTTGAATATTGACTTGTTGATTGTGAATTGCGCCTGACACTCAAAGATTTGTTTTTATTGAACTTACTTCCGTAAAATTTCTAATATTAGAAATAGGAAGTACTTTCTTTGTTGTAGTGGACATATTTTTCATTATTTTTTTCAATATTAATGTAGGTATGCTGTGACAATGAACATCTCATATACTACCAGTGCACGGAATTCACGAAGTGTGTTGATACGCCAACGTAAGCCATTGTTAGAAGGACCTCAATTTCAAACAGTTCTCTGAAGGTAATCAACGTCCAGGATCGTTTGAACTTAGTAAATACCTTCAGGTTCGAACCCTTATGATATTCCCGGCCCAACGTAGGCTGGATTTCAGGTTCGAACTATTTCCAGGCAATTCCTATCCCAACGCAGGCTGGAAGAGGTTTATGTAGCTAGTTTTTAAGGTTCCAGTGAATGGTCGATAAAACCCCCGCCTGCAATAGTTTAAAGATCTTTTCACATGATGATCATAACATTCATAACAAAAGGCGTTGATTTTAAATATCTACTAAGAATACATAGCGTTGTGGAATCAGCGCCGGAGGCTGGCGATAAGATGGGTCAAATAGCTTTATTTTTTTATTGAAGAACTGAAGAAAATTCAGCCTCACAGGAATTTCGAAAACTTCAAGTTGAGCCTATATCAAAAAGATAAAACCGGCGTGAACGACAGGCCTACCGCCTTGTTCAAGCGCCGTTAAACCGGCAAAAAAGATAAAAGAAGCCAGCTTTGATGGAACGCTGAATGTACTTAGTTACGTCCATCAGCGAGGTGAAGACTTTGTGATGCTGAATTGCTGACATTGCGGCCCAACCTGTGTGAGGTTAATGTAGCAGGTTTGTGTGCAAATGGAGCGTAAATGAACATGCAGATGAAAGCGACGTTAGAATCCAAATAAAACAGAAAAATCCTCCCCCGCTGGGAATCGAACCCAGGTCACCATGTGTGCAATGCCTAGCGCGCTAACTCACTCTGCCACAGTGACTACTACGCAAAAACGCTTGCATACGAGTCTGCAACCATTGGGACATTTTCATCTTTACTATTCAAGGTCTAAAACTTAACTGACCAAATTTCGTATTGTGCGCATGACACATAATTTTTCTCTTCTCACTTTTTATAATTTAATATTTCGTTACATAATTTCGTCACATAATTTTGGTTATGTGCCAGAGCAAAGACATGAAAATGTCAAATTCCGATTATTAATGTTAATAATCTTCAACCAATATTATCATATTCGAATATCGATCTCGTAATACCGCCACTGGTCGTTGCCCCAATTATCCTAACTAGGTAGGCCCCGACATCCAAAAGTACAGAGGCTAATAAGAAGCTTACCCTATGAAGACGGAGCGGGAATGCCTCATTTTTATAAATGATTATTTTTTTATTTTTAATTTATGACGAATGTGTGTGATAAATATTAATAAATATTTCTAATTACGCACCAATTCTATTAAAAAAGATGACTACAGTTGAGCCTATTATCATCCAGGAACCGACCTCAGTAGCTTGATCACTAAGGCAGCGGACTTGTAACCTGGAGGTCGGTGGTTCAAGTCCCGGTTTCAGCGTAGATTTAGTAAAACGAGTTTGAGTAGTTGTGATACCACGAAAGTGAATAACACAAATATGAAAACTTTTTTTATTATTATCATCCAGGAAAAGTAATAGAACTCGTGTCCAATGAGTGCTATTTTAAACGTCTGTTTATTGGTCTAGACATAAGTATAATATACAAATATACATATTGGTCTTGAAGAACGCACATTACTAGAGCGTAATTACGAGTATAATCTCAGATAAGAGCCTGGTGATCTCCGTTGAGGCCGCTTACATTTACATACATCACACAGTTATTTATTAAACATATTAGATCAAGTATTATTTACATAGAATAATACACAATTAGACATACATAGAAATTGACATTAATAAAACAAAATTTGATCAAGGGCAGTGCTAATGCCAACTTCCGATTTAGATCTTCCGTTAGTTAGATCATTTATCATTTTACGCGGTACCGGTGGCACCCTAGGACCCAAGTGTAGAGGACTCTGTTTTTTTCGCGCCCAAATATTTGCCCTGGGCGAAAATAGTAATAATAATAAAATTCCAGGCGAGGTTAATGCTCATAGCAATTTCTACCACGTAACCCTCAGAAGTGTATTATTATGTTTAACTCTCGATGTTTAATAATCATACGCAATATAATTATACTTCTGACCAACTGGGCTGGCTCCAAGTTTATTAAAAATCACTTTATATTCAACTCTTGAATTATCAATTAAAGAGTTTTTATTCATTTAATATAGTACCTACAATCTACATTACCTATACATAAGTTTGTATACGGGGGTTCCCAGAAGAATAAGAAGAAAAACGATCCTACACTTCTTATCATTTTCTTGGGGAATTTGAGAAAGTAAATTTTACGAGAGCATGTTTCTACAGAGTGTCTGTCTTTAATGAAATTATAATACTCCTAAGTGGAAGGTAACCACCAGGAGAGGTTAATCATTTTCCACCACCTAATCTTCAGTCATTTACTCACATTAATGAGGAAATATCATCCATTGGGTTTGATTCGAAACAACGGATCCCTACGCTACCTGAATTACCAGACTAGCGCTTTAACCACTTAACTTCCAGTGCATTTAATTAAAGAAAAAGTTTAAAAAAGTTAAAAGTTATCATATTTGTGTAAATCACTTTCGTGAAGTTTCCATTCGAAAGTTGCTTTACTAAATATTTACTTCACTTGGGGGACTTGAACCACCGACCTCTAGGTTACAAGTCCGCCGCGTTATCAATCAAGCTACTGAGGTAGCAAAAATACCAAAAATACACGTAACAACGATTTTTGGACCATGAAAAGTCGGGCTCCAGAGGTTTTCTAAATCGATTGCTCCTAGTTTCAATCAATTTTCAGTCAAAAACAATATCTCCTTTCTATACCTTCTATATTAGGTAATAGAAAGTAAAATACATTAAATACTTGTACAATCTTCGAAGAAATAGTAATTAGGCATTGTTAGATTATTTATGCGGGAGCTGCTATCGAAAACCCTTAAAACCAACACAAATTTATTTCTGAGTGAAAAATAATAATATTAAAAAATTTATTTCTTAAAATGTTATAGTTAGTTTAATTATAGTCATACGGAGCCAGCTTTGAACCTGTAATTCATGAACTGTAAAACGTAGACTCTTGAAACTAGCAGCTATCGATTTCTCGAGTGAAAAACCTCTTGTTTCTCTTTTGGTTTGATTTAAATATCTACTGGCGATTTTTCAAGTCCTAAATACCGTTTTTTACGTGTTTTTGGCCTACGGCATTGGTATAAGTTGGACAGTGAATCAATAGCTTCATCCATAAGGCGGCAGATTTGCAACCTGGAGGTCGGTGGTTCAAGTCCTGCGGTTACAGCGTGGATTTAGTAAAGCAATTTGAGTAGTTGTGATATCACAAAACTGAAGAACACAAATATGATAACTTTAAAAAAAAAAACTTTTTATCAGTGGACACTCACACTCTGTATAGGTACCTCATGAAAAATTCTACGAATTGATCAATCTGATGATACCGTTATAGTACAAGGTGTAAATATTGATTTATTTTATTATACCTATCTATAATAGAATTTTAATTCTATTGACATTTATGTCAGTATAAATACTGGGAGCTAGTTTTCTGTTACATCAGACTTAAATTTTCCGCTTAACATCAGACTTAAAGTTTTTGCAAGTGTCTTTGTTAGTGCTGAAAAATTAACGGTAATTTTTTTGTCAAAGTTTTTCATCGAAGAGGGAAATAATTTCATCATGAAGTACTTTACTTTTGCGTCTTTGTTTTTAGTGATTGTGCAAGCTTTCCTCGTCATGGAGGCGGGTAAGTACACGATGTTAGTTTTCAACAATTCACTAATAGCCTACCGAATTATTATTAAAAATATAGGGTGTCCATGTTTTTTTTTTTTTTTTTTTTACTTTCCTTATACTATAATAAGTAAAGTATTGTATTCGTCGAAAATTTGACCAACCCAGCTTTTCCCATTTCCGTAAGAATCATAGCCTCATGATACCAAAAAAATTGTTTTCGGCCATTGGTCCGTGCGCCGATGTGTCTATGTCCATTGTCCATCCGCAAACAAGATATCTCGAGAGCGATAAGAGCTTGAAATTTGTTATGGAAGTTGATTTTATATACCAAACGAACCTCGAAACTTTTGGTTGAAATCGGTTTAACTTTGCGGCCGATGGGCCGCAAGGGTCCATCCGTAAGATTAGTCAAAGATACAAAAAAAGTTAGGGAACAACATTTTTTGAGAGTAAAAAAATATTGTTTTTTGATATCTTGAACTTTTTCTAAAACCCGGCTTTTTTTAATTTACCGGTATTTGGTGGGGTACCACATGGACTAACTTTTTTGTCATTCATGTTAGATGTGGGTTGTGCCATATCAAATCCAATCACATTGATTAAATTTTAACATAATTTTACTGTTGAGTCACCTGTTGAGTGGCGGAATTTAACTTATTTTCGAGTGATAGGGGAAGTCGATTGGTGTCACACTAGTTTAATTATTGAAAATTTCAATTCTAATGCCGGGTCCACACTAAGCGAACATTGTTAGCTAACAATGTTCGCGAACAATGTTCGCAAACAATGTTATTTCAAACAAGTCGTAAAAACATTTTCTAATGCCGGGTCCACACTGCGAACAATGCGAACATTGTTAGCTAACAATGTTCGCTTAGTGTGGACCCGGCATAAGACTAAAATACTCTTAGATATGCCGTCTCTTCCACCCAACCCTTTTTGTTCTTTTTTCCTCAACCACCATGTCCCTATTTGTCTGCCCGCAGCGGGTGACTGCTGGTGGACCGGGTGCCAGAAGAACAACTGGAAGAGCAAGGGCTGCGGCCAATATGGAAGACAAGAACGCGGCAAGAAGCCATGCAGCGGCGGCCAAAAGTATAACTGCTGCAAATAACTCTGCGGCCATGAGTACTACCGCTGCACATAATTCTGCGGCCATAAGTACAACTGCTGCAAATAATTCTGCGGCCATAAGTACAACTGCTGCCAATAACTCTGCGGCCAAAAGTATAACTGCTGCAAATAATTCTGCGGCCAGAAGTATAACTGCTACACATAATTATGCGGCCATAAGTATAACTGCTGCACATAATTATGCGGCCATAAGTACTACTGCTGCACATAATTCTGCGGCCATAAGTACTACTGTTCCACATAATTATGCAGCCATAAGTACTACTGCTGCACATAATTCTGCGGTCATAAGTACTACTGCTGCAAATAATTCTGCGGCCAGAAGTATAACTGCTGCACATAATTCTGCGGCCATAAGTACTACTGTTCCACATAATTATGCAGCCATAAGTACTACTGCTGCACATAATTCTGCGGTCATAAGTACTACTGCTGCACATAATTCTGCGGCCATAAGTACTACTGCTGCACATAATTCTGCGGTCATAAGTACTACTGCTGCACATAATTCTGCGGCCATAAGTACAACTGCTGCACATAATTCTGCGGCCATAAGTACAAGTGCTGCACATAATTCTGCGGCCATAAGTACAACTGCTGCACATAATTCTGCGGCCATAAGTACAACTGCTGCACATAATTCTGCGGCCATAAGTACAACTGCTGATTGCTTTCCACACCACAACATACTATTACGAGTATTAAAGTAATTAATATCAAAGTACTATTACACTTTTCATTAGTTTTATATCAAGTTATTGTAATGTTGTACTTATAATTTAAATTAAAAACATGGTGTACATTAAAATCATATACTTTTAATTATATTAATAGTATAAAAATTAAACTTTTAATTATGAATATTAAGAGCATGAAATTATAGTTTTAGTTTAATTGATATCAAGATGTACTTTCAATAAATTGAATTATTACAAAGAATCATAAATAAATGGATATTTAAAAAAAAAAAATCAGACGAGAGTTTCATAGTCTTTTGTACCTATTTCGTAAACATGAAATAACAGGTAATATTGTTGGCTCTCGGGTTCGAACCCGGGACCTTCCGTATGGAAAACGTATAGATTATCTCTGGGCTAATGGTGCGCTCATTAATAACATAATTATTTTGACAGCCTTGACGTCAACTTTTTAAGTCGCTCGCGATTTTAAAGCGTAGGTCGTGGTGTATCAAATTTTGTACTCGATAATACGACTGTTACCAAGTGACTATATTATAGTTAACATATTGCTTTGTCAGAGATGGTTACGAAATTTGTGATTTCGGTCATTTCAAATTTGGTCCGCGGTCCATGACCTCAATTTGGAGATAAAATAAAAGATTTGACATGTGTAGAGTACATTTTATCCAATTTATTTAAAAAATATATATAGAACAATTTCAGGTAAACTTTATTTACTAAAATACTATACAAAAGAAATAACATTTTGAATCACCGGTCTTAGTTCCCGAAGACACTCTCATATATAATCACTATTTTGTAAACTCTATACATTATGTATACAATATTATACACTCTTGTATATTAGGTCAATTTCAAAACTTTAAATATTTTTATTATATATTTTTTTTGTACTAAAGGTAAACATTAATGCATCATTCTTCTACTCGTCCCATTCCTGCACCATCTTCACATTCAATCCCTCTGATCCTCCGTCTCGCTCCTCTCACTCTCATGGATACTGCTCTCACTATCGAAATTTGTATTTTCACTTTGAGCCAACATGGCACATGTGAATAGCTTTTTTTCCATTTATCACTAAGTTTTCTTGCTGTGTGTTGTATGAAACTGTTGTATACAGCACCTAATGCTCCCTTGCAAGATACAATCATCGGTGTAAATGAGGCTCGCAGATCTTCGGCAGCTTGGTCATATTTTGTGTGTTAGGTACTTTAGGTACTCTATATTAGGTACTTTAAGCCCAAAATTTGTGTATGTTAAAACAATTAACATGCAATTTACCCAAGTTAAATCAGTACCTTACCTATATACCTACACTATGTCAGCTAGTATAAACAGAGAAGTCAGAAGTATGTACTTGTACATACATGTTCTAGATATATCTACATGCATAATAGAACATACCTGGATTTGCTCTTATCAGCAGGTAATAGTTCTGAATATCCATACCATCAACTCTTCTCTATTTTAATCAGTATAAACATCAAAGTGAGAAGCTATACTAGATATTTTCATTACTATAATTATAAACAATTAAGCATCAACATCATCTTATTCATACCGGTTGTCACCATCAATCAGAACCATACAGCACAGACAAGAACTCTTTGCCACGCTGGACGTTGCTTAACTTCACCGTCGATCCTAGAGACACTTCTTGGCGTGTCAATCGTCATGAACCCACGACCTTTCGAGTCAAAGGCATCGAGGCAGAACTGACCGGGCGAGGTATTTATTACATGGGGTGATCATCCTTCCTCTCTCCCAGCCCATTGCGTAACTAGAGCTTTAGATCAGAAGAGCAGTGGTGGATGTAGCAGTTGCACTTTTGTTTATTTTATTTATTTTTTTATTTATTTATCTACACTTTATTAATTGGACATATTATATACAACACAGACATATTATAATTACAAATTAATATACAATATTAGAGAAGTTAAAAAAATAAAATATTATATATACATAATATAATTATGTCCTAACTAAAGGGCGGGGTTATTACCTTTGGCAATCTCTTCCACCCAACCCTTTTCGGTCTCTCGCGAAGCCGAGCCAAGATTTTTTGTGAAAGATCAATCTTCCACTTTTATACTGACAAGGAGCATTTCTTACTGACAAGTGACTACCTACTCATTTTTCCTCACGAGTCATGAGAGAACCCCAGACATCCGACTACAGAGCAGAAAAAATCCTGGTTATCGAACCCAGGTCGCCGTGCGTGCAAAATCAGTGTGCTGAAACACAACTCGGCTAGAATGACTGCTTAAGACACTAAGTTTTTTTTAGATCGAAAATTCTGTCCTTGTAGCTCAGTGGTAAAGGCAGCACTCTGAGAATCCAGAGTTCGCGGGTTTGAGATTTTTACCATACAATAATACGTCTTGGGATTACTACCGGAATAATGAAATTTAATAGTCCTAATTAGGCAGTATAAATCTATAAATAAGGGGATATATTTTTATTTATTTTTAAAGATGAGTGTTTCACAGCCTTTTTTATTTCGTAGCCGTTAAACAGGAGCTACTGTAGACGCTTGTGGTGTGTGTTGTAGCCTGCCCGTCCCGTAGTATGCCTCCCCTCTGATGGGCGAGGAGTGACATTATACTTCCCATTCAGGTGCTGGGTCAACACGAGCGCATCGGAAGATATCCCTTACAAACAATATTGTAGCCAAATTATGAATACAATTTTTTGCCGGCACGATGGATCGAACCCGGGATATTCCACATGGCAAGCGAGTGCTTAACCTCTTCGCGCCCAATGTCCATCGTAAGAGGACATTTCTTTTATAGTCCTAAGTGCCCAAGCTTAAATTTTATACTACCAAGTAGCATAAAATGTTTGTCTTCGGGTGAGGACACCGGTCACTTTGTACTACAAAACAAAAATAGTGTTGGGCGCGAAGAGATTAACCACTGAACTATATTATTATTTTTAGTTTTTAGACCCCTCTGTTACACCACTGAAAGTTGACAGCCTTGTTACGGGATGGCACGCGGGCTGCAATTTATTATCCGTCCTGATCTCCGGAGCGGTCAGGAGTTACAAAGGTCAGCAGAGTGAGAGGACGTAAGAAGAGCAGATCACTAGTGATGGACTGCAACGAGATGATCCTGGATCTGTCCGCTTGAGAGTCTTGAGACGATATTGCTGTGGCTGATCGATAGAGTGGATAGTCTGACAGTACCAAAATAGTAAAAATCTATACATATAAAAGAGAGTTTACTAGAAATGTATACCATGATTTAGAAACAGGATATCGGCGCGAACGACCTGCTCCAGCAGAGTTAAAGCGCCTAAAAGGAAAAAAAAGAGAGTTTCACTCACTGATTCATCACTGTTTCTCCAAACTGGTAAGTCCTAAGGAAGCTGAAATTTGGTAGGTAGCTTTGTCTTATAGTCTAGATATGCAATAAGACGGGATTTTTCGAAATTCCCACTACAACACCTGCCATTGGCGAAAAAGGATTTTTTGCTTTCACGGCCATGCCTCGGCCCGCAAAGCGGACGACAGCCCGCTAGTAATTGTTATAGAAATGTTATAAAGAGGTTATTTTCCTTTATACAGAGGTAGATTATACCTGGAAATTGTTCTAGCGTATCTAGGTCTATCTCATATTCAGTTCTTTTATACTTATCCAGGATTTTCTTATATCCAGGTTCGACTATAATAATATTACTAGTAATAATATCTAAGTTCTTAGGTATTAAGCTTCCACCGATTAGAAGGTTAAATTACTTCTCGAATGATCCAGTTATTTACTTACTATTTTGGGCGATGCAGCAGCGATCACTGTGAAGGTTAAGCCGATAGCTACCAAGCAGAGGAACACTTGAGAATAAGAACAAGGTGCAGCCATATTGAAATCCTGGAACAAGATAAATAGAAAAGTCCTAATGAATCATTTTACGAAACTTTTTTTTTTGCTATCTAAAATTAAACTTATTTGTAAAAGTCAATTTCTATCTCGGGTATAATTATAATAATAATACACTTAGTGGAACCTAACCATCAGTGGGTGGAAATCCTACTCCCCATGTTAACCGGGTGTCTAAAAAAAATTCCCCTATCTCCCTCTCGAAAAAAAAGAACAAAAAAATGTACCTACTTGAAAGTGTAAAACTCCTGCACCTCGTTTAGAACTTGAGGAATGGCACGAACGACCATGTAATATTGGTTAAAGTGCCCGATTAAAAAAAAAAAAGTCATGAAGAACAATAAAAATAATTCACAACTCCCCGATTTTTTTTTTTTTTTTTAGTTTTAAGAATTATATACAAAAGTGAGAAAATAATGCAATCGGTTCGTGGGGAACCCTATCGATAACCAAACTGCTAAACGGTTAGAAGTTACTAATATCCTTCAAATTTTGGTTTAAAATATTCATCAATATCGTGCTCACTGGAGGCTAAATAACTCAGCACCTAATAAAATTTAGAATCTTGAACTAAATTATAATCTTAAAAAACAATTTATGCACTGTTTAAAATTCGCTACAGACTTGGTCCATTTTGAAGTCACATCAGTCTAAGTATTACGACCATTCAAATTGTGATGTTATCATAACAACATCAACAACAGTGCCATGCAACACAATGCGATTAGCTCAGGTGCGCTCGTGTTGACCCAGCATAATTGGGAAGTATTGTGTCACTTCTCGCCCATCAGAGGGGAGGCATACTACGGGATGGGCAGGCCATAACACAGACCACAAGCGTCCACAGTAGCTCCTGTTTCATGGCTACAAAATAAAAAAGGCTGTGAAACACTCATCTTTTTTTTAAACAACACTAATTCAGCATTACCAAATTCTTTATCACTATTCATTCTTCATCTTCCTAGCCTTTTCTTAAGTACGGTCGGTGTTTTTTGCCAGTCTCTTCCAGCCAGCTCTATCGTGGACCTCACACTATTTCTTACTAGCTAAAAAACGGCGCCTTGTCGCCCATATGGTTTTTCCCCGTGGCTGGGGTCCTTTTTTGATAAAAATATGAATTTAGAATTATATATTAAAATAGATATTAATTATATCTAAATACACACGGAAATACCAATAGGACACTTTGTGCACATATTTTAACTCGTTTGACCCAGCCATTTCGAACTTTCGAAGCGGCGCGGCGCTGATTATGAATGAATGAATTGATTAATTCAAGATTGAGTGTTAATGGCGTATCCGCTGAAATCAGAATTTTTAAGTTGATGTTTTAAATTTCGCGGTTTCGACATTTTCATCCGTTAATAATCATATTCATCCTCATGAATAGCAATTACTTAATCACAAAAACAAAATCATAATCAAGAGTAACACCAGCTAACATAAACAACAACAAATCGTCAATCATACCATACATTGGGTGTTCTGGCGTCTCCACTAAAACCACATACCTGTGTATCGATGTTTCAGCATTCTATCGCTGGAAACTCTTGAACCAGCCATTCAAATTAACTTCACCCAACCTGAGTGGGTCCGGGAACAGCCAGCATCAATAGGGATCGAATTTGAATGGTCACCCATCCAGGTCCTAGACTCGCTGGACGTTCCTTAACTTCAGTGACAGAAAGAGAACTGCCGTATGTTGAATACATCGATGCAGGCTAATGTGTAGGTCTATTAAACTGCATTAAATTTAATGTAAGTTTGTAATGAGAGACAATTCTCACAACATTGAAACGGTACATAAAAATGACACAGCTCAGAAAGATTAATCACCTGTAACTTCTCACCTTTCTTGATTTATTGCTAGGTTAGTAAGTGGTAAGTCATCTTGTATAGGGTGTCCTTAAATTACTTCACCATAATTTAGCTTCTCTAACTACTAGTCAGAGCCGTCAGTCGTATATTGTAATTGAAAATATTGTGTAGTGGTTCTTGTAAAGATCAAAGGAATTCCAAAAGAAATTCCAAAAAAGCTTACGATTATGTTTTGTGTATTTTTTAAAAATATTTTGAAGTGTTTCAAAAAAATCAATAAATAGTGAGACATTTTCTTCGCTGCATCCTACTTTGACCGATCGTTGTGAAATTAAATCAGCATTTTAAAACATTTTTGAAACTGTATAATATAACGGAAAAATTATTTATTTTTCTGAAGAACAGTCGTGGATTTCTAGAAAATTTACAAAATATATAAAATATTTTTCTGACAGTTTTTGCACAATAAAATTGATCAGATCTACCACGTCTGCAGTGCAACTGACGTCTTTCTGGGAAGAATTCATTTGACATAATAATAACACTTAGTGGAAAGTAACCACCAGGCTAGGTTAATGCTCAAAGCATTTTCTATCACCTTACCCTCAGAGTCTTACTATTATATCGTCAGAAACTCAAATTAGTGAGGAAAAATACAGGCACTGAATTCGAACTAACGGATCCCTACGCTACCTGGATTACCAGACTAGCGCGTTAAGCACGTGACTACCAATGCACGGTAACATATTATCTTCTTTATGACATGGAAACAAAATGTAAAAGTAAATACACGTCTAGAATATTGGCAACGTAATATAATACACCCTGTATTCGTACATAGAGGTAATCATTACACCTAATCGTACATCTCTGGCCAAACACATCACCACCTCAGCACTTATCTATTAGCTCAAACGGCTCCAAGTAATTAGACTTAATCACCTCATTTAATAGTAAATTCGTGAGGATTATCCTTTGGCGTTCTTACACTTATTTGTTGTTGTTGCCTTTTTGTGTTTCAGCTGGCCTAACTATCAGGTCTATGCGAAGCAGAATTTTATTATTATTATACTGCTTTTACACCTGATACAATCTTGTAACTGATTGATCAGGCAATAACTAACGCAGTGCTTTTAATTGCAGTGCACTGGTCGTCAAGTGGTTAACGTGCTAGTCTGGTAATCCAGGTAGCGTAGGGATCCGTTTCTTCAAATCCCACCCAGTGAATGAATTTTTACTCATTCATTTGAGTTTGTGACTACATAATAATAAGACTCTGAAGGTTAGGTGGTAGAAAATGCTTTTAGTATCAACCTCGCCCGGTGGTTGCCTTCCACTAAAGATTATTATTATTAATTGCTTGGTTATATCACGACGGGGCTCCATTTGCAGGAAACTAACAAACCTGCTACCCAAAATTAACCTCACCCAGCCTGGAATGGGCCGGAATCACGAAGTCTTCACCTCGCTGGACGTTGCCGGTGCATTCAACGCGCCATCAACGCTAGCGCAGTGTTAATTGTAAAAGTTTTACTGAAACCCCTACAAGCAAGTCAGATAATAAATCCGACCGACTACGACGGTTAAGACCAAAAAATTCGTCAGATCTGTCGGCTTTCTTCAGTCACACAATTTTATCCGTCAGCTTTATTTGTGTTTAATGTCGCTTCCAAAATCATGGTCAAATCATGACGGGGGTTGCCCTCCATACGCTGGAACCTCACAAACCAACAACTCAAATTAACCTCACCCCGTCTGAGTGGGTTCGGGAATAGCCAGCGGCATCACGAGGGTTCGAATCTGAATGATCATCCATCCAAGTCCTAACCTTGCTGGGCGTTGCTTAACTTCAGGGACAGAAAGATAACTGCTGTGACCATACAGTAATCGGAGTTCTAACATGTCTGGGCTCCTTGAAATGGTTTATATTTTTTTGCCAAGAGACTTTCCTTCATGAACATGCCGGAGAAGTGGCCAAGAATATGTCAAAGGAAAAACAAGACTAGGTTGCCTGAAGAAAATTTATTTTCAATCCCAAGTATGTTTTCGAAAACCTTTATAAATGTTTTCAAATATCTATACCACAATGCCACAGAGGTTTTTTACACCTTAGTTTATTATATTCTTTGAAAATCTTGTGTTGCTCTACATAATCTGCACATAAGTAGATGAAGAAATAATCTTCATTTAATTTCGCATTTAGTTATGTTATTTGAAGTATTATTCCCTTATTAGGTATTATTTATTTTCTATGCCAATAGTGTTTCCTCAACAACAAAAAAATCCAATACGAAATTCACCCACTTTACCGGACACTGTCGTGAAAAAACTAGCAGGTTAAATGGCTTTTTTTATGATTTTAATCGCTTCTCCGTTAAGTTTTCTTTCGATTGCAAGCATAAAAAACATATGTCACTGCAGACTTTCACCTCTAAAAATGCCAATTTCGAGAACACCATTAATTTACGGAAAAATTGACGTGAGAAAAAAAGTACTTTTACAAAAACCTTACTATGACCCTGATTAGAAGTAAACAAGAATATTTTTTTGATTTCATATGGTGTAAAACAATATTTTGAACCTATGAACATAAAAAAGTACTAAAAAATCTAACTAACGCTGAAATACAGGGTGTAACAATTTTGAAACTTGTACCCTACTAGCTCCGCCCTGATAAGGTTTTTGAAAATTTTAAAAGCTCAATATACTCAGCCTAACTTGGACTTTAATTAACAGGAATAAAAAATATAGCATTCCATTTAAAATTCGCGAGAAAAATGAAAAAATATGGCCTAAAAGCCGGAAGGGCCGACCGGGGCCAAAAATAAATATGACCACAGGATGGGCCATAGGGCACTTCCTATACCTAGGACTTTACAGAATTGAAATACCATACAGCCAATACCATTGGCTGTATGGAATGGCCTTACCTACCAATGCCAAAAAAAAGGCCAATGGCTGATAAGAACCCCCGACCCACGTGCATCAGGGTCTGCCTGCTGACCGCTAGGAAGCGCTCAGGAGAGAATAGCTATCAGCAAAGTTCACGACCAAACTCATCTCGAATGTCAAGGCAATCGACCACGCTTCCTCCGCTAGCGCCAATTAACCTCTTCGGTGCTTAGGTCCTCAGAACGAACTCTCTCGCTCTCAGAATCATAAGGGTGGGTGGAAGAGATTGCCATAGGGAATTTTTTTTTTTTTTTTTAATTTTTATTTAATATACACAATATTTCTTCAACAAAGTCGTACATAAGTAATATTTTAACAACCCTTTCAGCATAATGCTGGTGTGGGTTGTTTTGAAGCATAATTTAGAAAAGTAAAGAACATAATATAAAAATGACCCCGCCTTTAGTTAGGATATGTATTTTTATATATTTATTTTCTATTCTTATTTATATTTATTGTATATATTGTTTCCATTTTTTTCATTGTTAAAATAATTATTTGTAAGTACATAATGTCCATTTATGTATATCTAATAAAGCGTTGTATAATAATAATAATAATAATAATCTTCGTTTCAAGTGTTACGTAACGCATTTCGATTGGTTAGTGCGTTCAAATTAACCATCAGTAACCCAGTTTCAGAAACACTCGAGGGCTTAGGAGCAGGGGGGCAAGGGAGGGCCGCTGCCCCCCCTTTCATAATAAAATTATAAGCAGTCACCTGTGTGAAGAAAAAAAATCAACCCTCCACACCTTCCAATACCTTGACGAGGTACTTTGTTCCCCCCCCCCCCCCCCCCCCCCCCCCCCCCTTTGCCAAACCCTTCACAAAATCCCCGAATCTCCGTTTCAACCGTCACACAACGCACTCTGATTGGCTATTGCGTTGAAATCAACCATCAGAGCTCCTATTGATTTCCGTTTCAACCGTCACACAACACACTCTGATGAGTTATTGCGTTCAGAGTGCCTTGTGTGACAGTAAGTTGAAAGGGAGTTTCGGATATTTTGAGAGTAGAGAGTGTTTCTGGAACGGGCTTCAGGTTCTAAATTAGAGAATGGATCTAAGATAAATCGGCGCTATCTGTGGTAGTAAATCGACTTAATCTTAAGACTCAAAATCTCAGAATTTCCTTTTCAACCGTCAAACTTCGTCCAAAGAACCGAATCAGGGTGCGTTGTGTGACGGTTGGAAGGGGTACTTGGGGATTATGAGAGTGAGAAGGGCCTGGCCCTCGTTTCAGAAACCACTCTCCACTCTCATAATCCCCATATATCTCCATCAACCGTCACAGAACGCACTCTGATTGGTTAATTTGAATAACCACTTAGGAGTGCGTTATGAGACGGTTGAAACGGAAAAAATCTGTATAATATGCTTTGATTTTGAGTTTAAGGAGATCCTAAAGCTTCATACTCGTATGTTAGACAAATATGGACATGAACAGTATTAAAGAGGTAAAGATGTACAAAGAGTCTTCAGTACAAGATCGAATATTTTATTGATCTTCTAAACTGGTAATTTTCTTTGCACGTCAGGCGAATACCTACATACACTTTTTTTGTTTGACAAAAAAAAATTATTAAACTTTTGTTGTTTGGGAAAAAATATCCTTTTTATACTGAATATCTAAAGTAGCTCTTCAGGATAATATATACATATTTTTTGCACCCATCAGATACTTCTTAAACTGAAATTGCAGATATTGCATTGATACTCTGAATTCTTTTTTCTTCTTTTTTTTCGTAGCCATGAAACAGGAGCTACTGTAGACGGTATCCCGCTATGTTCTTTTATTATGCAATGTCAGGTACATAATATTATGTACCTACCAATAAATTATACAGAATTATATTTTATTATTTAAAAGGTACCTATTTTACAATCTTAAGTCACATCTTCAGTGATAGTTTTCAAGTTATTTAAGCTGTATATTTACGAGTTGATATACCTACTTATAATAGGAACAAAACATAGCAATATATATATCAAGAAGTGCTTTTATACTCATAGTTATTTTATATTTTTATATTTATATTTTTATATTTTATTTATTAAACGGGAACAACCCAATATACATAAATTACAAAATGTTACAGTTCAAAACATACAAAATATTTTTAAAATAATACATATGTAGGTGAAAGACATGAAAAAAGTTTTTTTTTTTTTTTTTTTTTTACAAAGAAAACTAGTTTGCCGCACGCATCATTCTATTGATAGGGGCAAAGTATAAATAATTTGTGCTACATTTCTCAACAAAAAACTCACTTTAGTTTAGACGTTATGAAGTTAGGTGCCAATTTTCATCTACACCTCGCTAACCAGCTAATAATCAATTCCACCCCAGTGCTATTGGGTTGCAAAAAAATCACCTTCACAGTGAATTTGCAAGAACAGACTGATTCTAATGAAAGAAAATTCTTCACTGATGGTTTTCAATTGTAAGTTCTGCTATCTTTGCTTTTATTAGGACATTAGAGTCGCTCGATAAACTCGAGGAGCAAATTTCGACCAGTCAAAATATGATTATGAACTCATAAAAGTCATAATAAGGGTCAGCTCAGCCATATAATAACTCGACCTTCCTGAAATCTGACCTTATCATGGAACAAAATGAATAGTCACCGTGGCCGAATGAGTTAGCGCGCTAGGCAGTGCACGCACGGTGACCTGGGTTTGATTCCCAAAGGGGCAGGATTTTTTCTGCTCTGTACTTGGATGTTTGGGGTCCACTCAGACCACGTGAGAAAAAATGAGTAGCTGCTTTAATGTTAGCAGCGACCAGTGGCGGAATTATAGGCAAAAATAAGATAAAGGGATATTAAAGATAGGGAAAAGTCCTATAATTCTGCGCTACCCACTAAAATTGTGATATAATAATACAAAGAAACACATTTATTTATTATTTATGAAACAAAATAAAAACAACTTTTTTAGCTAAAATCTTCAACTCCATCTTCGTATCCAAGCAGCGACTCTCCTGATCTCCATCGCGTCCTGCCTCTTCTGATACACATTGCAAGTTGGGTTGGGTAGAAGAGATTGCCATAGGCAACAACCCCGCCCTTTAGTTAGGACATATATGTATATATTTTTTTTTCTTAGATATTTATAACATTAATATTGTCAATTTTTTATATAAATATAATTATTACCATTATTATTTGTCCATTACATACCATTATTTGTCTGTATATCTTCTGTTCAACTAATAAAGAGTTTCTAATAAATAAATTGCAATACCTATCCTTATCATTGACTTCATTAAGTAGGATGTAACTGGAACTATTGGGCAAGTCTTACAGAAAGGTCACCCATCCAAATCCTAACCTCGCTGGACGTTGCTGAACTTCAGTGAGAACTGGTGCCATCGACGGCGACGCTGGCTTTTTTAACTTTAATCCTGATTCCTGTTTTATAATTTAGCCGCCCCAAAAGGCTCTTTGCTAATTTCATTCGATCCAAGACTTCATTGGTAGTCTGGTAGTCAGTGGTTAACGCGCTAGTCTCCTAATCCAGGTAGCGCAGGGATCCGTTGGTTCGAATCCCACCCAGAGCATGAATTTTTCCTCATTAATTTGAATTTGTGACCACATAATAATAAGACTCTGAGGGCTAGGAGGTAGAAAATGCTGTGAGCATTAACCTCGCCTGGTGGATACCTTCTACTATTTTTTTTAAAATATATTATCATTGGTTTTACTAGGTTGATGAAGAAATAAAGATAATCTTTACGTTAAATCTCTTATCAGAGAGGTCGTTTACAAGGTGTATGTTTATTTGCGATAGTAAATTTTTATTATTGATAAAGAATTTCTTATCACACCTATTACGGGTAGAGCTTTTAGCTTTTAAATTATGAATTGATACAAATCTCGTATGATAATATACACCTTGAAGATCTGACTTTTAGCAATTGATTATTATGACTTGTTGTGATACAAGTCTTTCAGTTTTTAATTGGTTGGTGGATAGCACATCTCTTAACTTTCAGGGATAACGGTTTGAATTCTTCACGCCAGTACCTATTATTATTGTCTGACCTGGTTCAAGGGTTCTCAGTGAAACCTTTACTATTTTACCCTCAATTTGTTAGAAATCGTATTAACCTCACCCAGCCTGGATTCGGCCGGAAACGACAACCTCACACATGTTTGGAGGGACCAGAAATTTTGAAAAAAAATCTGCTCCAACCGGGGATCGAACTAAGGTTATTTGAACTACGGGTAGTAGTCATAACCATTACGCCGGTAAATGTCCATAACGTTACTACATTATTATGTTTATAATTATCTTAATACCTAAATCTTCTTCTTCTTCTTTTAATCTGTCTTACCCTGCTTGAACAGTGTTGACGTTCTTCAACCTCATGGTTGAGATTAATAGTTGGTTTTGGCACATTTTTTAAGGCTAGATGCCTTTCCTAACACCAACGATTCTATTTGATTAATTCTATTTGATTCGCTGGGAATCGCACCAGCTACCCACATTAACCTCACCCAGCCTGGGTAGGGCCGGAAATGTCAGCCTCACATGTACTGAGGGAACAGAATTTTCCGTGTGAAAAATCTGCTCCAACCGGGGATCGAACTCAGGATCTCTGGACTAAGGACAGTAGTCACAACCGTTACGCTCCTAATACCTAAATAGTATGTACGTACATTGTACATAATTACAAATGTATACGCTACCTACATAAAAACTATATGTATAACTAAATAACATTTGTACATACAAATAGGTACATATATAATTGTATAAACCTATGTAAGTACGTACATGCCATCTATTCATTGACGTTAGCTGAAGCTGTGAACATCCTTGAACTTTTGGCAAAATTGAACAGATTGATCCTAACTCAATCGGACCAATTGAGATCGTGTGTTGCTTTTTTTATTATTAATTGTCTTTATTATTATGCATATATATGTATAATGTATATTACCTCCATAATTATTATTTAGATAAGTATATCCCGAGTACATATACTACGTACATATATAACAGGTCCCGGTACATACATACCTTCATATATCTGTCCCGGTAGCTCAGTGGTAAAGGCAGCACTCTGTGAATCCAGAGAATTCAGATGTCGTGGGTTCGATACCCAGTCGGGACATGACAAGTTATCCTCCTAATTGGAATTTTTACCACATAATAATATGTCTTGGGCTTACTGCTGGAATAATGGTACTTTAATAGTCTTAATCGGGCAGTATAAATAAGGCGATATTATTATTATTATAACAGTAATATATCTTTGAGTATAAATATACAATTGACTCGTACATGACACTTGCATTGTATGTAGGTACATTAAACTATGGCATAGACCTTAGAATCTACGACTTAGATAATATTTTGAATTGAAATGTCAACTCTGATTGTGTTATATCACTGACAGAATGGACCTTTTGTTTCAGCGGTGAGTGACACAGAGAGATTAGAGCTGAGCAAGGCACCGGTGACTCACGCATCACAGGAGAAAATATCATTCGTTATTATAGTTGATATACCTAGATTAGATTATAACAGTAGGTATAGGTACCATTTTTTTTTTTATCAAATTTATGTTAATCACTTTCGTGATATTCGAGTGTAAGGTGACGGAAAACATTGTTCCCATGCATTTCATGTACTTTGAGCCAGCGAAAAGTTCAACATGAATTTGAAACATTGCAATCTTTATTGCAGAAAGGGCCAAGTTCTAAAGCTCCTATCCAAAAAGTTTTAGCCAATCCTAAAATAGTTGGGCCTAAACCTTCTTTCCCCGAGTAAAACTAATAAGAAATTGAGGGGTCGTATACCGAATGGAGGCCCGTGTTCCTGTAATACCCCCACTGAAAAAAAAGAATGATCGACAAATAATGAAAAACTTTTTAATAATAATAAATAATTTTGGTAGTCGACTTCTTTTCGGGGGGATAAGGTAAGTCGTGTGATTCTACACCAGATTTTCTGAGATTCTGACCACAAAATAATAAGACTCTGAGGGCTAGGTGGTAGAAAATGCTCTGAGCATTAACCTCACCTGGTGGTTACCTTCCACTAAAGAGTATTATTATTATTAATAATAAACATAACGACCGACCATCTCATAGTTGAAAAAAAAGTTCTCTTATAGCCAGTTCTCTTATATTCAGGTTTGACTGTACTATTCTTTTGTATTTTCGATTATAACTAATATCAAAGGATAAAGAGGTGAGCCGTTACATGGACTTATATGGTCAGTTATATCAGCTGATGCCTAGCGAGAAATATAAATACAGAGGCAACTTTAGGAAGATTTTCATTGACAAGAGATCTTAGACCTTGCCAGATAGCGTATCTCTGAATTCTTTGAATATACAGGGTGCTATTTATTATCTGACGTGGTTGTAAGGTTTTTAGTGAACCCTTATTAACACTGCCACCGAATTAGATTTACTGTGACCATTTGATTCTATTATGTTTTAACGTTTTGATTTGATATGAATAGTCTGGACGAGGTCTCTCCATCCGCTGAGAATCGTAACAGCTACCCACATTAACCTCATACAGCCTGAGTTGGGTCGGAAAATTCAGCATCATGTGTTCGGAAGAAAAGAATTTTTCTACACGGTGTTCTTCTTCCATTTCAATGTGGTTAAGATTGCATAAAATATTATTTTTTCCAAGGGTTTTACATTTCTCGTACTTTGGAAACCTATCCAAAACTGGTAGTTTGTGAATTCTGCAAATGTTCAAAGGCGGATGTGTCCCCATGTATAGTTTTTCTTTTTAGTGAAGAATTTATCAAGATTTATTTGTATTTAAGTGTATGACTTTGTACTACATATAATAAATTAAAAAGAGCGCACGAATAGCTCAAAGCACTTGCCAAGCAGGGGGTCCTAGGTTCGAACCCCCACGCCGACAAAAAAATTGTATTCAAAATTTGGTTACAGTTGTTTGTAAGTTACACCTTCCGGTGCGCGTCGTGTTCATCCAGCACCTATATGGGAAGTACTGTGTCACTTCTCGCCCATCAGAGGGGAGGCATACTAAGGGATAAGCAGGCCACAACACAGACCACAAGCGTCTACAGTAGCTTTTGTTTCATGGCTACAAAATAAAAAAAGCTGTGAAACAGTCATCTGTAAAAAAATAAAAATAAATATGCTCCTATATATAAGGCAAAGTTCTGAGTAGTTGCACCCTGTAACTTCCAGTGTACAGAGAGGATGCTATAGAAAATAATTCTAACTATAAATATAGGTCCAAAGATCGTGCTCTATGCTAAATAAGATCATGATCACATGTTGGTATAAAGTAAGGAATGTATAATAACTATATACAGTATATGTACAGTAATATAGTATGAGTTCATACCTTATTGTTAATTTGTAGAGTCATTTGACTTGAGGTAACTGGTAACTGGTAATTGGTAACTGGTAATTGGTAATTGAATATAAACTGAAAAAACATTTTTGTACATTCTGAAAACTATTGTAAATACAAACTGTATATATATATTTTGAAAAACTATGAACATAAACTGAGTGAGTGCTAGTGACCCTTAAGATGAGTGTTCCACCTGGGGGTCCCCACAATCCGGGACTCCCCAGCGCAAATCCCAGTGAGCAGCTTGGACGAGCACAGAATCTGAGCCTTCTACCACCCAACTCAGCGGGGTTATCGCACCCACTAACAACGAGCACTGGTGTTGGAAATGACCAACAAAATAAAAATCTGATAGGAACTCCAACACAAAGAGTGGCTGACCTCAGAAGCACTCAACCGGATAATATGGGAACACCAAAGCAACTCTCAAGCGCTGCGAGGGACAGAAAGAGGAGAAAACCGAATTCCCCCTTAGCAGAAGATGATGCAAACGTGGAAGAAACATTAAATTCACAGAAGAAGTTTACCGAATATTTAGAAAAAATGTTCAAAGAAATTGATAATCTCAATAGTACTCTTGGTGACAAAACCAAAAGAGAAACCAGAGCCTTTAGCGAGAAAATTGCAATGTATAAAAATCTTATTATAGAAAGTAACATGCTTAGTAACCTAGATCAAACCATCCAAAACTACCACAACAGAATACTAGACGATCAAGCTTTTGATGATGATGTCAGCATGACTTCTGATACATCTAAAGAATTGGTATGCTCAAAATGCAAGAAAAAGCTAGAAGATGAGCAACAAACTAAAAATGAAGCGAGGAAATTTGTGGAGGAACTCCACCTAGAGGATCCACCATGCCTGAATGAGTCTCACAAAGCCATGATATTCAAGAAATGGCCAGAAGACGCTTTCCAAAAAACAGAAATATACATCGCGAACCCTCTTCAATCACCCCCAGAGGGAGACCAACTCCTAGTCTTGAAAACACCTGATGACACGGCTTACATCTACAGAAAGATGAAGGAAACCAACGCAGACCTTAAAACCATCATTGAAGAAGAAGTACAACCAGGGAAAATCCAATTCCTTGAAAACATCACACGAGTACGAAACAAAGAAGATTCCTGCAGGAGAGTTTATGTCACTTGCGGAGAATCTACAAATGATCTCTATCTCTCACTCAAAGAACTAGAAATGGAAACCAGAACTTCTAAGAACAGTACTCTAAGTATTATTGTAGCTGATGAAAAGACTAGAACAACTGTACGGAAACTGTTGGAAGCTGTCTTTCTTCAATCAAACCTGATGCTGAAACTATATGCTCCTAGAAGAGAAAACATTAATGGTCACAGGGAAAATAGATACGACTCTATTGTCGTAAACTCAAATAATAAGTCTTACTGTGACATGCTAAAAACTATTAGAGAAAATCTCAATCCCGAAGAAATGGGCATAGGAGTACATACAATAAAAAAGCTGAAAGACAACTCCCTTCTTATTATGACAGACAAGGGTAAAAAAGATATTCTGACCAAAGAACTGTCGGAAAACAATAACTTCCAAGACATTACAATTATTGAAAAAAAGTGTGATTTGATCCTTGCTGGTATGGATGCTGTCACAACTAACGAGGAAGTCATGTCAGCACTCAAACAAAAAATTAATGGACACGAAGGTGCAATCACTATAAAATCAATGTATGAAAATAGAAACAGTGAGCAGATAGCTACAATCAGCTTGTCAGAAGACAATGCACGGAAACTATTAGAAAGTGGTCCAATAAAAATTGGCTGGACAATGTGCAGAGTAAAAGAAAAAATCAGAATTTTCAGATGCACTAACTGCCTGAAAATGGGACATACCCAAAAAACCTGCAAGGCTAAAAAATCTGATACCAAAAAATGTTTAAAATGTCTGCAACCTGGACATGAATCAAAAGATTGCGAAAACATCAGTCATTGCATTTCCTGTGACAAAGAAGGGCATCGTTCTGACTCTATGAGCTGCCCTAAGTACAGAAAACTTGTTTATCAGAAAGGGAGCAACCTTTAACAATGATCTTCCTTCAAGCTAACTTACAAAGATCTCGGGCCGGGTTTGATCTGATCCTAAAATCAGCGGAAGATCACCATGCCCACGTAATCCTCGCCTCTGAACCAAATATTATAAAAGCTAGAAAGAATAACTGGTACTGTAACAGCAAATGCAACTGTGCCATCAAAATAATGAACCAACAATATATGAAGGTAAGAAATCATTCTGCTGGAAAATGTTTTGTTAGAGTTGACACTGAAAACATATCCATCTACAGTTGCTATCTATCTTTCAATGATCGCAGAGAGACTTTTGAGCTTGAACTCTTCGAACTTTACAACGACATCTGTTCTGTAGGCAGCAGGAATATAATTATCGGAGGCGACTTCAACGCAAAGTCCAGTTTATGGAACTCACCAATAAACGATACAAGAGGAATTATAGCTGAAGAATGGTTGTCTTCCTTAGACATGTTTGTCATGAATAGAACCGACACGCCAACTTTTGTAAGAAGTGGCTGTAACTCTTTCATTGACATAACAGCCTGTTCCCAAAACCTTTCAACACGTATAAAATCTTGGAAAGTTCTACTAGAAGAAAACCTTTCGGACCACAATTCAATTATCTTTGAACTTAGCGATGACATCCAAAATGAACCTACCTTAGTGCAAGAAACCCTAACTCGATCTTGGAAGTTCCAACCTGACAAATTTGAAGTACTCCAAGATAGGATCATTGAAGGTATTTCTAACATAGCAGAAGACCCCTTGGAGATCATTACTTTCCTCCAAGATATTTGTGATGAGATATTACCAAGAAGAAGACCGATTAAAAAGAACCGAAAACAAGCTCACTGGTGGAATTCCAACATTGCAGACATCAGGAAGAAATGCTTTACTATGAGAAGAAAAATTGTAAGAAGTAATGCAAAAAGACCTAGAGATGCTATTGAAATTGAACAGCTGAAAAGAGAATACTATAATGCAAAAAAAGATCTTAGAAAAGCCATTTCCCTCTCCCAAACTTTAGCCTGGAAAAAGATCTGTGAAGATCTAAACGAAAATATCTGGGGCACAGGATACAAGATTGTGTGCAAAAAGCTCAACCTGATAACCACTAAGCACATTCCAACTAATGAAAAAATTAAAATAGCTGACAAACTGTTCCCCCAACATAGAATCGAAGACTGGTGCCTTGAAAGAGCTAATGATGTCGACATACCACCTTTTACTATTGATGAACTCCTCAAGGTCTGCGTTGAGATAAAATCCAATAAAGCTCCTGGGCCAGATGGCATTGGACCAGAAATATGCAAGATTCTAATAAAATCAGCACCTGACTTCTGCTTAAACCTCTTCAACAAACTTCTTAAAATGGGCTTGTTTCCTGACACCTGGAAAGTAGCAAAGCTAGTCCTCATTGAAAAAGAGAAGAAACAGTCAGAAATCGAAACTTCGTACCGCCCAATCTGTCTCCTGGATTCCCTAGGTAAGGTCTTTGAAAAACTCATCAAAATTCGACTAGAAGATGAGATAGAGAGAACAGGTGGACTCTCCCCGTTACAATTTGGCTTCAGATCTGGACGAAGCACAATTGATGCTATGCTGGCAGTTAAGGACCTGGCAAAAAAAGCCAAAGAAAACAAGCAACTATGCGTCCTAACCATGGCAGACGTAAAAAATGCCTTCAATTCCTGCCCCTGGAAGGGTATTATTGAAGAATTGAGAACTAGGACTGTCCCAAACTATATTATTAACATTATAGCAAGCTATCTACACAATAGAAACATCCTGATAGACAAAACAAAGAAGGCTACATCCTGCGGAATACCGCAAGGATCCGTTCTAGCAGCTGTTCTGTGGAACATATACTATGATCCCATCCTAAGCGTAAACATGCCACCTAATACTAAAGCCATTGCATATGCAGATGATCTAGTACTCTTGACTACAGGGCACGAGAAAGAAACCATCGAGCTGGAAATACAACTAGCCATGCTAAGAGTTGACAACTGGATGCGTTCTAAACTTCTAGAACTTGCACCACATAAGACAGAAGTGGTTATGCTGGTCAGCAGCAGAAATGTACCAGAAGTCACTGTTGAAATTTCTAACCTACAAATTAAGTCAAAAAGATCAGCAAAATACCTAGGAATTTTTTTTGATCAAGGTTTGAAAATGACAGCTCATATAAAGAATGTAGCAGAAAAAGCAGAACAAGTTGCCGCAAACCTAGCTAAAATAATGCCAAACATAAGAGGTCCCCGAAACTGCAAGAGGAAAATGCTGGCTGCTGTAGTTTATTCCAAACTTTTCTATGCTGTCCCTGTCTGGTGGGAATCCACAAAAATAAAAAAATATAGACAAAGACTAGAGAAAGTTCAAAGGAAAATTATGCTTCGACAGTGTCGCTCCTACAGGACTGCATCAACACCTGCTCTCCAGGTAATATCCAGCTCTCTACCTATTGAACTAATGGCAGAGGAGAGAACTCAGCTATACAATGCCAGGAAAACTCAGACAGACATGGACACCTACAAGATTGAACTCTCTGAAAATCTAATAAGGAAATGGCAAAATAAATGGGATCTAGAACAGGACAAAGCACAATGGACTAAGTTACTCATAAAAGACATTACACCATGGATCTCGAGGAAACATGGTGATATAACCTACGAACTGTGTCAATTCCTCACAGGACATGGCAATTTTGAATCATATCTCCATCGAATGGCCATCAAACCAAATGACAAATGTAGATACTGCACGGAAAAAGACACCCCAGAGCACACGATGTTCCACTGTGTGAGATGGACAGCTAGGCGGGAGGAATGCTGGAACAAAATAGGAAAACCACTAACACCCAATACAATCATCGAAGAAATGCTGAAGGATAAACAGGGATGGGATGCTGTCAATAACTTCATTGCGGACACCCTGAGGCAGAAAGCAGCTGATGAAAGACGGCTGTTCACTACACAACCACCCATGGCTGCTGATCCACCATAGTTTCATATGAACTTTGACCCCTTATAGGCATAGGGAACATCTAAAATTGGTATTGTATCAACTACTGCTAACACCGTCCTTTATATATGTATATACTTACAATATTTTATAATCTCACTGTGTAAATACTACTTAACCAACTAACTTACATATACTTATAAATGAGATCACAGATACAATTAGTTAGTTTACCTACATCTCCCCTGACAGACTCAGCCGTACGATATCTAACACATAGGCATAAAATAGATACTGAGCACCTTGTCTCTGTATATATACTCAGTATACAGACAACTGAAGGTATGCGCTGTATCTGCCAGTTGAGGTGTCTCCTCAACATTTAGCTAGGTTCTCCAACACCTTTTCTCGGTAAAAGGTAAAATTGGATGAGACAGCTTGTGTAGATATCATAAGTAGCATAAAAGTATACATTATTATATAACTTTTATATTTTCATATCAGCTCCAAGCTAAAATACATAAAAAAAACAAAAAAAAAGAACAAAAAAAAAAAAAAAAAAACAAAAAAAAAAAACAAAAAAAAGCCGCCACAAAAAAAATCAAAAAAAAAAAAAAAAAAAAAAAAAAAAGCTGCAAAAAAAACAAACAAAACAAAAAACAAAATAAGATAGAGAAAAAAAAAGGCTAAAAAAAAGGCTAAAAAAAAGGCTAAACCTAGACTGTAAGGATACCTACACTCAAGTTTGTTAGTGTAAGACACCTAACCTACCTGCATTTATTTGTACCGATGTTTACTATCATTATATGTTCCCATGTTGAGTTTGAAGGTGCGAGAGATAGAGGCCTCCTTGGAGATCTCTTTCTCACCTCCTCCCTCCAAGTTTTCCTTTACAGATATCCAGCCAAAATCCCTGGAGGGAGGTACCTGTCGCCTGGGTGGTTCTTCTGCCCTTTTCTATAAACAAGTGTTTCATTTTAAAAGTTAATTTATTTTTATTTTATATAAGTGTTACAAGTACCTGTGTTTTCAATTAAATAAATTCAAATAAGAGTTAAACTACTGTGCATTAGTAAACAAATTAATACATGTGCATGTATACAAAAACAAACCCTAAGGGTTTATGTATACCTACATGCACATGAAATTTTGCCTCACTGTGTCTATACCCTGTATTAATTTGCATGTATGGATCCAGTGATGGAAAAAGAAACCACTACCTCAAGTCACTGAGACTCTACATATAAAAATGAGATAACTGGATAAATATAATAATAAAGTAATGATGATGAAGCCTGCAGTAAAGATGTCAATAATGATGAAAATAATAATAATATTGATGAGAATCTTAAAATTATAAATGATAGATAAAGAAATACTGTAACTAATACAGATATACAAACATATAAAATTACAACAGATACAAATCATATGAAAACATACGAAAACTTCAATCCTGTCAACAAATTCACTAAAACCTTTCATTTCTTTATTTCCCGGATCATGCATGACCAATGAGACACTGTCCTGTATATAACATCGGGCAGTGACCGCAAATATTTCACACAGCAGACCACTAAGGATTGCAAAAAAGACGAAGGATACCAAAAACCATAAGTTAACTGTTTGGTGTCGGTAAACGTGGTGACAGTTTATGTACTATTCAATGTATATGTATACTTTATTGATAGTTATTCCCGGATTCTCAAAGATAAGAAAGTTTCGTATCCAATAGCTGTAACATCAGCTATATAAAGTCAAGAAAAGCTTAAGAAAACTTCAGTGTATTTAAACCCGTTAAATGTCTACCTAAATAGGAATTGGGTCCTGAAGTAATGTTATAAACAGTCCCAGGACCAAAAGATAAAAAAAAATTTGTAGAGGGGGGGTTTTTTAGAGGGTAAAAAACCCTTTCGAAGGCTATGAACAACGCCTTCGTTTGAAAAAGCAAATTTTTCCCTCCCAAAAAAAAAAAAAAAAAAGTAATATAGTATACTTATAGACATTTACTATCCGATAAACAAACCATAACTCAAAAAACCAGCTACTCAAAGTAAACTCACCCAGCCTGAGTAGGGACGGAAATAGCCAGCAACACGTTGGTTCGAATTTGAATGGTCACCCATCCGAGTTCTGGCCTCCTGTGAAATAGCTTCTGTTTCATGGCTACGAAATAAAAAAGGCTGTTAAACACCCCTCTTAAATGGAGGGTTAAACCCCCGTTGTGATATGACCTATTGACCATGCACTTGAAAGCGACGCGTCGTTAAGCCCCCCAAAAAAAAAAAAAAAAAAAAACATTGTTACCTAATCAAAATAATCTTTTCCCGTTATTTATTTACTCCAGTTTGAGAACCTCTAGGTCTGTTCTAGGATTGCTATGAACACAATGTCCGACCCTGACCTATGGGAAGACGCTCAGCGGTTGCACAAGCTTGGGAATTGCATTGTTTCATCTTGCGCCCTCCTATACACCAGAAAGGTAGTAGAACAGCGTATTGGGTGAGCTAATGTCTATTTTAACTTGGATCATTCGGCAGATCTGTGTGATACTACTGCTAAAAATAGCCAGCGGCGATGGCCAGTTCGAATACACCAGTTCTCATTAAATCACTCATGTTAAGCATCGTCCAGCGAGGCTAAGACTGTGATGGGTGACCATTCAATTTTTAAAGACTTTGATGGAAGGATTGTCACATCGTGAGCTCTTCCACCCAACAAATTCAACCACTCGTTTCCTAGCTATTCCCAGCCTCACTCAGGCTGGGTGAGGTTAATTTGGGTAGTTGATTTGTGAGTTTCCAGCGAATGAAGGGTAAAAGTAAAACCCCCGTCGTGAAATGACCATTGTTGTAAGTTAAACCTATAAAAAAGCTAATGCTAGGTAGGATTATGATGTAAGATATGAGGATAAAAAAATGCGATTGAATAATTCTGCTTTTTCTTTGTGTTTCTTTGTCACAATTTTAGAGGGTAGTGCAGAATCATAGGACTTTACCACTTTATTGTACAATACGTATTTTGTATTTTTTTTACATTCGTCATTCTGGCTATTATGGTCCAACCCAGGCTGAGTGAGGTTTATGGGTGTAGATTTTAGTTACCTGCGAATGCTGCAGGGTAAAACCTACCTTTTTTATGAGGGGAAAAAATTTCCAAGGAAACAATTAACCCGATACGCAAATAGCAAACAAAACCGAACCCAAGAACAAGGACCACGGAGTATAAAAACATAGTGATATGTATCTACACTACACCCCCAAGTCCTAGCTATCGAGAAAGCTATTATACCAACTATAAGCTCGGGAGAATAGAATTTGGCGAACCCACTAAAAACAACACCTCGTTGAACCAAGGTAGAAAATCTGCGTGGAACCTACCTGGTGTCGGCATATAACTAAAAGGCATAGGAATATTAAATTAAAATAATAATTTAGTACAATAAATTTAATTATGAACTATATTAAGTATGTCATTAAAATTTCTAATCCTTGACTTAAGTAAAGGACTATCACTTCAATTTAAGTGTGTGCAATTTCTATGTGCACAATAGAACTTGACTAAAAAAATACTTCAGACATATCTACTCGGATGTTCCTAAGAATTAGAGTAGGTACTTCAGAAGTTACCGAACCTTTAGTAGAAAGTATAAAAAAAATAAAAGATTTATAGGCCACCTCAGTACCTACAGGACCTACACGGGTTGGAACTAATATGGTTTTTGTAGAACTATGAAGATTTATTTTTTTTTTAATTTCGTATATTTGTTGAAAGTGTAGGTATTACTTCAAAACAGTTGCAAGCAACCTATAACATTTATAACACACTAAGATATCATTATTAACAATCTTAAAAAACATGAATAATTAATACAATCTGATACAACATGAGATATTGAGTATATAAATAAAATATAAAAGAAATTTAAAAATAAGGCTTATGAGATAAAATAATTGTAGGTAACGTCGCTTTCTACTGCATGGTCATGTCACAACGGGGGTTTTACCCTCCATTCGCTGGAAACTCACAAACCATCTGCAAGGGCTGTTCAGCATTTCTAAAGCGTTATTTATTTGTACATAGGTATATACTAACTAAAACTTTTCGTTATTTATCAAACACCTCGGCCGAGGTGTGAACGCCCTCATAATTTTCACCGGAAAACAAGTGTCGAGTGACTGGCGTGCCCCTTCCCCCCTTCTTCTATGCCACGAGAGACGATAGTGGGGGAGGGGGGGGGGGCGCCCGTGCCTCGTCACTTCTGTGAACATTGAACTGACTAGACAACCCTTAGAAGCCAGGCTAGCCTGCTGTTTAATAAGAGTTTAATCTTAATATATAAATGTCAAAGTCACTGACTGACAGACTGATCATCGCTCTACAGCCCAAACCGTAATACCTAGCGAGCTGAAATTTTGACTCAACATTCCTTGCATACTGAATACGTGCAATAAGAAAGGATTTTGCAAAAGTCCAAACCGTTCCATAGATGGAGCCCTAAAAGTGCCTAAAACCATCGTGGCGAAGCACGGGTTAACTGCTAGTGGCTTATAAAGAACAGCGTAGCCAAGCTGGCTACAACAACAAATTAGATTGGGAAGAAAATTATTGAAAAAACAGGGGACCCAAGATCCAAGAGCAGCCTCACAGAGACGATCAGTTTGACTATCCAGAAGGGCAGTGCTACCAGTGTGTTGGCAGCATTGCCATCAGAAGAATTGCAGTCTTTGTTTTATGAATAAACAAATCCACAAGATACAATAATTATGTTCCTTAACACTTGGACGACTGGCTGCACCACCGGTGGTACACGCGTGTCTGTATGGAATGGACCGGGTGTACCACCGGTGGTACACGCATGTACTACGCCTGTGAATAGCCTAAACATCGCCGGTCCCACGGGAGAACTTACTAAAAACATGCCGGTCGTCTATGTGTTAAACTTCTAAACTTATTTCAAAATGAGTTTTCAAATAATTTGGTTTAAAAAATTTGCGATGCAATTCGGTTTCAAGCTAAGAGCTGTCTCATAAAGGATGTGTGAGAGCTCTCTAGTTGTCCTGTACACACACCACACAGTTGTCTGAAGACTCTACGAGGCGTTGGGACGATGTCTGTGTGACAGAGCCTTTAGAAAGGTACTTTTGGTTAGGTAACAGCATTGGACAACATCCGTGTTAAGTATAATCTTGAATTACCATTCCATAGATTTGGTACCAGCTCTGCTTCTTATTCAACTGGTACCTAAATGTATACAGGGTAATTAAGTTTTTTTCTATCAAAAATTTCAGAAAACTCTAAGACACCTAATACGACTAAAAAAAAAAAAAAAAAACCTATAGATAGGTACCTACTTAAAAAAAAAAAAAAAAAAAAAAAAAAAAAAATTGAAAAAAAAAGTTCAGCTGAAAAATAAACTTGAACTTGTTGAAAAGAAGTGAAAATGATTCTCATGTGATAGTGTATAATGATTAATTATTAAGTAAATTTCTCAAGTGCATACCTATAATACCTAATATTTTCTACCTATTTGCATTGAAAACTGAGTTTCATTATTTTGTTCATATCTCCGTTCGATGGCATTTTTCGAAAAATGATCTGAGATTAATTTAGTCTTACAATGTCAACTAGTATTGATTCTGAAAATTTCTATAAAAACAATCTTGTACAGCTCGTAGATATCACCAGGTCCCCCAGATCACCTACACTGCAAGGCATCTTTCCAATTCACTCCAAAGACATCACGTAATGAGTATCAATTCTATGCATGATTCAATTGATGCAATACATCGAATCTCCAATTCACGAGAATTTAATAAAAGTTAGTTAAAGTCATCATATTTGTGCCGATCACCTTCGCGATAACACAGAAAATTAGACTCGCTACACTAAATCTACGCCGAAACCGGGACCCGAACCACCGACCTCCAGGATACAAGTCCGCCGCCTTATCAATCAAGCTACTGAGGTCGGTACGAGAATATAATACAAAAATATACCCAAGTATATAAATTCAACAAGTTAAAAATCCAATTTGTAACATATTTTTTTTTATATTAAAAATTTGAGTAAGACAAAATAATTGACATCTGGACTAATTTATAGCCACAAGATTAGGTAAAATTGACTTGTCTAAGATACTACCTATTTTTTTTTTTTTTTTTTTTTTTTTTTTATAAAATTTGTAAAATGTTAATTGAGTTTATTAAAGACTAAAAAGCAATAATTGTATTACATTATTGTGTAGGTACACCTGGTACATATTATGTATTACAGGTTACAGTTTCTGAGTCTAAGAATTATTATATACAAGGTATCGAAGTTTATTTTTTTATAGAGAAAAAATCAAAAAAATTCAGGACATGCTAAAACGATAATTCTCTCAGACCATTTTTCGAAATGCCGTCGAACGGAGATATGAACAAAATAGGTAATAACTCAGTTTTGAATGCCAATTGGTACAAAATGTTAGGTATTTCGTTGAGAAATTCACCCATCATGCATGTAATCATAAATTCAAAAAGACATGAGAACCATTTTCACTTCTTTTCAACAAGGTCGAGCTTATTTTTCAGATGAAAACTTTTTTTTTTTTCAAGTGATTTTTTTCTTCGTTTTTTGAAAATCATCTAAAAATATTTTAGTTTTAGAATGTCTCCTGGAGTCGATTCGAAATTTTCTCAAAAATAAAACATAAACACCCTGTATATATATACGTATGTATTTATAATATTAGGTGCATATACAATTATACATACAATAGTAGAATATACATAGGTAAAGTCTGCATAGAGAGTGGAGGAACAAGCCATTAAAATGAATAGGATACGCTCCAGTGAACTTTGCCATAGAAAGTTACAAGAGAACCATTTAAGTCGTACTGACCAGAGTATTGTTGTCTCTATGTATGCAATCTCTGTGTAATGTAGGTATGTAATGTATAGGTATGTATTTGTATGTATGTATAGGTCACTAAGTGTGAAGTTCTTCAGGTTTGTAAGTTATAGCCTAAGTAAATGTGTTTCTTTGAACATACTTATTATTTCACGTTTTTAGTAGGTAGCGCAGGATTATAGGACCTTTCCTTATCTTCAATATCACAATATCTTATTTTTGTCTACTTTAATTCCACCACCGGCCATTGGTTGCTGCTAACCTATTCATTTTTCGTCACGAGGTATGTATGAGTGGACTATCCGAACATCCAAGTACAGAGAAGAAAAATTCCCGCTCCGCTGCGGATCGAACCCAGGTTACCATGCGTGTAATGCCTAGCGAGCTAACTCACTCGGCCACGGTTACTTCTCCGTACCGACCTCCATCTCAGTGGTTAAGAGCATTGTTTACTGCCCCGGAGGTTGCGGGTTCGAATCCCGGCCGGAGCGGTAAATTCTGACCGAGTCTTTCCGTTTCCGGAATGGCATGAGTGTAAAAGTAATTTGGCCTGAAGTAATGCGAAAGGGGGCAAAATTTTATTTTTATTACCTTTAAAAATTCCGGAATCAAGGAACAAAATAGAATGAAATAAATGTCTGTAGTTGCACACCGATAACATTGATTAGACCTGACTTAATTATGAAGAAAAAAAATAGTTTCTTGACGCAAAACATTTGCCGAAACCAGGGATCGAACCAGGGACATTTAGATCTTCAGTCTAACGCTCTCCCAACTGAGCTATTTCGGCTGATCGAGCAACAAGGGAAAAATGGAGGTCTTTGTAATCCATGCGCGCTTTTTACCGTAACCTTGGTGACACTAGCGCTGGTGAAGATGTGCGGCGGAACGGAGAACAAAATATTATGTAATAGATAAACACCGAGGGGGGAAGAGGCGAATATTTCTCTCTCTATTAGTCTCTCTTTCTCGCTCTCTTCTATTATCCATGCTACTTTTAACAATGAAAATTATACCTGATTATGTACACACTGCACATAATAATATGTTATAATAATTATGTAATATTATAATATTTGAAGGTACCTAATGTAGGTACAATTTAGTACATACCTACCTAATTTAGTAGGCTAGGAAACTTCTGTTACACGTTGTTGACATGCCTATTAATTAATTTGGGGGCATTATTCTTCGAGTATTTTGAGACATTATTCTTCGAGTAGGTACCTAACTCTTTGCCGCATGACTGTAAATGGTACTTATCTACATAATTTAATCTACTTATCTACATAATTTAAAATTCCTTCAAAAAAAACAAGAAATCAAGTCACCTTTAATTTAAAAAAATGTAGCTCAAATATCACTGAATAATGAATATGCAACAGTACATAGATGTGAAAAGTTGTGGAACCTGGCCGGTGGTGTTGGAGGTGTGGATATATTTTGCAATAACTCTAAGAAAATACTACAATTATTAGAATCAGGTAATTTACCTTTTACCATTTTTTAGTTTATTTAGCTTTTAGCTTTTAAGTTAGCATATAATTAGTTTTATATTAGTTAAATGTTAAATAATGTAATCCCGCGTTTTATAAAATGGACACGCAAGTTCGTAAATTTATTAAAAAAAAAAAAAATATAATTACAAATTAAAATTTTGGCCATCGCGATCGGTGCATTCCGTATTCCTTTTTGTACCTGTAATGCACAGATTGCACGGACTCTAAAGAGCACTTGGCAACGTTGTAATTGAAAATTCACGAAATCTACTTTTGATAGCGCGAATATTCAAATATCGGTATCAAATTTCTAGACTGGACTTTTTTGGATCTTGGCTACTTGGTTCTTGAATTTCTTGAATTGAATCTTGATTAGCAGTTCAGCCAGCTTAATAGAACAGTTTGACTGATAGAATTCCGACGTTTATTTTCTCATACTTCAATAGTAATATGTTTTAGTTCCATTCAAGTTACAACGGAGATTACATTTTTAGAAATAACTATAGGTCTCTACCCATCAGGTTATTCAGTATAATAATATTAACTGTTTCAACCCCCTTTCATGACCATCTCAACAACCTACAGGGTATCATTTAGTGTTCTCCGATTATTAACAAATCTCAAGTTTGTTGCTGGTGCAGTCCATACTTCTTCCGTTGTAAATATCTCCATCCCGAAACCCACATCAATGGCAAGTTTTCATTCAGTGCCATCAGTGGAAATAGATCCCGAAGGAACTTTCAAATATATTTTGATCAAATTGTACGAGAAGGATGTCAAAAACGATGATGGTTCAGAGAAATTCAGGTACCTTGTTCGTGGAAATGCAAGTAGTGAGTACCATGGAGATATCTATGATGCATTCATGGCAACATTGAACAAAAAACTAGATTCTGAGTGTGTCGGAGGTGGTAGAATAAAGCACAATCCCGAGGAAAAGAAAATTTTAGTGTATGGATATTCTCAAGGTTTTGGAAAGGCTGATCATTCTATTTCTAAACAATTGTTGGTTGAGAAGTATCCAGATTATACAATTGATTGGTCCGATGAGGGTTACTAGCAATTTTTGAGTGTAAGTGTATCTGCAATCAACAAGTACTTCCTAGGTGTATTGATGAAGGCATGGCTAATTGTGAATATATTATTGAAATTTTATAATACCAACCTTAGTAGCTCAATTGATAAGGCAATGTACTCATGACCTGGACATCATTAATTTCAGTCCCAAGCATGGACAAAAAGGAAATAGTTAGGTGAGTTACTCATTTTAAAAGCTATTAAATTTAAAAGTTAAGTTCCTCTTAGACTATCAATTTTTTAAATTGTTAATCACATTTTCTATGCCTATTCCAACTATTAATGTGACTTGTGTAAGAAAGAGCTTTCTGTCCCAGGGTAAATCTTTAAAGAATAAGAAAATAATAATGAAAATTTACTAGATTAAAAAGAAAGAGTATTTATTTATATTTAGATTTCTATTCATTTATTTTTAGATTTCTATTTAAAATTACAACCATATCCATAATGAGCCTGTTATAATCCAGTCACAATGTACCGGTAGCTTGCAATCTACAGATTAACATTCCCTGATTTCAGTGTAAAGTTGAGGGTTCTCTGTTCATAGTCCTCTAGCGAGACAAGACACTGGTTTTCCCTGTGGCTTTATATTTTATAATTGTGGGTACCAGAGCTACCACTAACTGTGATATATTTCTCTACACAGCTTTCTACACAGACTAAGCTGTTGAAATATTTATGCATTGTACATTCAACTTGTACCCTTGTGTTATATTATAGTTTTTGGTATTTTAAAGATTTTTTTTTATTTTTAATTTGGTTGGCTTGGATAAACTTTAACAAAGTAAATGGCTTAAGAGAGCTAATTATGTGTGTTATTCTGTCCTGATTTTAGTGGGTATCATCAACTTTACTAGAGCTAATGCTAATGCCATAATATCTCCAATGAATTATATTTCAATAGCAATCTTGTAATGCCACTACTGGTCTTTTCCCAGTCTACAACTACCCCAATTGCCCACTCTACAGCTACCCCAATTGTCCTAGGTAGAAGTAAAATACAAAATCAGTTCTCTAATAAATTAATGCTTGTAGCACACTAGTTTTGCTCGCATGATGACCTGGTTTCGATCCCCAGCAGTGCAGAATTTTTCATCCTCTGTACTTGTATCCTCGTGAGGAAAAATGACTACCTGCTTTAATGTGAGCAGCGACCAGTGGAGTAATTATAGGCAAAAATATGATATTAAGATATGGAAAAATTCTATAACTCTGCTCTAAATTCTATTCCTGATAGTCAATTATTTTTACACACCTCCATGTACAAATTCTCGTACGACTTATTTGTAGTATTTCACACTTATATACCTATGTACATACCTAATTTGGTACATATACTTAAGTTATCTAAAAAATAAAATCATTATTCATATTTATTTGCAAAAACATGAATTTTGCGTGATATTTTTACTAACAAAAGAAAACCAAATTCGCGAAGTCAAATTTTTCAAGTTAACCTTCACGACTTTCATGTAACAAAAATCTTGTGTTGTGAAACGCTTGAGGTCGAGGTTCGAGTCCCAAAATTCAGCAAATATTTTGTCAGGCGAGTTTGAGTAATTGTGATATCACATCGTGATCAACACAAATATGATAACTTTATCTTCACTTTCCTTCTAAGAGTAAAAAATTATACATTTCTATTTCTGACGATTACCACTGTCCCACCCTTTGAAAAAGTAGGTGCACTGGTAGTCAAGTTAATAAATGTGTTTTTTTGTGTTATTTTATCACAATTTTAGTGGGTATCGCACAATTATAGGACTTTTCCATATCTTTAATATCCCCAAATCTTATTTTTGCCTACAATTCCGCCACTGGTCGTTGCTAACATTATAGCAGCTACTCATTTTTCCTCACGAGGTATGAGTGGACCCCAAACACCCAAGTAAATAAATAAATAAACCTTTATTTGGAACATAAATATTACATACATCAAAATTAATACATATATCAGAACAACTGGTTCCAATTCAGCTTATTTGCTGAGGTACAAACACCCAAGTACAGAGCAGAAAAAATCCTGCCCCGCCGGGGATCAAACCCAGGTCACCGTGCATGCAATGCCAATCCCGCTAACTCACTCGGCCACCGTGACCCGTGACTACTAAATGGCTTATAAAGAAAAAGGCAAAGTTTTCTCGATGGTTGATCGCACATTCAAAACTGTGGTTCCGAATGAACCAACTTCTCCAGTTATGTTAGCAGAATACCATCACCGCACATCTGTAGCCAAGCTGGTTACAACAACATGTCATTCATTAGCACGCGATATGAGAGAGGTGGATACGTCCTATCTTAGAGTACTCAATACTCATAGGTGTCTAACTGTTTACTCAAACTCGGAAAACCTTGGTCTCTCGTTGTGAGATTCAAGAACTAGTAAGATCAATGCGAGACAAAGTCTTAGAGCTGGGCAAAATACGACACGAGAATAAAACATAAATATTACCCCATAATTATACTTTTTACTTCCGATAAATTTTCAATATTAGAACCGAAGTATTATTTGTAAAAAAAAAATGCTCAAAGTTTCTTATCTAAGATCTTTAGAGACACAAGTTGTTCAATCTTTTCGATGAAATCTCACAACGCAGTTACCCACATTAACCTCACCCAGCCTGAGACATAGACAAAGTCACGAATATTTGAATTTGAGATGTCACTCACTGGAATTTGCTTTACTTTAGTGAATTTAAGAGTACTTTTGTGAGTTAAATGGCAGAGGTTGCCTGAGGCAAAAACTTCGCCCGGATTACAGAAAATTGTAAACAATTTTGTTCAATATTTTTTGTAGATATTTTCAAGTTATCCCCCTTGCTTTTAATTTATTGTTAATTGTTTTGTAAATAACAAATTGAGTGTAAATAAATAAATGACCTTTGCGGGTGAGGTTAATGTGGTTAGCTGGTTGGTTTCCTGTGGATGTAGAATAAAATATTTGACGTGATGTGACCATAATATAGTTAAAAGCTATGTAAAACCCAAATTAAAAAAAAAAACTTGAATCCCAGGTATCACATAAACGCTATTGACGTCTTTACGGACCAGCCTCTGAGCCATATCAAACTAGTGCATTAGTAGTCAAATGGTTAAGACGCTGTTTTGGTAATCCATGTAGCGTAGGGATCCTTTGGCTCAAATCCCACCCAGTGCATGAATTTTTCTTCATTTATTTGAGTATATGACCACATAATAATAAGACTCTGAGGTTTAGGTGGTATAAAATGCATTGAGAATTAACCTCACCTGGTGGTTACTTTCGACTTAAAAGTATTATTATTATTACCCAAAAAATATGCAGCAAAATAGCCAATTGTTCTCTGTTGTTTTAGACAGTCCTCGCATTCAACAGTACAAAATGTATTGTGTGGTGTGTAACGCACTGATTGTGTTCGGTGCTTCCTTTGTTGTCATTAGTCAATTTTGCCATGCCCGTCTTGACTCATCCTTCCTCACTAGTAAACAAACCAGCGAACAATGGACGGGCTAGGCGCGGCCCAATAACTCAAGAGTAGTGGACGAGGGGTGTAGCGCAGGCAGGACCGGTGACCTGGGTTCGATTGCCGGCAGGGTAGAAAATTTTCTGAACTGCACTTACAACTAGTGGTTCTGTGAACTGTAAACCTCACATGAATTTCAACTATCGCATTATAAATCGTAACCTGGAGGTCGGTGGTTCGAGTCCCGGTTTAGTGAAGCGAGTTTAAGTAGTTGTGATATCACGAAAGTATGATTAACACAAATATGATAACTTTTAAATAAATGTTTATTTAAGAATGAGGACATCGAGACATTTCATTCAATACCCCGCTCGATAGGTTGCGATAGTTGAATCTGTGTGAGGTTTACAGTTCACAGCACCACTAGTAGTCAAGTGGTTAACGCGCTAGTCTGGTTATTCAGGTAGCGAAGGGATCCGTGGGTTCGAATCCCACCCATTGCAGTCACTCAGTAATTTGTGTTTGTGACCACATAATAATAAGACTCGATAGTTAGGTCGAAGTAAAGTTTTATTTGCTGGTAACAGGTATAGGTAAAACATTTACAAAAAACTTTGATTAAAAGAAAGAAAAAAAATTCGTATCACATCCATCTTGGTAGCTCAGTGGTAAAGGCGGCACCCAGCCAGGACACATGACAAGTCCATAATCCAAATTCTTTGCCCCCTTAGTGTGGTGGGTATGTGTTTGTTCGTGCTCTCTCATTTGCCGTAGGAAGAGAGCTCTCTTCTCTCTCCCTGTGGTGAATGGGTGAGCACCCTTTCTATTAATTTTTTTGTCACTTTATTTAGTTGTAATAATAATATAGTAAAAATATGTTTCTTCGTGTTATTATATCACTATTTTAGTGGGTAGCGCAGAATTATAGGACTTTTCCGTATCTTTAATATCCTAATATCTTATTTTGGCCTATAATTCCTCCACTGGTCGCTGCTAACATTAAAGCAGGTACTGATTTTTCCTCATGAGGTATATTTAGTTGTAATGAATTTTGAACTATCAAAAAAAAGAAGCAGTTTCGCCAATAATAATGCAGAGAGCATACTTGGTTAAATGTGACAAAGTGTGAACTCACTTCAAAGTATCGAACTACATTATAACAGGTGAAGAAGCCACTATGTACAATTGTACATAGGTTCTATTTACTTATCTTTACCTACTCGTATACTGAACCGTCTGAACCACTATCTATGTTATACTACGCTAAAATCCTATATAATATATCTATATTTACAAGATATTAGTACAAGATACATATCATGTATATTTAATAATTAGGAAGATGCTGCATGTAAATATTTATACCAATACCGCCACCTTGAACTCATTTCAGAGATCTGCTTCAGAACGATTCAGATCTGAATAAATTAACAGCAAATTCAACATTGACTGCAATTTGTGACAGAGAACAAATTGTTTTGATACTACCATTAACTGATTCTACTCTAGCATCTACTATCAGCTAATACTAACTTACCTTTTGATAGTACCATTAACTGATTCTACGATAACTATTAAACTGTTGCCATAATGGGACTACCTGTCTTGCGCTGACAGTCTAAATGACTTTGGAGTTGAGTCTAAATATAAGAGAACAATTTTCATTACCTTTCCATAAGGGAAAATAACCTCTTTACAACAGAAACCTGGATGTAATAGAACAATTTTCAGGTCCAATTTACCTCTCCATACGGGAAAAAAAACCTTTTTATTGGAGAAAAGATTGTGGTCCCTTTAGTTCCCTGTAATCCAGGATAAGCTGTACCTACCTTTCTACATAAAGTACCACGAACTGATTGATATGGGATCTGCTGTAAGCATTTTTTGTCGGCTGGGGGTATAGAACCCGGGACCTTCCGCATGGCAAGCGAGTGCTTAACCACTCAGCTAATTGCGCGCTATAGATTATTACTTATCAAAGGAATGTCAATAATGACCACATGGACTTTTTTGTATGCAAAATAATTTGAATATGGTCAATGGTCATGGTCATCATCATAGGGTGGCGTCATCGGGAACGATGGTAGCCAGACAGTGGAGGAATGACTCAGCACTTCTACCACTGTCTTTACAAGGAGGCTAATAATTAACAAGGACCCCCAGAACCAAGCCATGGCTGGTCTACTCCCTGTTTATAGTCCCCCAGCTAGAACATGGTCATTGGTCACTATTGGTCTTATTTCTCTGTGCGTGGGTGTACAACAGAACTTTTCGATCTCTTAAAAGTCCATAATATCTAACTGTTATTAGAATTCATATAATTATTATTATCATCTGATCTGGTTATGGCTCGAATTTATTGAAATACTGACATGAAGGTCAGAAACTCACAACTGAAACAAAACAAATTGCCGATCGCTGATTGGCTAGCGCTCAAATTGCCTGGTACCATGTGACCGTTTGTCTTTCACACGACAGCGGGAGATAAGCTGTTAACCTTTCATGGGATATGGTGCTCTGTGTATCTACTATAGAAGCAAATTGTATACACACTTTTTTGAACAAGTTTATTATTTGTTTTTATTTTTTGGGTTTAACGTGTCATATACGATGGGGTTGTTACCCTCCATTTTCATGAAACTACCAAACAACCCACTTTAATCTCACCCATCCTGGGTTGGGCCAGAATGCCAGCAACGTCCAAGATGGTGAGAACGTAGAATGGTGACCGTTCTGGGTTCGAGTACATCTGCATTGATGCCGACACTGCCTTTGATGAGATTTCTTTCCTTCGTAGTAATTTTAAAAAAATGAGTGTCTCATGGCCCCTTTTTTGTATGCAGCAGCTACTGTAGGCGCCACTGTGTTCTGTGTTGTAGCTTGCCCATCCCGTAGTAAGCCTCGGTGGCGTGACGGTTGAGACTACTGTCCATAGTCCAGAGATCCCGAGTTCGATCCCCGATTGGGGCAGACTTTCCGAGAAAAAAAATCTGTTCCCTCCAAACACGTGAGACTAGCATTTCCGGCCCTACCCAGACTAGGTGAGGTTCATGTGGGCAGCTAGTACGATTCCCAGCGCATGGAGGGTAAAATCCCCGTCCTGTCTACCTTAAGTCAAGACGTTAAAACCAAATAGAATCAACTGGTCACAATAGATCGAATTGGGTCGCAGTGTTAATTGTAAAGGTTTCACTGAAAATCCTGTAACCCGGTCAGATAATAAGAAATCCCGTTGTATGTCTCCCCTCTGATGGGCGGAAAGTGACACACTTCTGCTCCCGGTACTGGGTCAACACGATACTAATAATAATAGTAAATCAACTGTTTTATTTATCATTTATTTTTCGTACCTATACAGAGTTTGGCTGTATGGCAAATTCCCATGATAAGGAGAAAAGATTTTTTTTTTTAATTGTTATGTGATTATAAGTAATTGGATGTTGATCAAGCCATTGTAAGGTCAACATCTGTTTTATTATTACAATAAATAAATACATTGAATTGAATTGAATTGAATAACCAATGCCAAAAAAAAGCATACAGAGGACCCATCCTAAGCCATTATTTGGCTTCTAAAACCTTATAAAATTATCTATGACGAATAAGTCCTGGTTCTTAGTCAGGGTTAAGCGCCACTACACATTACCCACCTAATTTACAACGTGACATGTGACATGTGTCCCCCGTCCAACTCACCCCCTCCCCCCCTACAGTTCGACGCTTGACCTCCGACCCGGTGGACATTCTAAAGTTCCGTCGTAAATCTTTACTGTCCAAGGAGGTAGAGCATTGTAGAGAAGCTAATTGAGATTTCTGGGTGGGCAGAGTCGATAGTAGGTGACAGAAAACAATGGCTTGTCCCAGCTGGGTGTCTGAGGTCATGTAGGCCACGCGAAAACAGATAATAAAAACTATAAAATAAAAGAAACAGGAGCTTTATTAAGTGTATTAAGTCAGAGATAAATCTTAATCTTCAGATTCTAAGGGCCGAACTAATGAACGCTGGTAGCCAGCGTCGATGGCGCGTTAAATGCACTGGTTCTCGTAGGGTTACCGAATGTAAGCAATGTCCAGCGAAGTGAAGACTTCGTGATGCTGGCAATCCGCCCCAACCCAGGCTGGCTGAGGCTAATGTAGGTAGCAGGTTTGTGAATTTACGGGTAGTGAATGGATGGAGGGTAGTCACCCACGTTGTGATATGACCATGCAGTTGTAAGCGACGTCAAACGCAAATTATTATTATTTTTTTTTTATAATTGACATTTTAGGAAGAGTAGGTAGCTAAAATAATTTATGAATTTTAAAAATACTGTCAAACATCTTAAACTTCTAGTTTATCTTCTATTAATTTATTTTTGTTTGAGTGTCCTAGTATACTCGTACTATAAGAATTTCTGGAAAATAGCCAGCTTAAAGATGATTTACCTACTAATACTTACCTAACTAAATATTTAACCTTTCAATCTCTACCGAAATAGACAATTTCAGTAAAATATTTACATCAAATGTATCCGAAATTTACTGTGAATAATTATAATTATATTATATACCTAATTATAGAATAATTATAATAATAATAATAATTATACATATAATAATTATAAGTCTAACCCAGGACGTTAAATCAAATAGAATCGTTGGCGTTAGGAAGGGCATCCAGCCGTAAAACATGTGCCAAAACCAAGCAACCTCAATCATGAGGTTGAACAACGTCGACCCTGCTTGAGCGGGATAAGACAGAGTAAAAGAAGAAGAATTATAATAATTATTAGTTTGTGTCATATTTGTTTCTTTTCTGAGGTTTCTTTGGTGATATACATGTATGTATTTTGATATGTGAACTTTTTTAACATCAAATTTTCTATTTCGATACTCGGGAGAGACTATTAGCACAAGTGGTTGCACTGGTCGTCAAGTGGTTAACGCGCTAGTCTGATGTAGCGTAGGGATCCGTTGGTTCGAATCCCACCAAGTGCATGAATTTTTCCTCATTAATTTGAGTTTGTGAACACAAAATAATAAGACTCTGAGGGTTAGGTGGTAGTAAATGCTTTGAGCATTAACCTCGCTTGGTGATTAGGTTTCACTAAAGAGTGTTTTTATTATACTAAAAAATATTATATTATTTAAAGACTGCAATGTGTTGAGAAGAAAATTATTTTGTGCAAATATGTACCTATCTTCTTTTTTATCTCATGATAGAAAATCAGCAGGCGGTATTAAGATGAGACATTAGCCTATAGGTATTTATTTTTCTTGTACCTACTTTATAAGACTTCTTATTTCCTTTTATTTATGAAAATATTGAGGTAGCTATCTTCGCATGGTTCGTAGGAGAGACCATAGCAGATAGCACGTAGGAAATCGATTCCCGGCAGGGGTCGAAGAATTTTAACACTTGAAGTATGTGGGTGCACTCAGACACCCTAGGAGATCCTAGTTGGTGCTACTCTGCTAAAAGAAACAAATCTTGTTCAGTGGCGGCATTACGAAAAGGTAAAAATAAGGAGAAGAACACCTAAAAAAATCAGATAAAAATGACAGGCCAGCGTCGCGTCGCGTCAGTGGCATATTGAATACACCAGTTCATAATCAGTCACTGAAGCTAAGCAACGTCCAGGAAGGCCGGGACTTGGATGTGTGACCATTCAAATTTGAATCCTCGTGATGCTGGTTATTCCCGGCCCCATTCAGGCTGGGTGCGGTTAATTTTAGTAGCTGGTTTGTGAGTTTCGTGATATGCCCATGCAGTTGAAAGCAACATTAAACACAAATTTAAAAATAAATTAAAAAAATAGACACCCTCCTTGGCCACTGATTAGGGGAGAGATTGGTTCGAGTCACAGTTATGTCAATACTTAGTAAGGCAAGTTTGAGTATTGCTAAATCGAGTATTTTGTACGGAGTTATCCCAAAATGATTTTTTGTGAAATAACATTTGATTGTATTCTGGCGGTATATCTATTTATGTCATATTTTCTAGTAAAATTTCTCGTAAATTTATAGCCATAATCATAAAGTCTTGTAAGATTATGATTTATAAAAAGAAGAATTTTTTTTTCTAAAACAAATAGGTAGGTACATGTTGCAAATATAGGTACATAGAATTGCATGTCCATTAATAATCATGCGAAAATAAATATGATTTAAAACACTCAACTCATCTTAGCATAAATATTAAATACCTTCTATTTCTGACCGGTAAGTTGTGCAGACTGTACCGGTTAGTAACCAAACGTGTTCAGCAATTTCATTAACCTATCTGAACGGGGTTATCTACAGTAACAGGCTAATAAAGAATGCCTTAATGATTATGATGAAGCAAATTGTTTGTTTGCACATCTCTACTGCTTAACTGCTAAAGCCATACTTAAGAAGAGATTGCCATAGGCAAACACCCCACTCTTTAATTAGGACATAAATATTATGAATCTTAATATATAAATGTCAAAGACACTCACTGACCACTGACCACTGACTGATCATCGCTCTACAGCCCAAACCGTAAGTCCTAGGAAGCTGAAATTTGGTAGGTAGCTTTGTCTTATAGTCTAGATGTGCAATAAGACGGGATTTTTCGAAACTCCCACTACAACACCTGCCATTGGCGAAAAAGGATTTTTTGCTTTCACGGCCATGCCTCGGCCCGCAAAGCGGGCGACAGCCCGCTAGTGAAAGTATGTATCTTTAGCGCACGATGAGCTCGGTGATTAAGCACTCGCTTCTCGCTTGCCATGCGGAAGGTCCCGGGTTCGATCCCCCGAGCCGACTAAAAAATTGTAGGTTACAGTTGTTTGTAAGGGATACCTTCCGATGTTGATCTCGTGTTGATCCAGCACCTAAATGGGAAGTACTGTGTCACTTTTCGCCCATCAGAGGGGAGGCATACTACGGGATGGGCAAGCTACAACACAGACCACAAGCTTCTATAGTAGTGTTTCATGGCTACGAAATAAAGAAGGTTGTGAATTGTTCTCTTATATCCAGGTTTCTCTTATATCCAAGTTTCTCTTATGTTCAGGTTTCTCTTATATATCCAGGTTTCTCTTATCTCCAATTTCGGCTGTATCACCTATACTTTACAGCTGATGTATCTATTAAATCTGTATGCCATGATAAGTTGATATAAACAGACGTTACATTCAAATAAGTTGTAGCAAAGTTGCAAATGTAAACATTTACTTTATTTGACAGACGTACAGCAACCAACATCCAATATGATAAGTTGTTTATTTCAAAATCCTTCGAGTTGTTAGGCTGCTCCAATGCTGTTGGTTGCTGTAAGCATATTGATTATCCTTTCACCATCGGCTTCGATGCAAATCGAGGCATCGTTTTTTTAATGCATTTTGATTAATCGATCCGGTAGTTCATGTTTTTTTTTAAGATGTGCAGTTTCATAGCATCTTTTCATTTGCATCCATGAAACTAAAGTTAATAAAGTTATCATATTAAATTTGTGATAATCACTTTCGTGATATCACAACTACTCAAACTCGCTTTACTGAATCCACGCTGAAACCAGGACTTGAACTACCGACCTCCAGGTTACTAGTCCGCGCCGCCTTATCGATCAAGCTACTGAGGACCTAGGTCGGTTTACTGTGGCTGCACTATCATGGGTCTTAATGTGTTTTTTATGAAGTGCATTATGTTAGGTAAGTAGGAACCCAGGAACATTAAATTTAAGTGGACCATAAAGTTGGAGACTTCCAAATTTAGCTCGACTGATTTTATATAACAGCTATTAAATAATTTAACAGTAAGTACAAAGCCCTTGAGCAAGGCCGTATTTAGCCCCTGAAATCAAAAAATAATAAGGAAATGTTACTATCTGTTGCATGATTGTCTTGGCATTTTACAAAATAATATATGTATGGTATAGGTTCTGGTTGAACCTGCGAAAAATTAGGAAAACTTTCAAAGGAAGTACAAAATTAAAATTCATGTATGAATTTTAATTTTTGGACTTCCCTTGAAAAAAATCCTAGACACGGCCTTGCCCCGAAGTGTAAGCAAACCACTGACACCTATACTTTCCTGCTTAGTATCTATCGAAAACAAATTTATGACTCAATTTTATTTATTATTTGTCCATAAATATTTCGTTCTAAAAGCTCGATAAGTGTTGGAAACATCCTACATTCCTAACTACACTGAAATAAAATGACTAAAGTACCTATAAAGATAATTCTTCATAAATGTACCGACTTGAGCGATTGCTATTTTTACTAACAGCAATGAAATATTGACCTCAGTAGCGTGATCTTCAAGGCAGTGGACTCCAGTCTGGTGGACGGTGGTTCGAGTCTAAGTCAGGGCAACCGATTCCTGAGACCGGACTTCTGAGATTCTAGTAATTATGAAATCAGTATTACTTTTGTGATTAATACAATTAATAATAGTAATTCTAATTAGGACAAAGAATAAACTAGTAAGCCCAGAACAAATCCTTTCGGTCGTGATGTTGGGTATTCCCGTTATAATTGGGCTCTTCGAAGACACCTTTAAATATAGGTAATAGGTAAGTAATGTTGTCTGGCCGGGGGACTATGAACAGCTAGGGAGAAGATCAACAGTCTGGCTGGGGGACTAAGAACAGGGAGTAGACCAGCATTGGCTTAGGTCTGGGGGCCCTTGTCAATTATTAGCCTCCTTGTAAAGACAGTGGTAGAACTGCTGAGTCATTCCTCCACTGTCTGGCTACCATCGTTCACGATGACGCCACCCTATAATATGTCCCATTATTACAGCAGTAAGCCCAAGACGTATTATTATGTGGTGAATACTGATAAGTCATGTCCCGGTTGGGTTTCGAACCGGCGACCACTGGTATTTCTGGATTCACAGAGGGCCGCCTTTAGGCCTTTACCACTGAGCTATCGGGACATGGTATTATTTAGTTATCATCTACCTACATACATTAAATATTTATATAAAACTAAACAAACATAATGAAGTAGGTATAGTAACGCAAATCAAACATCCTCAGTAGCATTGGAATCCGACTGACAGCATGAAGAGCGCAGTTCGTGTCTCGATTCTGACCAAGGTTCAAGGCAAAGCCGGTCTAACATCCTGGGTAATTATCACCTTTCAGTAAGTCCGACCATACCAGTTCTACTGAAAGCTATGTATGCACCTTGCCTAGCTTGCCATCAGTACCTACCTACCTACCTACCTACAGTCAAACCTTGATATAAAATAACTCAAGGGACCGATTTTTTTTTTCTCTTATAAAAAGGTTATTTCCCGCCAGCCTCCGTGGCGTAACGGTTGTGACTACTGCTCGTAGTCCAGAGATCCTGAGTTTGATCCCCGGTCGGAGCAGATTTTTCACACAGTAAATTCTGTTCCCTCCGCACATGTGTGGCATTTCCGGCCCTACCCAGGCTGGGTGAAGTTAATATGGGTAATAGCTGGTACGGTTTCGAGCGCACGGAGGGTAAAACCTCCTTCCGAATTAGGACGTTAAATCAAATACCTACTTCTTACAATTCTTATAGAAGTTCTGTTTTTTAAAAAGATGAGTATTTCAAGTTTGAGGTACTTTTGACATTTTTTTTATAAACAATTGGACCAAGCTTTATTTACATTTTTTTATATACAATGAACATAGTAACATGGTGAAATAAATATAAACAAAGCCTGATCAAGGGTGGTGATAATGCTTTCGGCATTCTCTTCCAATTAATTTGTGACATTACGATTGTGCGATTGACACAAATTAATATCATCACAATTGTGATTGACACAAATTAATATTATGATAGCTTGTCACTATCATTTGCATTGCGCCATTGCATGTATTTAAAAAAAAAAAAACCATGATATTTAGTCCAGATTTTGATTTTCTCATTAATCTGACCTCTTTGACCAAACCTAATAAATTGAAACCACCTTGAAAAGCGTCGTGACCATTAGCCAGGTGGTGGACCACAGTCCTGTGGTTTATGTGGTTAAGTGGTTACACCACAATGGCGGGTCCTATAGGTTAAGATGCCACGAGATACCAACTTCTGTTTAAGTGGCTGGCTTCGCAATCCGTGCGAATTGTAAGAAGTAGGTACGTAAGGACTTGTGAAACTTGTAAAGATTATTTATCAACCAACTCAGGCTGGGTGAGGTTAATGTGAGTAGCTCGTTTCGGGTTCATTTCACCAGCACCACCACCTTTGAAATGAAATATACTTTTTTACATGGGTATTTTGTGCAGCAAACCCCGAGTTTTGTGCTCAAACACCAAGGGCGCTACGCCCATTTCAATTTGGTGGTGCTGGGGAAATGGTAGCACCACCTCCTACAAAATGTAATATTTTTTACATGAGAATTTTCTGAGTTTCGAGTGAATGTAGGGCAAAACCTCTGTCACGAAAAATCCAGGTTATACAGCCTACATATACTAAAGCGCGGAAATAAACTAACAGCTTTTCTTCCTCAAAATCAAGAAAACTACAAGAACATAAATTTCTACTATTTTATAGAATAACAGATGATCCACCTGGATTTTATAGAGTTAGATCTTCAAAAAAAAAAAAATATATAGGTAATATATCAAATAACTTGCCAGCCACCGTATTAGTGTAACGGTTGTGACTACTGCCCGTAGTCTAAAGATTCTGAGTTCGATTCGCGGTTTAGTCTAATATGTGCAAAAGATTACCTATAGAAAATTTTGAGGAAGACAAGCGGGAGTAAATTAGATTGGTGAAAAAAAAAAGATTTGCCGAAACCCGGGATCGAACCAGGGACATTTAGATCTTCAGTCTAACGCTCTCCCAACTGAGCTATTTCGGCTGGGTGGAAGAGTGAGCAAGAATAGTGGTATGTGATAAAGCTGTTTATCACTAGGTATGTACATTAAAGACTTAGTAGTCACCCTGGCTTGGTGGAGTTAGTGGTAGCATGCTCGACTTGCACTCCAGATGACCCGGGTTCGAATCCTGGCGTGGTCGGAATTTTTTCGTCTCTGAACATTGGATGTCGGGGCCTCCCCTTGGGTAGTTGTAGAATGGGCAATGATCAGTGGCGGCATTATAAGATTAATAATGGACGATGATTGTTGGTTAGAGCATTATTTCTCGCAATGTCATTGCTACCCAATTAAAAAATTGTGACATAACAACACAAAAAAATAACTAGCTCTTTATATCTTTTTTGAAATGAAAGACTTAACAAAGAGGAAATCAACACAATAACAATTTTTTTTTTTTTATCGTGGATCAAAACTATTTGTTCATACCCTTAGCTTTCGAAACTCTAGGACCATGGTGCATTGAGGCCAAAAAGATTGTTGAGTACATTGGTAACAAACTGACAATGATAACGGGCAGCTCCAGGGCCAAAGTGTACCTGAAGCAACGGATTTCCCTCGCTATACAACGAGGGAATGCAACATCGATTTTGGGTACACTGCCTAGTGGGAAATCTTTGGAAGAGATATTTCTAATTGACTAGTGGTTGATTTATTTTATGAAATACATTAAAAAAAAATAACAAATTGATTTTTCTTCTTACATGAAGGTAATAACGGTAACGTATTTAACGAAAACATGTCATGAAGCAGGAGCGGCGGCAGAAGTAGCAGCAAGAAAAAAAAAGAAATGAAATATACAAACATTAAGAATGAGGGCTATATATTCCAACCTTTGGCGGTAGAGACCATGGGTGCGTGGAGTGTTGCCTCGAAGGAATGGCTGAACCAACTGGGTGAGAAATTGTTTAGATGTACGGGTGAACCCCGATCTAAACAATTTCTTGCCCAAAGAATTGGTCTGGCCATTCAGAAGGGTAATGCTGCATGTATCCTTGGGTCGATACCAGAAGGTCATGGAATGGAGGAAGTTTTTTATTTGTAAATAAATAAATATTCTATACTCTGAAAAAAAAAAAAAAATTAGTAGATATTATGTACATTGTACATGTCAAAATAACGGTAATTTTTGAACGGTAGCCATATTGGATAGTTTGTTACAGGACAAATTTATTACCCATGAGATATACATTATGACCTCTCCATTACTAAACTTATTTCTCTTTGAGCAATTTAAATTTGTAGCCGAAATTTAAGTAGCCCAAAGTAGCCGAAATTTAAATTTGATATTTCGACACACAATAATGCATTCATTCTCGCATGAACCATGTCAAACAACTGTGGCAATTACTTTCTTAGGTGAACGAGTAAGTTTGCAAAACATTGCTGTAAGTTACATAAAGACAATACATTTTATGATCAAAATTTGATCGGGTGGTGTTTTGAATCTCGGCTAGCATAATGTATACGACCTTAATAGACAGTGATTACTTTTGTTGCGTCGACGCGGTATTATGCACCTTTGTGATTAAGATGACCGGACTATTTTTTCAACAACAAAAAATTGGGTTGCATTACCGCCACTTAAATTGACCAAATCTAATGTTTTTTACCAAATGTTATTATACTTTCTTATTCTTACTGTGATCTTTCTTCCTGCTCAAGCAGGGTCGACGTTGTTCTACCTCATGGTTGAGGTTGGTTGGTTTTGGCACATTTTTTTTACGGCTGACTGCCCTTCCTAACGCCAACGATTCTATTTGATTTAACGTCCTGGATTAGGATGGGGGTTTTACCCTCCATTGGCTAGGAATCGTACCAGCTACTCACATAACTCACATTAACCTCACCCAGCCTGGGTAGGGACGGAAATGCCAGGCTCACATGTAGGGAGGGATCACATTTTTCTGTATGAAAAATGTGCTCCGACCGGGGATCGAATTCGGGCTCCCTGGACTGCGGGCAGTAGTTACAACCGTTACGCCACGGAGGCTTATTCTTACTCTGTGATATTCAAGTGCAACTAGTGCAAATTTGATTGGTTATCTACCTAGTCATCATGTCTTGTGACTGTAGGGTCTAAGTTAGACTTTTAGGTAACTGCTCTGATTTAAAGTGGCCTTGTTTTTAGAGATAAGAAATTCTTAGATTTATCAAAATAACTTTGATTCTCTGTTTGGCAACTTAAATACCTACCGTGAATTATATATTGTTGTTCACGGATGGTTCTTGAAATAGCATATTGTATAATTATGTAGCAATTGTATAGCATGCTACATTGCATGTTATGTATTTGTTGAATACTTGTACTTCAGCACAAGCAAGTAAATGGCCATTCCACTTCTAATTTGGCAAGTTCTAAATGGATAGACAGTAGACACTGATAATAATAGCTTGCCAGGCAGACCGACCTCAGTAGCCTGGAGGTCGGTGGTTCAAGTCCCGAATTCAGCGTAGATTTCATTGAGCGAGTTTGAGTAGTTTTGATATCACGAAAGTGATTAACACAAATATTATTATGATAACTTTTTAATTACTCATTTTATAAAATAAATTGCTAACACAGTGAGTTCCTATAAACTTTATAACTTTAAGGACCAAATTATGAAGCAAGAGTGGACACTATTCCTTAACACGCCTTCTAGTGGGAATTTCAACCAATCACAGCGCACTATAGTCAGCTGATAGTGTTCACTAAGATTAAATCTAGTCCTGTTTCATAATTTGGCCCTAAATGATGTAGGTAGTTACTATTACTTTCAATCAAATCTGAGCATAACGTAAGTGTAGTACTCGCTTTTGTGAAATGATATTGATTTTTTCTACACAGAACAAACTTGTATTTGTCTATCAAGCGAAAAGGTCGTTTCTCGGGAAAACGCCTCCCAGAATTTTTTTTCCCACAAGAAGACTTGTTGTAATTTTTGAGGATCTATTCATCAACTAGAATAGAAATCTCGAATAGAATAGGAGCAATAAAAAATGTAAAAAGAGTAGAAAAATCAGCCATCCATTTGACGTATCTGTCTCGGGTGATTAAGTTGATTTATTTGCCATTCGATGCTGATTCCCTGGCTATTAGCTCAAACTGCTATTTGTGTATTATTTGTCCTTAGTTACTGAAACCGATGCTAATTAGCTGCAATGGGTAACTTGCAAATGGAATTTTTCTTAGTTAATGACGGATTTTTTTTGCACTTTTTTGTCTAAAATTTTGGATTTTTTTAAATATCAGAGCTAAATTATAGTTTATTGAATAATTATTACATTTATTACAAATGCACCATGTAAAACACTAATACGCATAGACATAGATACAAATGACTGTTTCTCTTGTAAATACCTATACCAGTGTATTAGCCCTTTCCGCCAACAAAATCACGAAAACTTAACGCGAAAGAGATAAACCATTTAAAGTTGCTAAATCGGGTAAAAAGCGGATACGTATTTGTGACGTCATAACGAGTTTGATTTTTCAGTCGATACGGTCCTATGGGTCTTTTTTTCTAATGGGGCTTTTTCCTACCAAGGATTTCATCGTGTTCTGGACTTCTGACACGTTTATCGCTCATAATAATGTCCCTTTGACATTTTGTCAGGAATCGTTTCGTGTATTCAGAACTTAAAAAAGGTTTTCCAATTCAGTTTTTGTTTTCAATTGTACGTTGAAAACAAAGTACAATTTAAGAAGGTTCCTTAGCTCGGAAAATAAAATAACCTAGAAGTCCTCACGATGAAGCCAATCAAAATTGAGCCAACAAAAGAAATGAGTGCAAGTGATCCGTCGGTTCTAACTACTATTCTTACTAAAACCAATGGAGAGTCATAATTCCTTCAATGTTATTGCCAAGGTGGTGAAGGCGTTGGAATCGGAAGTGGTCGAAGTGTTCGTGATGAGTGAGTGAGTGAGGTAATAATTACTCTACTTACCTATGATTGATATAATTCTACCGGTAACTTACAGACGGATCGCGATGCGTCTGCCAGCTCTCACCTCATGTAGATGTAAGGTCACGTGATCACTTTGGAGTCCTGTGATTGGTGGTATGATAAGGTGACCTTAAATTTACGTGAGCAGAGACTTGACCCGGCCATTAGATAGGTATTATAGTAATATCAGTTGGGTGGAAGAGATTGCCATAGGCAATAAGACCGTCCTATAGTGAGGACATAATTATGTTTATATATATTTTTCTGTTCTTTTTATTGTATATATTGTCTCCATTTTTTCATTGTTATAATAATTATTTGTTTTGTACATATGTCTCCTTATCTAATAAGGTGTTTAATAATAATATGTATAGATTATTCTACACCAATACCTACCTTGGGTTGTAGTCTAAGTTGGGCTAATCTTAGTAGCTAGAAACTGCGGACTTGAAGTTTGGAGGTCGTTCATTCGAATTTCGTGATGTTTAAGTTAGCTAATATAATTGATAATTATACCGGAAACTTATTTATTTATTTATTAGATAAAACTAATGAAACTTAAAGCACAAACACAACAGAGCTCTATACCCTGGACCCCGGCACCAGCTAAAATAATCTAACCATGTTACTAAACGTATAAGCGGCCTCAACGGAGTCCCGAAAATCGTCTTTATCCTAGTTGTAGTTTGTAGGTACCAGGGTCTATATCAAGCTGTAGGTACTAGGGTCTAGGGTCAGGCGTCTATATCAAGCTATACCGGGTCTAGGGTCTAGGGTCAGGCGTATAGGGTGCTCCGTCGTGGCCTCCTACTTGGCAGGTATAGTTGAAACTTACGGCAACCTTAGTAGCTAAAAGCTGCAGACTCGTCGTTTTGGCCCGACGAATTGGCCCGCCAAGCCATCCGAAAATTTGGGGGAACCTATGGGAAAAAGTACTCTCAGCTATATAAAAAAACAAATTTTGGCCCGTCCCTAAAATTGGATGGACAGCCTTGCCCTATACCAAAGACAAATATGGTGGGTACCCAACTAGCCACACTCGAGTGTGCTCTACTGGTTTTATGATTTATGCCCTAAATAATAATAATAATGTGCCTTAAATATCTGCATATTAATACTCTGAAATCGAAAATATAAGCTCAGATGACCTTCAAATGTTTGACCGTGAAATTTAAAGAAATGAATTTTTTGTTCGTATGTCAAAAATCTGGTGAAAATTATTGACCATTGTTCTTCTCGTGTGTATCAGATGTGGGTGGTAGTCAGATTTGAATACATCCATAAAAAATTGTTGAAAAAGAAAAAAAAAATGTTAACAAATAAATACCTAAATTAATTCAAGGAATTAAAAAATCGTTTATTCAAGGAATTTTTAAAGGGATACAACAAATTTATTTACATAGGAAATCAGATAAAAGCGACCCAAGTCGGTGTTGGGATATGATTCTTAGATCACAATTAACACTTTTAACAAAAAGGGTTGGTTAGAAGAGATTGCCATAGGCAATAACCCCGCCCTTTAGTTAGGACATATGTTATATATTTTTCTGTTTTTTTTTTTTGTCTTCATGTTTATTCTATATATTGTTTCCATTTTTTTCATTGTTAAAATAATTATTTGTTTTGTACATTTATATCTAATAAAGTGTAAAATAATGTAATGATAACACTTCTTTGTTTCTAATTTTCCGACACTTAGCTCCGACGTCAGAATATCCGCATATTCCTAACTTGGGACCAAAACAATGGACCACTAGTGATTCGGTGTGGCACCTATTGTTCTTTTGTGATTAGGAATGCGGAGAGAATGTGGCAAGATTCATAACAGATGTTGGAATGAATGCTGTATTAGCACATTCCGAAGAGAAGATGCAACTTGTGAAGGTAGAGGAGGCGACGAGAATTTCTTTGAGAATTCACGAATTAGGTATGTACTTAAGTATGTAGGTACATACCTAATTCGTATATCCCAACACCGACTTTGGTCGCTTTTTTCTGATTTCCTATGAAAATAAATTCGTTGTACCCCTTTAAAAATTCCTTGCATAGGTAAAAAAGGTTGTGAAACACTCATCTTTTTTAAAAAAATGTACATACCTACTGGCTGTACAAATTCAACTCTGAGATATTCACAGAATACAATTTCCACTTTATTATTATTTATCTTTAAGAAGCGATTGAAATCCTTTTTACCTTAGTATGTTTTGTTTTGTTATTTTCAGATTATTTTATTATTTATTTTTTTCCTACCCCCACCTCTTGTTATTTTTTACAATTAATTATTTTTATTTTCTTGTATTATATAATCTTTGAAATACTTAAAAAAAAAAATGGCTGAATGGGTTGTTTTTCCCCAATGCCAAAAAAAATTAAAAATTACTCTTATTTATGTATGTACCCTTACGGGGCCGGTGCTAAGGAGCTGCGGAACTGCAGCACCCCTAAGACAAAAAAGAAAGGATTTTCTCAAGTCCTAGCTCGTACACAATGAAAATTACCACTCATTTCTAGATCAATTAATGCATAATTTTTATGATTGGCATGGTAAACAAATTCAAAATCTCTAGATACTGATAGAGCGACTCTATAAATTTTTCAGTCTGGTTTGTGTGGCTGCACCCCCAAAATATTTTTGTTGTACATACCTATCTATGTATGTATTATGTACATACCTATCTATGTATGTATCATGTACATACCTATTTAAGTACCTATGTATTGTGTACATATCAATTTATGTATGTATTAAGTACACACCTTTTTATGTATGTATATTATATATACATACCTATTTACTAAAAACATTGTACTGATGTATGAGGTATGAGGAATACCAACTTGGATTGCTAATGTCTTAAAATATTATGCGAAGATTTTAAATACTTACAAATTGATGGTTAGTAGCATTTGGAATTTTTGCTATTTCGATGCGGGTCTGTCTAGCCACAAGAAAGTAATAAATCAAGGATCGTTGTATGGGCAAAATTAAGAAAATATGTTGTATAAAACACCATAGAACGACTGACTGACTCTATATAACTTCGATGTTTTTTTTTTTTTTTTTTTTTCGTCGCTTTCAACTGCATCGTCATATCAGGACGGGGGTTTTATCCTCCATTCGCAGGAAACTCACAAACCTGCTATTACCCACATTAACCTCACCTAGTCTGTGTCGGGCCGAAATGTCAGCATCACGAAGTCTTCACCTCGCTGGACGTTGCTTAACGTCGGTTATCCTACGAGAACCGGTGCATTCAAAGCGCTATCGACGCTATTTACAGTCATAAACTAAAATGAATGAGGAAAAATTCATGCTCTGGGTGTTGTTCGAACGAACGGATTTCTACGTTGCCTAGCTTACCAGACCAGCGATTTAACCACTTGACTACCAGTGCAATAAAAAGATCGATGGACTTCTCAAAATACCTAATAGTAATAAAACCAAAATGTTGGTGTAAGGCCAAGAGATAAAAATACTCGCGGAAAAAGCCCGAGGCTAATACTTTGTGAGCTTTGGCTGAACTTGAAAAATTAAAGGAAGAAGATCTCGTGCTCATAAGTCGCCGGCCTTCCCTCAGGCTGGTGGTCATGTCTGTGTCTGTTGGGCTTCATGTGAAGATCTAATAATGACCGGGATCATTTTTTCTTTCACGTAGACGACCGGGTGTACCACCGGTGGTACACGCACGTTCGTACGGAATGGACCGGGTGTACCACCGGTGGACCGGGTGTACCACCGGTGGTACACCCGGTCGGGTAGCCGTATTATCGCCGGTCCCACAAGAGAATTCACAAAAAAACATGCCGGTCGTCTAAGTGTTAAGTAAGGTAATGAATTTAAGGTAAGAAGCTAGGTATTCATGTACATTTTTGTACATCCACTGGTAGAACCTCTCACTTTTCTGTTTCTTTTTAAAGGTACGGGAAAGTCCTATAATTCTGCGCTACCCACTAAAGTTATGATAGAATAACACATGTACCTCTGTCTACTTTTCTCTTTATCATTTTTTCTTTCATTATATTTTTTGTTTATTATTTTCTTCTTCTTTTTCCAAAAGTTGTTTGTAAATATTTTTTATACCTGTCACCAATTTTATTAATGAAAATTTGTTTAGACTATAAGAGTAGGTAAAGGCACTATTTAGTCTCATTCTTGCAGGATAAACAGAGTATTCTATTTTATTGTACATCTCGATGTGTAAAACCATCTTCTGGCCCAAGTCTGAGAGTTAAAGGATCATGCATCGTGCTCGGTATATTTGTTTAATGAAGGAAGGAAGAAGGTCCTATTAAAAAATCAATTATTTGCCAGAATTGGTTTTAGTGCAAATTTAGCCTTCAAGGAGATTTCAATGGCAATGGTCTTGATCCTGGGCAATCTGGGGATCATAAAGCTTCTGGGGCGTAAGTAAAAAAGTGACGTCATCCCAAGAATCCGGACATGGTACATACATTAGATTTATGTAGACTGTGAGGCTTAAGTCATATCACGATGGGGGTGTTACCCTCCATTCACAGGAAACTCACAAGCCTGCTGCCCACATTAATCTCACCCAACTTTGGTTATGGCCGGAATGTCAGCATCACGAAGTGTTCACCTCACTAGACGTTGCTTAACTTCGGTGATCCTACGAGAACCGGTGCATTCAACGCGCCATCGATCTTGGCTCATGGTTTTACTTCCGATAAGTTCTAATATTAGATATCAGAAGTATTGTGTTCGTTTTTTCTAAAAAATAAATACATTTATTTGCTCCGATTTGAAAAAAAAAAATCATATTTCTGGACATGTCGCCACCTTCTGAGTAACTTGGGCTTAATGTCTATCTGTCCATCTCTCGGTCTGTCTGTCTGTCTGTCAATCCGTTATTTGCATTTCTTACGACGGCCAAATCTCCGAAACTGCTGAACCAATTTTAACGAAATTTCGTAAACATACAGGAGACGTATTGTAGATGGTCCCATTTTAAATTCATGAACTGCTCACTTGGAGGGTCTTGGACTTGTAACCTGGAGGTCGGTGGTTCAAGACCCGGTTTCAGCATAGACTTTATAAAGCGAGTTTGAGTATAGTTGTGATATCACGAAAGGGATTGACACAAATAATTATGATAACTAACTATTTATTTTCATCCAACTTTGTACTACAAATCAAAGATATATTATTAATATAGAAATACAATCTATCTATCCAGTTCTTGAAATGCTACTTACCATCCTCAACAATTAAGTTGTGATGTCATGAAGAGAAAGGAAGCGACCATAGTCGGAAATAATTGCCCCTGGCAAAGACCTTGATCTTGCCATTCGAATGGCAGAACATGGAAAACGAAGATGACCCTAATTATTATGAATCTTCCGCGAGAATATTGTTGTTCAAGAACTGCCATCGAACGCTATTGTAAATTATAATAATCACCGTAGTAACATAATTTTTTTTTTTTTTTTTTTTTCTAATTTCTTTATTTATTTAATAACAGGATAACATATACAAAGGTATTTTCCTAAGCTAAAGCTTCTAAGAATGTTATTATAATCAACATTATAATAACAACTGGTCAACCAACATAATAAGAAAATCAAGGAACATAATAATTTAATCAATGAACATAGCTAATTAGGTAATAAGGTAGGTAAATAATAATCTTTGACATTCATAGTTAGGTAGATTGTCTTCTTTCGTGCACATGACCAGATTTACCGATATCAAGCGAAAAGCTAGTTTTGCAACGCCACGAAAAACCATTTTATTTTGTTTTATTAGGGGCGTGGCTTTTCAAGGGTCATATACGACCGGGGTTATACCGTCCAATCGTAGGAAACTAACTCAAAGCTTTACCCAGTCTTCGTTGGACCGAAATTGTCAGCATCACGAAGTCTTCATTTCGCTGGACATTGCTTATCTTCGGTGATCCTACGAGAACCGATGCATTGAATGCGCCATCATTAAGTATTGGTTGCTGACCCGAAAGTTGCGGGTTCGAATCCCGACCGGAGCGGAAAATCCTGTTTTTCAGTTTTTAGAATGGCGTGGAAGGTAAAGTGCACTGACTCTGTAGTAATGCGAAAGCGGTTCCGGGGCATAACTACATTTAAACATAATAAAACGTCAAAAATCGATCTATCAGCGGAGATCGAAGACACCAAAGTGCAAGTATTACAAGTATTACTTAGTATAGGTACTACTGGCCAAGTAAACAAGTAAAAATAATAATTACACTCTTTAGTGGAGGGTAACCACCAGTAGAGATTAATGCTCAAAGTATTTCCTACCACCTAACCCTCAGAGTCTTATTATGTAGTCACAAACTCAAATAAATGAGGAAAAATTCATGCACTGAGTGGAATTCAAACCAACGGATCTCTACGCTACCTGAATTACCAGACCAGCCCGTTAACCACTTGACCACCAGTGCACTGTATTGAGCAATGCACAAAAGTCAGTGTCCACCAATGAGTGGATTTTTCCTCAATCAATAGATAATATTAATTTGACCACATGAGGTCAGTTGGTGGAAAATAATTAAGCACTGATCTCACCTTGCGGTGGCACCAACGCCAAATTAATAGTTTATTAGCTAGTACACAGTAGGGCGCCCGTGCTTATCCCAGCCAGACACCTGAAGTTCATAGCACTGACAATTTTAGATGCTTCCAAAGTTTTTTTTTTTGTAGAAACTCTTTATTAGTAGAACATGCATGGTATAGGTATAGTTGTATACAGACAAATATAACAATATTAATAATATAGGTAAACAAGAAAAATAATAATAATAATAATAATAATAATAACATATGTCCTAACTAAAGGGCGGGGTTAATAATGATATAATAATGAATTATGTAAAGTTCGCATGTTCTTGTAAAACTTTTTAGGTGTCAAAATGTTATTGAAAATTGATATCTTGAAGCTTATATCAGATTCCAAACTTATCGGACTGCAGATTTAGTGGACACAAAGACAAGTGGACTATCAGACTTGAAATCTGGAGTTCGGTGATTCGAGTCCCAAGTTGGTTAAAAAATCAATGAGTTTGAGTAATCGTGACATCACGAAAATGGATAACACATCTATACTTATAAAAGAGAGTTTCACTCACTGACTGACTGACTGACTCATCACTGTTTCTCCGAACTATAGTAAGGCCTAGGAAGCTGAAATTGGGTAGGTAGCTTTGTCATAAAGTCTATATGTGCAATAGGACGGGATTTTTCGAAATTCCCACTACAACACCTGTCATTGGCGAAAAAGGATTTTTTGCTTTCACCGCTATTTCTCCGCACGGCCATGCCTCGGCCCGCAAAGCGGGAAACAGCCCGCTAGTAATTATATAAACGACAACGTTTTAACTTAACGTAGAAGAGCCTACCAAAAGTGCGGTACCTAGTAGTAGTAGTAGTAAACTCTGTGTTGAAATTTATTTACATAAATTACAAAGGGCGGGATTATTGCCTGAGGCAATCTCTACCACCCAACCTATGGTCAATGGTCATATGCACCAATTCGAAATTTTTATAGAGACGGTGTGAGTCTATTTAATGTGTGGTCACATGCTCAAAAAAAATACTGAAAAATCATGCCAATGTTACCAATGTATGATGGTCGGATTCAACCCACGATCACTGGGTTACTACACTACGGCCTCGACATAGAGATCCGTTGGTTCGAATTCCACCGAATGTATGAAATTTTCCTCATCGAGTTTGTGACCACATAATAACACTCTGAGAGTTAGTTTGTAGAAAATGCTTCGAGCATTAACCTCGCCTGGGGGTACCGTCCACTAAAGAGTGTTTTCGGATTCAATCCACGATCACCGAGCCACCAGACTACCACCTTGACCACCTCTAGTACTAATCAAGAAAATATAATTTATATTGACCACCGCGATACCCACTTAAAAAACCACCAATAACTTGACTCCCCCACTCGCACCGAATAATCACCAGTCAATATACCGAACTGAAAGGTTAAATGCACTTCTCATTGGGCAAGGTATCACCTGATGACCAAACACAACGTCTTTGAGACTCTAATTGGTAAATATTTCAGGACCAGTTTGTAAAAAAATATATATAAGTTAATAAGTATATACATTTACCAGTTTGTTTGTACTTAGCTTGAATGCCTTGATCTTCATTCTCATTGAACTCATGATTTACCCTTGCTCGGTTCGGGTTAATCACTAAAGTCGGAAATTCTTAAAGTACAGGTATCTGAAGATGTTCGATGTATTGATTTAAGTTATTGAAGCTGAATGTGATATTCTGGAGCGGGCTTGAACAATTCTTGTCATCTCCAGTCGAATCTGGATTTAAGGAAACTGGATGTTAGAGAACTGGATGTAAGAGAAACCTGGATATAAGAGGACTAGATGTAATAAGAGAAACCTGGATATAAGAGAACTAGATGTAAGAGAAACCTGGATATAAGAGAACTAGATGTAAAAGAAACATGGATATCTACGTAAACGAACGATTTCCTGGTCCAATATATCTCTCTAAGGAAAAATTACATCTTTATAGAAGAAACCTGGAAATGAGAGAAAGTTTTTTCAAAAGCTCCATCAGGAGCCAAGTAATTTGAGGTGTCCCACTTTGGTGGGACACCCTGTATATTATTTATTACTTCAACAGTACTCAATATATCACACTGATCTTTGTTATACGACTATCCAAATTATTCATCTTCATAGCGGAATCTCAGGGTAAAGATATTAAAAATATTTTTACTATACGTAATAATAATATTAATTTCCATATAATGAAGCAATCAGGGCTCGTAAATCAAAATTCATTTCGCATTTCGCGCGGATTCAAATTAATTTGCAACACACTTGATGAAGTTCAGTATAATATACAGGGTGTCCCGGTGTAAAAAAAAAAAAATAGAATCAACTCCACAGGAGACATTTTATGACTAAAGTAATCTTAGGTAATTTTTTAAGGTAAGTGTGCCCCGGAACCGCTTTCGCATTACTTCAGGGTACCTTACCTTTACATCCATGCTATTCCGGAAACGGAAAATTTTGATCAGAAATTTCCGCTCCGGCCGGGATTCGAACCCGCAACCTCCGGGTCAGTAACCAATGCTCTTAACCACTGAGCCACGGAGGTCGGCCCTCTCGTGTTAGATGTCTGTCAAGTATAATGTATTATGATAATTAGGTAAAATCCACAAGCAAATACCCAATATGTACCTAAACATTTTGAACCTCTACCTTATATTTAGTTAGGACATTTATGTATATATTTTGTTTATTTTTTTTCTTGTTTATATTATTATCTATTAATATTGTCAATTTTTTAATTTAATTTTTACCATTATTTGTCTGTATAATTTATTATGTACTATTATAAATAGTTTCTAAATAAATAAATAAAATATATGCATTCAAAATTGAGTTATTATTTTGTTCTTATCCCCGACATTTTTATGCGACGACATTTTTTCGAAAAATAATGTGAGAATGTTTTAGTCTTACAATGTCCCCTAGAATTGATTCTGAAATTTTCTACACAAAATAATTTGGACACCCTGTATATGGCGTCTCATACATCAGGTATCAAGTGGCATTTAGCTAATAAACAGGTACCTCGCTAAATTAGCGGTAATTAGTGGCATCATAAAGGAGAATACATCCGCGCATGTGTCATGAGAGAATTTTGAGTGGTTTTAATTTCTCATCAGGTACATGATTGGACATTCGTTACTTGCAAGATTTGGACACTAAATGGACCGGTAGCTATTATTATTATGAAACTCTTTATTAGTAGAACATATATACCTACAAACAAATAATGATAAAAATTAAAATACAAAATTGATTAAATTAATATTAACAGGAAAAAAATAAACAAAATAGGTATATACAAATACATATGTTCTAACTAATATCACGACGGGGGTGTTACCCTCCATTCGCAGGAAACTCACAAACCTGCCACCCACATTCACCTCAGCCTGGTTTGGGCTGGAATGCCAGCATCACGAAGTCTTCACCTCGCTGGACTTTGCTTAACTTCGATGATCCTACGTGTCAGTTTGACCTTAATAATACCTCTACAAACTGTTGGCATAATGGGACTACCTGTCTTGCGCTGACAGTCTAAATAAAGCACTACTTATACTTATACTTTAATACTCACCACGAGTATTAATATTAATTATTATTATTTATTATCTTGTATTTTAATAAATACCACGTGAGAAGCAGGTCAATGTGTTAATTGTTGGGTCAGATTCTAATTAGTAATATCTCAAGACGAGTCTCTGTGGCAGAGCGAGTTAGTGCGCTAGGCATTGCACACATGGTGACCTGGGTTCGATTCCCAGCGGCGGAGGATTTTTTTGATCTGTACTTGGATGTTCGGGGTCCACTCATACCTCGTGAGGAAAAATGAGTAGCTGTGGCAGAATCTTAGGCAAAAAAATAATGCAGATACTCGTATTGTAAATTAAAGTGGTAAAGTCGTATGATTCTGCGCTACCCACTAAAATTGTGACATAATAACACACAAAGAAAAAGCATTTTTTTTTTTTTAGTAATATCTCAAGACGATAGTGGACGCGCCAAGTACACACTGAAAAAACTCTCACCCGTTTCTCTTCTTTGTTTTTTTGGGAGTGAGGTACCGAGTCCTTGTTCTCGAAAGCATGTGCTCTCAAATAATTCTCAAAAACTTGCCACCCATAAAAACTTGAGAATCGTTCGAAATTAAAACAAAAACAAGGACCCGTAACCTTTTTTTGGGGGATTAGGTTATTGAAGAAAAAAAATGTCTACAGTGTTCCATGTCCCAGTCAGGCTGGGCACGGACCAACTTTAAAATCTTAGATGGGGTTAAAAGAATTTCGTTGCAACAAATTTTACTGAGGCACTTTGCAAAAACTTATTCCCCAAAAATAAAAGAATACGAGTTGTTTGTGTTTTTCTGAATTTCTAACGTTTTTCAATTTTTTAGGAGTGGCAAGATTTTTGTTAAAAAAGATGAGTCTTTCAAAACTTTTTTTTATTTCTTAGCGATTACAATAGTTTTTGTAGGCTCCTTTTATGGCGGAGCCTATATATGAGGGCCTGATCGGAAAAGAGAGAGTAGAATTGTTACTGAGGCACATTAAGGGCCACATTTTTTATAATTTTTTTAATGTGTGTTAACAGCCTTTTTTATTTCGTAGGCATAAAACAGCAGCTACTGTAGATGCTTGTGGACTGTGTTGTACCTTTCCCATCTCTCTGATAGGCGAGAAGAGACACAAAACTTCCCATTTAGGTCCCGGGTTATGAATATATTGTTTTTTCTGTGCTAAGATTCAAACCCGGGACCTTCCGCACTTTACTGATCTCAAATCGCGCTCGGATCTGTTTTTTGATTTAGTAGATTTAGTAAAGCGAGCTTGAGTATAGTTGTGATATCACGAAAGTTATTAACACAGATAACTTTTTACAAGATACAAATGATAGTGTTGGAGAAATTCTCTCATTAGAAATAAATAAAATACTTTAATAATGAAAATAGTCCTTAGTGGAAGGTTACCACCAGGCGAAGGTAATGATCACGTCATTTTCTACCACCTAACCCTCAGACTCATATTATTATGTGGTTATATACTCAAATTAATGAGAGAAAAATTCAAGCAGTGGGCGGGATTCGAACCAACGGTACCTGGTTCGAATCCCACCCACTTCGAATCCCTTCGCTCCCTGGATTACCAGACTAGCGCGAGAGCCACTTGACTACCCGTGCACAATATAAGGAAACAAACAATAATGTTAAAGAGACATTGATCCCCAAGAAATTACAAGAAAGCTCCAATATGAATTTTTTTTTAGTACAAAAGAAAAGGTCCCTCATATAAAGTTAATAAATACATAAATATCAATACATAAATATGTATGTATGATTTTCTTTGTGAAGCACAAGGCCTCTTCACAAATTTTGTGGGTAGCACACCATTACTAAGAGCCTCCTTCACTGTTCGAATTCTATTACATTATTTTCTTCTTTTTACTCTGGTAATGCCGCAACTGATCGTTACTCATACAAGTAACTACTCATTTCTCTTCACGAGGTATGAGTTGACCCCTAACATCCAAGTACAGAGCAGAAAAATTCCTCTTTTTTTCAGTTCAGCGGAGAGCCGTTTTGGACCGAAAAAAGCAAGCCTATCGAACACAAATAGTGCATTGACATGCATAATTTTGTTTTAATAGGATACTTTAAAGATCTGAGTTGTAAAACTACTAACATAACTACAGAAGCGATCCAGTTACAAGTACAATAATAGTGTGAAAAAAAAAAAAAAATCCTAAAAAAACCCGCGGATATGCAGGGAACCGCAAGCAGGTCAAATAAAACTCATTCAAAAGTTAAAACCAAAGTTGGCTCAAATTACACACTATAACAGTTACCTATTACGAAGTAGGTTAGATTTCTTGAAATCAGATGATCGTGAGGTAGGTTATAGTGTAATAATACTCGTAATGCATTTATTTGTGTCTGAAATGTACATTTAAACTTCTAAATTTTCCTCTAAGAGAAAATGGTGAGAAAAATAATATTAATAAAAGTGAGAGATGGGAGGGCTCTACAACGAAATCAGTAGGGTCGTACAACGCCGCACTTGAAGTAGGTAATGATATTTTTCGGTTCCAGGTGCGGTTAGGTCTTTGAGAAAATTGGACATGAGGGAACTAGATATAAGAGAAAACTGAATATAAGATAATTTACCTCTCTAAAGAAAAATAACCTCATTGTAAGAGAAACCTGGATATAAGAGAAAACTTCCAGTTCCTCTAGTTCTGTTATGTCCAGGTTTGACTGTTGTATGTGGTCAAATGTGGTGCCTTATGATAATCCTATAAACAACCCATCCATTATCTCTCTCTCTCACCCTTTCTTTCTCAGTCTCTCTCTCTCCTTCTTTTTCTTTCTCTCTCTCTCTCTCTCTCTCTCTTTTTCTCACCTCTCTCTCTCTCTCTTTTCTCTCTCTCTTCTCTCTCCTTCTTTTTCTTTCTCTCTCTCTCTCTCTTATCTCTGTCATTTTTGTGTATACGTGTATTTTAATTTTAATCTATGTATTTTGTTCTTTATAATTATATAACATACAAACAATTTGAATAAATTGAAGTATTATTACCTATATGAAAAAAAAAAAATAATAATAATAAAAAAAATAAACTTACCTGCAGTAAAACTGAACCTCCTCTAGTATGGCAGGGTTTCTTTTGAATCCAACACTGAAGAGAGCCCAAGCTGGCAAAATTCTCAAGCGAAACACAATCAACACACCACTCCAACTTTTGCGAAAGAGAAAGGCACAAAAGATCCACACGATTTTGTTAGGTAAACGTTTAAAAACGAGAAATGGAATATCACAAAAGGACAAAAGTTTAACCGAAAAAACACGAACTATTGACTTTTTTTATTTCTCCAAAATCAAACACGCAAAGGTCGAGAAATTCTTTTTTACAGAATAAAAGACAAATCGAACGAAACTTTTAAAACTTTTCCCGAAATCGTCTGAACGAAAAGCGGAGGACTTTAGTTCTCAACTTTAGAGCACACAAGAGTGCATTGCGATCCGAATTGCTAAACCGCAGAAACCAAACTGAGCTACGGATCGATCTGGCAGATCGGAGATGAACCATTCAACTACTGAGCCATGCAGGGCAGTAGAGGATAAGATGAAGAACTGAGAGAGGACCTCTGAGGACTCCCACGGGCGAATATCAGGCCACGAGCGAACCCATGCAGTGACGAATATCTGTCGAGCGCTGAAATTTTGGCATACTGAAATCATTGATTTTTAAAGTTAAAAAAAAGTTATCATATATGTATGTGTTAAATGACTTTTGTGATATCAAAACTACTCAAACTCGCTTTACTAAATCCACGCTGAAACCGGGACCTGAACCACCGACCTCCAGGTTACAAGTCCGCCGCCTTATCGTTCTAGCTACTGAGGTCGTTTTTTTTTACTTTCTTTCATTTTTAATTTTTTTGTGGTGAAGCTTTCAACTGCATGGTCATATCACGTCGGGGGGTTTACCCTCCATTTGCTAGAAACTCATAAAACAGCTACTCAAATTAACCTCACCCAGTCTGAGTGGGGCCGGGAATAGTCAGTATTACGAGGGTTCGAAGTTGAATGTTTACCCATCCAAGACTGTGTTGGTCCGGCCAGCTTCAGAAGGATTCGAATTTGAATGGTCACCCATACGTCTGAACCTCGTTGGACGTTTAAACGAGACTCGTATAGTCAACGTGCCAGCGACGATGGTAATTATGCATTAAGTATACCTAATTATGATTCATGTATAATGAGATAGACATAAGGAAAAAGCTCATGGTCTTGCCAAATAAGGAATATTTATTTATACATAGGTAACATATTACATACATAGTTGTACATATTTTTTTTTATGCAATTTTTTGCAAGAGATAATTGATAATACTAAGAATAGTGCGATTAGCAAAATATTAAAGTGGTCCGGAAGTAAGCAGACAGGAGGTCAAATTTTTATTACTGCGATTACTCAAAACTTCAATTTTTTATCCATGTCAGGTAAATGTACCTACCTTAAGTAGTAGATAAAAAAAATTAAAGTAATTTAAGAATTAGTACCTACACTTTGTTTTTATTCATGTTGAAATTAGCATTAATTTTTTTTACATCTACTTTGACTACTATCAGTAGAACAAATAATAACAATAAATAACTAAACGAGGACAAAAAAAAAAAAAAAACAAAAAACTGGAACTTTTTTATGAAATTTTTAATAGTAGATATTAATAAAATTTATTCCTTATTATTTTGTTTGTTTAGGTAGTTATTTCTTTATGAGTTTTTAATACTAATAATAAAATTAATTTATTATTTATTTGTTTATGTATCTCAACTTACTCTAATTTAATCTTAACTTCCATTATTGTTGATTTTTTTTCTCAATGGAACAAAAGAAGTTTGTGGTGTGTACTTGTAAGATATATGAAAAAAGGAAGGATATCCTACATATTATACATAGATGTAAAATAATATAAATATACATAATGTAATATTTAAAAGGATATACATATTAGATTATACATAAGATATTTAAGAAGGTTGGCTACTCGTGAAACAAATACCTGCAATTATTCATAATATTCTTCCACTCGACTTGCCAACTATGGTAATGTATTTCCTGAATTTGATCTTAAAACTGTCACAAGACTCACAAGTTGATCTAAAAACTATCACAAGGAAAATACCACAACAGACTCTACTCAGACCAGGTTTAATCCGGGTTAGTAGACCATGTTCAACTTTGTTATGGTAATAAAAAAATTGTTTAATGTTTTGCAAAGTGGATTTTTTTTATATTAGCTATTGTTGTTGTTGTTGTTTTTTTTTTTATTTATATAACAACATTTTACTACCGAGGTATTTTTAATATTAGAAATCGGAAGTATTGTGTTCGTTTTTGTAATTTATTTGAGGGGCTGGTTTGTGAGTTTCCTGAGAATATAGGGTAACAACCTCGTCGTGATATGACCATGCAGTTGAAAGCGACGTTAAACCAACAAAAAAAAAAACAAACCCCAAATATTTTCATTTATTTATTTTTCAATTTGGGTTTGACGTCTTTCAATCGCATAGTTATATCAGGACGGGGGTGTTATCCTCCACTCGCAGGAAATTCACAACCCTGCGACCCACATTAACCTCATCCACCATCACGAAGTCTTCATCTCGCTGGACGTTGCTTAACTTCGGTGATCCTACGAGAACCGCGGTGCATTCAACGCGCCATTCACGCTGGCATTTATTTATTTATTTCGCCCTAAAAGGATTCAGAGTGAACTGAAGTGACTTCATTCCTTCTGCACTGCCATCTACATGAGGTAATTAGGGTTTAAAATCATCCTTAATTTACAATGAACAATTAAGGAGGTTTAAGTCTTAATCAATATATCAAACTCATCAACAAAGGACAAAAAACAATCATTTTACCAGTCCTACAATTTGTTCCGAAAAATCTATCGTGCGTTGAAGGTCCCAGATTTTTTTTTAATTATTCTGCGAGGTCTTTGAATCGAAACTTTTACCAAATTGTAATCTCCTATGAATGGACCAATTATCGATAAGTCACGGCTAGGATTAGACACATATTTTTACGAATTACTTGAGATGGTCAAACTGATTAGTGGTCATAGGGGGATTAAATTTTGATTGCATAAACATTGAGTTATTACCTGTGGTGAGGACAATGCGTCTATTGAATTATTTATTTAATTCGGATAATCATTAACTCATTTTTTTCCTTTGATATTTAATTTCTAATCGTTTTTTTTTAATTCTTTTTTTCTGACGGGTCATTCATAATTCCATGTCAAGACCATTTGTCAAATAAAAGAAAATAAAGAATTAGAGATACCTCATATTGAGGATATGTGATGCCGGACAGTAATTGTAATATGATTGTTGGATGCCCTGACTAGAGACCGCATAAGTATTTATGTAGAGGACAATCTTAAGTGTTTGCGGACCAATTATATTGTATAGGATGGATCTGATTGACCACATATGGAGGATACCTGAATCACCTCCTCATCCGGACTTTTCAATTAACTCCCCTCAAGGTCGCGAGGTAATTCGCTAAATATTCTGTCTGTATTGAGATTCCTTGGCCTTTATGTATACGTGCGAGCTTTTATATAGGTATTTATATACTTTATACATGTATTTATGTATTTTATACAGGTAAGTATTTAAAATTGCCACTAATCATACCATTCGCTACACGATTCTATCATTAAAACCGGGATGGGTAAATTGATAGGTACCTAGAGATGGCTAATAGGAAACCTTCTAAGCTGTTGTTGTTATAGCCAGCTTAGCTACAACATAACAACAACAAAGGTCTCCAGCCAACTCAAGAGAAGAGTTGGCTCGTTTTGAGCCAAATTTTTCCAATATGTGGGAATTGTAGGATCAAGAATCGTAAGAATTTGGTCTTTTCCTCTATAAGCCATGAAAAAACTTTTGGTAAACTGAAAGCTAGGTAGCTTGGTTTGTGAGGGTTGGCTAGTCCGTTCTCTGTTTTCCTCTAGCAAACCACTGGTCTTCTCCAGTCATGGTCTGTGGGAAAATGTTTTGGGGGTGCTGTCACATAAACCAGATTAAAAATGGGATTTATAGTCCCTGATTGTTATTGTTTTATTGACATATTGTTTACCATGCTAATCATAATAATCATGCAATAATTATTCTAGAATTTATAATAGGAAAGAAAGGATTTTCTCAAGCTAGGACTTGAGAAAATCCTTTCTTTCCTTTTCGTCGGGGGGTGCTGCAGTTTTGCAGATTCTTAGCACCGGCCGCGCCTGGTCTACTCACAGTTTAAAATTCCCCAGATAGACCTTCTAAGTAGATGTACTTAGACGGTATGTCCCTTAGAAAATAGGAAGTGGAAAAAATCTCGAAGCAAAAGAAAATGTACTAGAATATGTTGTACTAGAATATGAAAGAAAATGTACTAGAATATGTAAATATTGTAAGTTAAGTTAAGTTATCGTATTTGTGTTAATCACTTTCGTGATATCACAACTACTCAAACTCGCTTTACCAAATCTACGCTGAAACCGATACTTGAACCACCGACCTCCAGGTTACAAGTCCGCCGCCTTATCGATCAAGCTACTGAGGTCGGTTGAATATTGTAAATAAATATTATAAGCTGAGAGCTACACCAGTTTTATTAATTACAAGGTATACGAATTACAACAATATCCTTGTATATAACTAGAATTAGTACAGTACCTAATACCTGGCAATTAGTACCAATCATGGCAAAGTCGACAAGTAAAGGATAATTTATATTCAAGTACCTACCTAACCATTTTTATACTGTTTTTAATTTCACAGAACAATTAGGACGAAATTAATAAAAAAAATCTAGAACAAGTACCTACCTCATTACTTGAACATTTGTTTCGCAATTTCAAACCAAAACAAAATCTAGGGGCGAAATTAATAGACAAAATCGATAAGTCATTTCAGCCAGTTTTGGTGTAATTACTATGAGACAGTCTCAAATATACGAACAAAAAAAAATCTGCATTCGGTGGGATTCGAACCAACGGATCCCTCTACGCTACCTGGATTACCACACTAGCGCCTAGACCACTCGACCCTAAAGAAAGAGATTAAATCAGAAGACGAAATTGCATTATACACAAATTCAATTTATATTTACAGATAAAAATTAGTGACACATCTCTGGTCAGGTTTGTATTTTTAAAGTGGTAAAAAAATAACAGATAAACAGATTATAGAAGAATGCATTGAAAAACAAATTAAAATTAAAAAAAAAAAAATAAATAATAATAAGAAGTTGTCATATTTGTGTCAATCACTTTTGTGATATCACAACTACTCAAACTCGCTTTACTAAATCTACGCTGAAACCGGGACTTGAACCACCGACCTCCAGGTTACAATTCCGCCGCCTTATTGATCAAGCTACTGAGGTCGCTCAAAGTGTAAAAATTAATTCAAAGGATAAGTTTTCTTACAGATTTCGACCGGTTTATAGAACTGGTTTTTTACCTGGCGCAAATATATTGATATAAAATACTACAGTACACGTTAACATGTACTTAGCGGAACTTTTAGCGATGATTATTATTTTTGAAAACCGAATAAATTTATTATTTTTATTTTAAAAAAAACATTACTTGTGACATGGTCTTGATTTTATAAAATCAAAGCACCCTGATGCCAGATTTCACAGCCCTGAGGATATTTTTGGTTCAACTTGTAATGATTTTGTTCGTAAAATTACTATCAAGTTGATGAATTTTAATCCACAACTCAATGATAACAGGAAATGATTTTCCAGTCATGTATCTGGTAGATTGGGTGATTTGGAGACCTTTCAAGGTGGTCCAATTAGGCTATAAACACTACTTTGAAGGCCTATTTTACACTACTCATTTTCTGCTTGCCTATTCACATCATTTAACCTCTGAAATATTGGCAAGAGCCTAGACACCGGATCTAGGCGTCCATAAGCGCGTTAACCACTTGACTACCAGTGCACAGGTAAATAAATAAAGAATGGGAAAAATAAATCTCTAAAATTGGTTATACCTCTAAATTTTGTCTGGGGTGAGGACCCTAGTGTGTTACAGAAGTCTCTTAAAATAAGTAGGTACTGTGGAACCAGATATAATGCACTCACATAATATAATAGACTAATAGAGAACTCTTTATAATAGAGAAAATCTCAGGTCCCTGAGTCACCTGTTTATGTGTAATAGAGAACTGGCTATATTAGAAACCTCTTTATAATAGAGAAAATCTTAGGTCCCTGCGTCACCTGTTTATGTGTAATAGAGAACTGGCTATATTAGAAACCTCTTTATAATAGAGAAAATCTTAGGTCCCTGCGTCACCTGTTTATGTGTAATAGAGAACTGGCTATATTAGAAACCTCTTTATAATAGACTAGCCGTTTGCCCGTGCTTTGCAACGGGACTAAATTTCAAATTTACTACGGCATGGCCGTACTGCTGGACAGCAATGCCTTTTTGAACTTTTTATAATTTTTCTGGACAAAGCGATAATGGTTTTGGGGGGGTCAATTCTGAGACATTTTTCGCTATCTCTTACCGTTTTGGCTAAACAACTCCGGACAAACAAACAAACATAGGTAGTCCTTTTTTCTGTTTTATATATAGAGATAAAATCTGAGGTCCCTGCGTCACCTGTTTATGTGTAATAGAGAATTGCCTCTAATAGAAACCTCTTCATAATAGACTTTTTGTTCTGTCCCTTGGGTTCTATTAAATTTTGCTTCTACTGTATTCATAAAAAAATTGTCAATCTACAAGACACCTCCTCCTGTCTTTCTTTGAAAGATGTGAAAGAGAGTTCATAATTACAAATTGTGTTCAAAATCATAAAGCTTAACTTCATAATCATAAAGAGAGTTCATAAACTTAGCCTTCACAATCACAACCATTAACCAAGTTCTGTTTGTTTGGTTTAGTTTTTTTCTAACACGATTTTTGGAGAATTTCATAGATTTTTTTCGGTTTAACGTCGCTTTCAACTGCATGGTATACACGACGGGTTATAGAACTTTATGTTTACAAATATTTGTGTACCTGATCAGCAGACTTCCGTTCATGTTCACTTCACCGATCACTAACCAGATTGATAACCGGTGGAATTGATGAAAAAACTTAGCCTTCAAATTCTCAAGAGCGTGACATAAAGTGTTTTAGAATTTCATACCAATCATAGCATTGTCCGCGGTGGTGAATTGATTTCATTTCCTATAATTTCCGAAAGGGAGAAGAATTTACTAATATGGCCTTATTTGTACTGCCCGATTAGAACTATTAAGTCCACTTATTCCAGCAGTTTACTAATATGGTCTTAGTTATACTACCCAATTAGGACTATATGTCCACTTATTCCAGCAGTAAGCCCAAGACGTATTCAAGACGCTGGCGAAATTAATGTTTTACGAGTTTAAATACACTCAAAGGTCCCAATTATTGCAACCATTTTTTTTTTTTTTTTTTTTTTTTTTTTTTTTTTTTTGGCTCTCTTCTTCATTAATAAATACGTGGTGATGGCATAAGCGTCACCTCTTTGGGTACTTGTTCGATACTCTTGGTAACTTCATCATGGATTATTATGTTAAAATTTATAGCTAGGTCTACAGAGATGGACAGAAATGTGAGACAGTAAAACTTATGTCGTCTAATTGGTTAAATAAAAGAGAATGCATTATTTTTATTTAATAAGAGAACAAAAGTAGTTCTGATGGACAATTTTTGACGGTAAAATTTACATCTCAAAAATAAAGTGCGTGATAAATGATTGTACTTATTGGAACGACGGATAAAGAAGTTGAAACACTTAAAAGATTATAATTAATTTTTTTTTTCAATTAAAATTTTATTTGTTTAAAATTCATTTAATTCAATTCTTCTTGTTATGTGATATACAGTCAGATATACAGTTAAAATTCCGGTTCCTTGAGTTCTGATAAATGATTCGACAGTATATCCAAAGAGTTTTACATAGTCTCCCAATTATAAATATAAACTATCCTCTATTGTTATAAATATAAACTTGTTTGTTAAAGCGCGCTAAGCTCTTTTATTTTCGTAGATAGAACTTTCCTTTTCATTATTATTTTATATTTCATTAAGATAAAAAAATGAAGTTCGTAGTATATTCTATGTTTATCAATGATTTTATTATTTGTAATTTAAACTTTCATTATAGATGATATTGAAAAAAAGACGAACAACATCAATAGTAAAATACATCTATAAAAAAATGTAAATAAAAAAACTTCAAAAAAGAAAAAAAAATCAATCACAAAAAAAGTGTGTGAGAATATTTTCTGACCTACATAATTATGTAGACTGAATAACCCATCTAGAATATGCTAATGAACCAATGAGCATAAAAAAATCAACAAACTTGATTTAAAATCGCACAATAATCAAATTTTATTATACATTTTGGAACGGAACAGAGCGAAACGGAACGGAACAGTCTTAATAAAATGCACTGTTTCTCTTAGAATGTAAACAAACCGAGGAACAAAAGGAACCGAGTCGGGGCCCCGTTTCTTTTTGGAGAAACGGAATGTTCTAATTTCTGATTGGTTCTCATTCTGCGTATTTTTGATAATGGATATTAAATGAGAGCGCCAAATTTTGAATCTGCATTTTAAATTTATTTTTGAAATGAGATGAGCTAAGAACCAATCAGAGAAGATCTACACAAATAGGGCTGATTACAAAAAATTCACTTCTGTTGATCTCTGAGATGACCTTGTTGTGTTTTCTTTATCTTCAACCAATCAAATGGCCCGAACATGTATTGTAAATATGTTCCTGCTGTTTCATTTCAAAATGTATGATAAAATTTGACTAATAATTGGGAGACAAAAGTTGAATAAAATTCTATAGGTCTCAAGAATACACAACTCTCGGTCAAACAAATATAAAATGTCAGCACAAACGACAGGTATAAGACCTAGTGCTTCAAGAAAAGAGAGAACAAAATATATGAAAATATTTCATAAAATATTTTATTTCGAAAAAAAAACAAAAGAAAATATTTTGTTCTTTTTTTAACAGAAGAAAGAAACAAAAAAATCAGGGCCGAAGGCTAGAAAGTGGGGAAAAATCAGAAACCCTTCGACCAAAAAAAATGGGGTCAATTTTGAGCAGCGTCAGTTGGTTCGAATCATTCCCGCACATACTACGTGCAAAAAATAACACCTATCATTAATATTATGAGACACCCATAAAAGGTTTTGATTCTTTTGAAGAACTAATAATGATACTCCTGTAGCTTTAATAAAAACTTTAACAATAACATAACTACCAAGACAAGGGAACATAGGAAAACAACTGATAAATTTGAAATTAATAATAATAATATCGCCTTATTTATACTGATGCCCGATTAGGACTATTAAGTCCCATTATTCAAAAATCCCAAATGGGAGGACAACTTGTCATGTCCCAGCTGGGTTTCAAACCCGCAACCTTCGATGTTTCTGGATTCACAGAGTGTCGCCTTTACCACTGATCTACTGGGACAGACAAATTATGTTGATTTTTGGTGTTCTTCCAGTGGTTTTGGCAGTCTAGGTACTTCCAGTCTGGTGCACTGGTAGTCAAGTGGTTAACGAACTTTTATAGTTGAAAAAGAGATTTGGGGATTTTATAATAATAAGACTCTTTCTTTGACATCATAGTAAGAAATTACAATAAAACGTAAAAAGGGTGTAATTATTGCCTATGGCAATCTCTGTCAGTCAACCATTTTGAATGAGTGAGACTGCTTTGTGTAACGAGGCCATGGAGGGCCATTTTTTTTATATTATCCATTTTTTTATTTATTAATATTATTAGTTTGAACCACTGGAGGGCCATTTTTTAAATTATTATTATTAGTTTTAACGACTGGAGGGCCATTTCTTTATTATTATTATTAGTTTTAACCACTGGAGGGCCATTTTTTTTTATTATTATTAGTTTGAAGCACTTGAGGGAAATATTTTTAAAATGTACTTATCAGGAAACTCTTCCTATGCTCCTTGTCTTACCTTACCCGAACAAAAATAAAAACTAGACACTAAAGTAATATGCGTACGGTTATGTTAAACATCTATGACAATGTAAATGTAGAAATAACTTTATGTATATTCAAATAAACAGGCTAAGCGTACACAGTGTATGACGTCACCAGACAGAGCAGGAGAAAGAGGGTGGTGATGGAAAAGAGAACAGATTAGGGGCCAAATTATAAAACAGGATTGAATTTAAGCTAGGCTAGACACGCCTTCGAGTCGGAGTTTCAACCAATCACGGTGCACTATAACCTGAGTTCAGGGAAATTGTCCACTTAGATTAAATCTAATTATGAAACAGGATTAAATTTAAGCTAGGCCAGACACGCCCTCAAGTTTCAGTTTTAACAAGGCGCACATTTCAGAGAAAAAGACTGGTAATTTTTTGTCTCGTCTAGCCTAAAATGAGAGACGAAACATGGCCATCTGTGTGTCGTTTTGTCTCGATTTTTTTTTGTCTCATAAAAAAAAAAAATCTGGCTTATCTTAAAATTAATCCTATTTTATAATAACTTTTTGGTTGAAGTTCAAACAAAGCTTAAAATAATCTTTGACCTAAAATTTTGACACTGATAACCGCTGTACAAGTATTTATTATTTTGGACCTAGGGGTGCCTCAGTCTACCTGAAATGCTATGGTCTGACGCGTCATACATAAAAATGATCATTCTTCCTTTGACAACCAAAACAAAGTAGCAAAATATAAAACTATGTAAAAGTACCCTATATATACAATGTTCAATATTTATTAGTTAGCTCTAACGTGATGTGTCGAATATCTCATCCCCTCCCCCTCAACACTGTGTTAAGACCTTAACAAAGTGTTTGCTATGGCCTGAACGCCTTGCTTTCCAAGGCCTTAACACAGTGTTTGCTAAGGCTTTAACACCTTGTTTTCCAAGGCCTTAACACAGTGTTCGCCAGGGTCTTACCACTTAGCACATCAATACTTTAACACAGAGTTTGCTAAGGCTTGTTCCACAAAGTTTTCTAAACATTTGTCTCAAAGTTTGAAGGTAAGTGTGGCAAGACAAAGCTTCAGTTAGTTGGTTCTAAAGGGAGAGCATGAAACATTACAAAACGCTTCGCAGCAAAATGTTGCACTCAGTAGAAGGCGCGCCAAAAATCGACCTGACAATTTTTGTCCTCAAAACTGCAGTTCTACTTTCAGAGAATAGCAGCCAGTTCCAGAAACACTCTCCACTCTTCAAATCCAAGAATCTCCGTTTCAACCGTCACACAACGCACTCTGATTGGTTATTGCGTTCAAATTAACCAATCAGAGTGTGTTGTGTGACAGTTGAAACGGAGGTTTGGAGAGTAGAAAGTGTTTCTGAAACGAGCCATGGGTGGCTAATTGGTTACTATAATGAACACTATGACGTACAGGGTGGATCAAGTCAATTTTTAAAACTTTTTTTTTCTAGTCAATTTCTTTTTTTTTTGTGACGATTTATGACATTTTTTTTTTTTTTAAGAAAGAAAGAAAGTTAGTCCAAAGTGTGTCTGTCATTTGAACCGGGATTCTTTTGATAACTTCGGATGGAAGGTGTGCCAAGAATAGCATGATCAACAGCCACATATTTACTTCCTAATTTTCACTACAGAAACTGGCGTGGCAGTAGGGAGGGTGTCCTACCCCTGGTATCGCTAGAGCGTATACAGGGTAGTTTTATTATTTCTTTCAAGAGGGGTGACTTGACTCCAAATTTAGGAGCTTTGAAGGCAATTATTTATCTAACTTATTAAGTTATTACTGTGATTCGTGTACGTTAATAGTTATCTAATTACAGTATAATAATAATAATACTCTTTAGTGGAAGGTTTTGCTATCACCTAACCCTCACAGTCTTATTATTTTGCGGTCACAAATTCAAATTAATGAGGAAAAATTCATGCACCGGGTGGGGTTCGAACCAACGGATCCCTACACTACCTGGATTACCAGACTAGCGCGTTAACCACTTGACTACCAGTGCACTAATTCATAATTAAAATCAAACATTCTACGAGTGAAACGTACGGAAACGTCCAGAACTTCTCTACAGTCAATCCTTTGGTTAGTCAAGGAAGCCCCTGCCAGGAATGGTACCAATGGGGTTATTATCATCAAATCAGAGTAGAAAATAAGTAAATAAAGGTCACAAAAATAACTATCAAGTTTCGAGTAAGTTGGTCCACCAGGCTACAGTCACCCCGCTATACGGTATTCTTTTGGAAGGGACTATGTGAGTATCGGCTCAAAGAAGCAGTTTAGAATAGCGCGCGTTTTAGGGCCAAATTATGAAATAGGCTTCAATTTAATCTTAGTGGACAGTGTGGACACTATTCCTTAACATGCCCTTTAGTGGGGAATTTCAACCAATCACAGTGCACTATAAAATTCTGCCTGAGTCAGCTGATAGTGTCCAATTAGATTAAAGCTAAACTAGGACAAGTCAAACAGGTTTATTTCATAATTCGGCCCTCAGAGTCAATCTCATTGGGGGGAAAAAAACATCTGGACGAATCAACTAGAGCCACCCTGTCATTTGAGAGGTACAAGTGTAGTCGTTGTATATAACATAATATCAAAACTTAATGGATACCTAAGTTTTGATAGTGTGTTGATATCACTGAGATCATATACCATAGAGATAACCCGATGTTTCAAAACTTGCGACCAAGAGGGACCATCAGCTGATTTGAAAATCAGTTCCAGATCGGTCATAATTTTTCTCTCGCGAAGGAGTGGGTACCTACCTAAACTACCTTATTCTTCTAAAATAATATTTTTACTTTTTTCATACCTACCTATTTGTTACTTTTGTCTTTCTTCCTCTTTTACTTTCCTTTTTTTCTACTTATTATGTAGTAATACAAAATTTGGTATCTGCCGTGAAAATTAAGAAAGTTTAGTTATCCGCCACTGTCTGAGGCGAATTCAAATAAATTGAACCAATCAGAGGCCGGGACTTGTTGAAAGAGGGACCATCAGCTGTTCAAAGTTGGACGCACAATTTTGTTCTATTCGAGGTAGGTAAGGTTCCCTCTATGTTATATGATCTCAGTAGTTAATATCAAAACCTATTGACTGTACAGTGTACAGTAAACTTAATAGTCACGGTGAATATAATACAAATTTAAATATTTAGATTTATGATATTTTGTAGATAATGATCTAAGATATTATAAAAAAAGTAGTTCTATTAGATTTTGATAGGTTATAGTATTAATTCAACAAGTTCAACATGGTGACATATTTTATAATAATAATAATGAAACTAGGACAAGTCAAACATCTAGAGCGAAATTAATAGACGTTTTTGTAATACCTCTGTGGCGCTAAGTCATGGATTGCGTACTGTGTGAGATGAGGAAAACCGACGCTTAGCAATGACTTGTGTTGTAGAATTTGTCTATTAATTTCGCCCTTAATCTTGTGACTATGAATTACTCCAGATGACAATGAATCTTAGGGCGGAATTAATAGACTTTTTGTAATACTACTGTGGCGCTAAGTCCAAATTTTGCGTACTGTCTTAGATGGGGAAAATCGATACTAAGTCATGACTTAAGTTCTCGATTTTATGTATTAACAAGCGGGCTGTCGCCCGCTTTGCGGGCCGAGGCATGGCCGTGAAAGCAAAAAATCCTTTTTTGCCAATGGCAGGTGTCGCCTAAAAGAGCAAAAGAAATGCTCTGTCTGAGCAAAGAGGAATTAAGAATCCTTACTGGCTTTCTAACAGGCCATTGTAGCCTCAACTACCATCTCAACAAGATGGGTATTGCTCAAGACGCAAAGTGCCGTCTCTGTGAAGAGGCCCCAGAGACAGCAAAACACATTCTCTGTGAATGTGGAGCAGCCTCTCACACCCGACTGAAACACTTCTCAAGGCTGACTCTAACACCTAAAGAAGTCAATGAAATCAGTCCTAAAAGAATCTTAAGCTATATTAAAAGCTTAGATCTCTTTTAGAATAACATGGGCATGTCACAAAAGATCTATCTAAGGTCGCAGTGACAAAGAGCTTTCGTAGCCGATAGCCCTACCCTTACCAATACCAAGTCCAAATTTTGCGTACTGTCTTAGATGGGGAAAATCGATACTAAGTCATGACTTAAGTTCTCGATTTTATGTATTAACAAGCGGGCTGTCGCCCGCTTTGCGGGCCGAGGCATGGCCGTGAAAGCAAAAAATCCTTTTTTGCCAATGGCAGGTGTTGTAGTGGGAATTTCGAAAAATCCTGTCTTATTGCACATCTAGACTATAAGACAAAGCTACCTACCAAATTTCAGCTTCCTAGGACTTACGGTTTGGGCTGTAGAGCGATGATCAGTAAGTGGTCAGTCAGTGACTTTGACATTTATATATTAAGATTTCGCTCCCCGTCTCATATTATTATTATTATAAAATAGGTTAGTATTATTAAACTGAGGGCATTAAGTGATATTGTTACTATCTATAACACAATATCAATAACATCGTAATGAATACTATTTTTTTTTAAAGAAAAAGTAGTTGTGCCCCGGAACCACTTTTGCATTTCTTCAGGGTATACTATTAGGTTAAGAAAGTGATATACTGTAGTAATATAGAAAGTGCTTTGTTAATATTTGTCATAGGTAATAGAGGCTACCTATCTAACTCTGAATACAGCACTACCTATACATATCAATGACTATAAAGTAAACTAACACCCGTACTTATGAATGATTTCAAGTCTGACTTCAGACAGAATATGGCACCAGGGAGAATTCGGTGGTCGTGGTTTTACTCTCTTCTCCCCACAAAAGTCCCTCAAAAAAAATGAGACACTAAAACCACAACCACCGAATTCTCCCTGGTGCCATATTCTGTCTTGAGTTAGACTCGAAATCATTCATAAACACGGTTGTCACAGTCGTGTAGAAAACATAATATCAAAACTTAATAAAGAAAGTTAACGAAGGAATAGTAAACATTAAGGGCAAAATTAATAGACGTTTTTGTAATGCCTCTGTGGCGCTATGTCTTGATTTGCGTACTATCTTGGATGGCGAAACCAAGTGCTAAGTCATGACTTAAGAACTCGAATTCGTCTATTAACTTCACCCTTGGCTTAGCAAATTCGTTGGCAGCTTTCTGCAACACTTCATCGGTCACCTATTCAATAGCCCACCTCGCTCCACGTAGCTGCAACCTAGTGGCAGGGTTCAACACTTTGTTTCCTGAGCTCTCAAAGCAGACTCGGGGTTGAGGGTTCATGGCCAGGTCATCGTGTTCAACTGTTGGTCTGGTACTCTTCCAGACCCCCGTTTGGTATACCGGCTTTCACCCTGTCCAAGATTTTGTTGACGAATTCCGTCGTTTGACCCGCCACTTTTATTTCTGAAAATTAAAGGAGGAAGTTGTCTGTCAGTACACAAAAAGAGATAAGGGAAAAGAAAAAAGACCAAATTCTCACGATTGTTATTATTATTATTTTACACTTTATTAGACATAAATGGACAGTAAAAAAAATGGAAACAATATATAAAAATAAAATGAAAAAGAATAGAAAAATATATAAAAACCTATGTCCTAACTAAAGGGCGGGATTATTGCCTATGTCAATCTCTTTCACCCAACCGTTGATCGCACATTGAAATATGTGATTCAGAATGAGCCGACTTTTTAACTTAAGTAGGCTGGAGACTATCATTCTCCCAGCAGAAGCCAAGCTGTCAACAACAACAACATAAAATGATAAGTGGTTATTTTGATTATTATGTCCATTTTTTAGTGGATAGCATCGACATTACCAGAACTCGGTCTAATGCTCTATGTTGATCAGTAAATTAAGAAACCTCACTATTTTAATCGGTATAAAAAGAAACCTCACTATTTTAATCAATATAAAAAAGGAATTCTTTCTTTAAATAAATGTTCTTAAAAAAAAGAAACCTTCTCTATTTTTATCAGAAAGAAAGAAACCTCTCTACTTCTATCAGTATAATCAGTGCCAGCCTCCGTGGCGTAATGGTTGGGACTACTGCCCGTGACCAGGGAGAAAATCTCTCATCCCATTTCCCAGTTCTGTGCCTATGACGGCCCAACTGGGCTTAGTTGAGAGTGGTTGTCCATTGCTTAACACCCTAAGTCCAGAAACCTGTTCCCTTCATGAGAAGTGTCAGTCTCTGGACGAGGTGTTCTTGGTTATGGAGATCTTCGAGATTACTGGATTCGAAAATCCTAAATCTCCTGTTATCCAGCGCCTCACATTCGAAGAGAATGTGTGTTGCTGTTTCTTCTTCCAGACCACATAGCCTACAATCGATTGGTTCTCCTCTAGAGAGTCCTAATCTGTGTAAGTGTTTCCTAAGTGGTCCGTGGCCTGTGAGTAGGCTCACTATTATGGTAAGTAAGTAAGGCATTCAACCCAAATTGAAAAAATAAATAAACCATCACTCACTGGCGGCGTGCTTGGCTATCCTATCACACTGGGCGGCCAGGTCGGCTCTCTGGTGGGGTTCCGCCCGGCACATGAGCACCAGACTCTCCTTCACCTGGGCGATGGCTCCCAGGAGCCGCCGGTGCTCGCACTCCACGCCCACCAGCTTGATCTTGTTGGCCTCGTGCTGCGCTTTCTTCTTCAGGCGACACGCCCTGCAATACAATACAATACAATACAATACAATACAATACAATACAATACAATACAGGCTCCACGCCCACCAGCTTGATCTTGTTGGCCTCGTGCTGCGCTTTCTTCTTCAGGCGACACGCCCTGCGGGGAAACATGACATTTTTCTTTTCTTTAGTGCTAAATAATGAATAAATAAATGAGTTTCTTGATGTTATTACGTCTCAAGTTTATTGGGTAGCACACTTTTCCGTATGCTGTCCACTGAGCTGTCCCGGTAGCTCAGTGGTAAAGGCGGCACTCTGTGAATCCACAGGTTCCAGAGGTCGTGGGTTCGACACCCAGCCGGGACATGACAAGTTATCCTCCCATTTGGGATTTTTACCACATAATAATATATCTTGGGTTTACTGCTGGAATAATGGGACTTTAATAGTCCTTATCGGGCAGTATAAATAAGGCGATATTATTATTATTATTATTATGAAAAAAATAAATAAAAATCTTTATTTGTGTTACCTGGACGCGTATATATTTATTTGTGTTATCTGGACGCGAGTTTGTTCTTCTCCTTACGGTATGTTTCTTTGTGTTATTATATCACAAGTTTATTGGGTAGCACACTTTTCCGTATGAAAAAAAAAAATCTTTATTTGTGTTACCTGGACGCGTATATATTTATTTGTGTTATCTGGACGCGAGTTTGTTCTTCTCCTTACGGTATGTTTCTTTGTGTTATTATATCACAAGTTTATTGGGTAGCACACTTTTCCGTATGAAAAAAAATAAATAAAAATCTTTATTTGTGTTACCTGGACGCGTATATATTTATTTGTGTTATCTGGACGCGAGTTTGTTCTTCTCCTTACGGTATGTTTCTTTGTGTTATTATATAACAAATTTATTTGGTAGCACACTTTTCCGTATGAACAAAAAAAAAAATATTTATTCTGGTTACCTGGACAAGAGTTTGTTCTTCTCCTTACGGTATGTTTCTTTGTGTTATTATATCACAAGTTTATTGGGTAGCACACTTTTCCGTATGAAAAAAAAATATATATATGGCCCCATTTACGATCCAAACCTAAATGAATGGAGAATTCAACACAATGCTGAAGAAACAGAAATATTATAACACCCCAATATCATCCAACAGCTGAAAAAGAGAAAACTTCAGTGGGCAGGTCATCTGGCAAGAATGGATGACTCTAGAATACCCCATTTAGTACTGCTGCACAATCCTGGTGGACTAACACATAGACGACCGGCATGTTTTTAGTGAATTCTCCCGTGGCACCGACGATGTTTAGGCTATTCACAGGCGTAGTACATGCGTGTACCACCGGTGGTACACCCGGTCGTCTAAGTGTTAAGAACAAGAGGCAGACCAAGAATGCGTTGGGAGGACAATATCAGTGAAGATAGTCAAGAGATGGGAGTTTTACCCAGTGAATGGAAGATTGCAGCACAAGATAGAATTCGTTGGAGGGCTGCTATAGAACAAACATAAATATGGTCGAAGGCCGTCGTCACAATAAAGTAAAGTATAATAATAATAGAAAATCTTATCCCACAAAAAACTACCGTTAAAAAAAGGGCCAAGTTCCAGAACAGAACTATCCAAAAAGGTTTCGCCAATGAATGCAGTGATATCTTGTTTGCGGCCAAGTTATCTTGGTACTAAACTATTTCTTTTATTAAACCCCGTTTTCAGAGTTCCTCATTTGGTATGTTTTTAAACGCAAACTATCCTCTAACTTGGCCAGTGTCGCTCCTTGTGATGGTTATATTGTTATTCTGTACCTATACATATAGTCGTAATATTCAATACAACCGATGTCATAAAACTGGCCAAGTTAGAGGATATTTTGCGTTTAAAAACATACCAAATGAGGAACTCTGAAAACGGGGTTTAATAAAAGAAATAGTTTAGTACCAAGATAACTTGGCCGCAAACAAGATATCACTGCATTCATTGGCGAAACCTTTTTGGATAGTTCTGTTCTGGAACTTGGCCCTTTTTTTAACGGTAGTTTTTTGTGGGATATCATTACTTTTTGTAAATGGTTCGTTTCCCAGCACGTTTCATTATTTTTTATTAAAAATTTCAAGATTATTCACTTTCATATGCTCCCTAAAACGACACCGATTGACAGCAGAAATAGTGCGAAAGTGCCGGTTTTCAGATTTTTTCCTGTACTTTTACAATAAACCCTACCATCATGCAAAATTTCAGCTTTCTAGGTAGTAGGGAAATGCCTCATAATTTATATGCATAATCGAGTATACTTCCTCCCTAAAATAACACAGTTTAACACCATGATGAGTGCGAAAGTTCCGGTTTTCAGACTTTTCCCAGTATTTTTACAATAAACCCTACCAGTATACAAAATTTCAGCTTTTTAGGTAGTAGGGAAGTGCCTCATAATTTATATACATAATATAGTGCTCCCTAAAACGACACCGTTAAACAGCAGAAATAGTGCGAAAGTGCCGGTTTTCAGATTTTTCCCTGTACTTTTACAATAAACCCTACCATCATGCAAAATTTCAGCTTTCTAGGTAGTTGGGAAGTGCCTCATAATTTAGATCCATAATCGATTATATATATCCTCCGTAAAACGACACCGTTTAACAGCATGATAAGTGGGAAAGTTCATGTTTTCATATTTTTCCCAGTACTTTTACAATAAACCCTACCAGTATACAACATTTCAGCTTTTTAGGTAATAGGGAAGTGCCTCATAATTTATACACATAATATAGTATAGTTCCTCCCTAAAACGACACCTTTTAACAGTTTTTAGAACTTTTTCAGATTTTTCCCTGTACTTTTATAATAGACCCTACCATCATGCAAAATTTCAGCTTTTTAGGTAGTCGGGAAGTGTTTCATAATTTAGATCAATAATCGATTATATATTTTCTCCCTAAAACGACACCGTTTTACACCATGATAAGTGAAAAAATTCCGGTTTTCAGATTTTTCCCTGTACTTTTACAATAAACCCTACAATCATGCAAAATTTCAGCTTTCTAGGTAGTCGGGAAGTGCCTCATAATTTTGATGATCTGTCAGTCAGTCAGTCAATCAGTCAGTCAGTATCAAAATCGCAAATTTCAAAATTACATTCCTCTGAAAGTTTTTTGCATAGAGTCTTTAAATTTTCAATGTCTTTTTAATGATATTAGGACAATCTCTGTTCCAAATTTCATATCTCTATGATCAATTGAACCGAAGATATGAGGGTGTGAAAAACCGGGTGAATCGGTTCGTGTAAAGATACACTGCCGTGCTTGCTGGAACTTGGCCTGGCGCACTGCCGTGCGCTCAGATAAGGGCAAAGTTTTATAAGTAAAGCTATTAAGCCCAGAACAAAATTATGAGGTTATGTTATACAATTCATGCACTATTTAATAGAGAAATAATCATCAATTTTAGCTTTGAATGAGTTTGTGGATGGAGCATTAATCATGGTATCAGTTAATGAATTCCAGTTACAAAATACCCTGTTACTAAAAAAATATTTTCTAACATCTTTTTTATTTCTTTCTTTAAATATTTTTTTAGAATGACCTCTGGTTCTACATGAATTATTTAATGTGAACATGTATTTAAGGTCAACACTGATTTTATCATTTAAAATAATGTATGAGTAAATAAGGTCACCACGTTCACGTCTAGTTTCTAATGAAGTTAGGTTAAATGATTTGAGTCTTTGATTGTATGATTTAGTTTTAAGACTTGGTGGAACTTTGGTAATTTTTCTCTGGATTTGCTCAATAGCATTAATGTTCTTTTTCAAATGTGGGGACCAAACAGGGGTATTAAAATCAAGAATTGGTCTTACATAGGTTTTGTATATTTTATTTACAAAATACAAAAGTAAAGTAAGTAAATTACCTGGACGCGAGTTTGTTCTTCTCCTTACGGTATGTTTCTTTGTGTTATTATATCACAAGTTTATTGGGTAGCAAACTTTTCCGTATGAACAAAAAAAAAAAAAAAAAAAAAATAGAACATGCTATAGAACAGACATATGGTTGTTAAGGCCGTCGTCAGAATAAAGTAAAGTAAGTAAGTTACCTGGACGCGAGTTTGTTCTTCTCCTTGCGGGTCTTGGGCCGCACGTTGAGGGGCAGCTCACTGACGGGCGTCATGTCCGTGATGTGTCTCTGGAGCTTGTCCAGCTCCAGGCCTATGGAGTGCAGCTTGCGCGGGTTGGGCGTCAGATCGTTGCCGTCACCCTTGCGAGCCTTGCCGCTGCGGGGAGAGAAGCATTTTAACACGTTCGTTACCAAGCCAATTTTTTCAAGTTTTACGTAGGGACCAGGCGGTAAAGTTGCTGTTGCATCCTGGGGACCAAATTTTGGTCCCCAGGTTTTTTTTTTTGCATATTTGGCATCGTATTTGTACAAGAATCGATCCTATATCTGTTCTAATACTAACAACCTACCTCCAAAAGACCATATATGGATGTCCGGTCCCTCGTTAAAATTTTCATAACAACCACTATGTGTTTTCGGTCCCAAAGAAAAACACAAAAACATCCACATATGGCCGTTCGGTAACGAACGTGTTAATTCTAGTCATAAGGGCGGAATTAATAGACAAATTATTTATCACAAGTTATTGCTAAGCATCGGTTTTCCCTATCTTACATTATACGCAATCCGTGACTTGACGCCACAGAGGTATCACAAAAACGTCTATTAATTCCGCCCTAAGTGTTAAATATTATTGTTGTTGTTGGTGTTTTTTTTTTTTTTTTTTTTTTTTTTTTAATGGGCATAACTCGTGAACTTGTAAAAAAATTATCATGTCTTACCTGTGCTTGATACCTTGCAGCCAGAGCCAGGTGGCATGTCTTACCTGTGCTTGATGCCTTGCAGCGAGCAGCCAGGACTGAACACCGGGTCCGTTATCTCGTTCAAGCAGTGAGGGTCCTCCTGCTTGGTGCTGAGCACCAGCCGCTGACCCTTGGGACCCTTGGACTGCACGTTGTACTGCCAGAAGTAGCGCTCCTTCTTGGCGCTCTTGGCGGAGCTGCCCGCCTGACTGCCCGTTCCCTCGTTATCACTGCCCGAGTCTGGAACAACAGGGAATACATTGTTTTTTTTTTTTTTTTTTTTTTTTTTTTTTTTTTTCAACAAAATATACAATCATCACATTTTTTTTTTTTTTTTTTTTTTAATATTTATTAAAAGAGAGGTCTGTAACATTCAGAATCCTTGCCCCTCACATTTTTATTATTTAATCAACAGGGAGTGGACCACCAGTCTGGCTGGGGGGCTTCCCTCGTTATCACTGCCCGAGTCTGGAACAACAGGGAATACATTGTTTTTTTTTTTTTTTTTTTTTTTTTTTTTTTTTTTTTTTTCAACAAAATATACAATCATCACATTTTTTTTTTTTTTTTTTTAATATTTATTAAAAGAGAGGTCTGTAACATTCAGAATCCTTGCCCCTCACATTTTTATTATTTAATCAACAGGGAGTGGACCACCAGTCTGGCTGGGGGGCTTCCCTCGTTATCACTGCCCGAGTCTGGAACAACAGGGAATACATTTTTCTTTCTGAACAAAATATACAATCATCACATTTGTATTATTTAATCAACAGGGAATACGTTTTTTTTTTTTTTTTCGACAAAATATACAATCATCACGTTTTTTTTTTATTTTATCAACAGGGAGTAGACCAGCAGTCTGGCTGGGGGACTATAAACAGTGAGTAGACCAGCAGTCTAGCTGGGGGACTTCCCTCGTTATCACTGCCCGAATCTGGAACAACAGGGAATACATTTTTTTTTTTCTTTTCAACAAAGTATACAATCATCACATTGCTATTATTTAATCAACAGAGAGTAGATCAGCAGTCTGGCTGGGGGACTTCCCTCATTATCACTGCCCGAATCTGGAACAACAGGGAATACATTTTTTTTTTTTTTTCCAACAAAATATACAATCATCACATTTTTATTATTTAATCAACAGGGAGTAGACCAGCAGTCTGGCTAGGGGACTTCCCTCGTTATCACTGCCCGAGTCTGGAACAACAGGGAATACATTTTTTTTTTTTTTTTTCAACAAAATATACAATTATCACATTTGTATTATTTAATCAACAGGGAGTAGACCAGCAGTCTGGCTGGGGGACTTCCCTCGTTATCACTGCTCAAATCTGGAACAACAAGGAATACATTTTTTTTTTTTTTTTCAACAAAATATACAATCATCACATTTTTATTATTCGATCAACAAGGAGTAGACCAGCAGTCTGGCTAGGGGACTTCCCTCGTTATCACTGCTCAAATCTGGAACAACAAGGAATACATTTTTTTTTTTTTTCAACAAAATATACAATCATCACATTTTTATTATTCGATCAACAAGGAGTAGACCAGCAGTCTGGCTAGGGGACTTCCCTCGTTATCACTGCTCAAATCTGGAACAACAAGGAATACATTTTTTTTTTTTTTTCAACAAAATATACAATTATCACATTTGTATTATTTAATCAACAGGGAGTAGACCAGCAGTCTGGCTGGGGGACTTCCCTCGTTATCACTGCCCGAGTCTGGAACAACAGGGAATACATTTTTTTTTTTTTTTTTCAACAAAATATACAATCATCACATTTTTATTTTTTAATCAACAGGAAGTAGACCAGCAGTCTAGCTGGGGGACTATAAACAGGGAGTAGACCAGCAGTCTGGCTGGGGGACTGTAAACAGGGAGTAGACCAGCAGTCTAGCTGGGGGACTGTAAACAGGGAGTAGACCAGCAGTCTGGTTGGGGGACTATAAACAGGGAGTAGACCAGCAGTCTGGTTGGGGGACTATAAACAGGGAGTAGACCAGCATTGGCTTGGTTCTGGGAGCCCTTGTCAATTATTAGCCTCCTTGTAAAGACAGTGGTAGAACTGCTGAGTCATTCCTCCACTGTCTGGCTACCATCGTTCACGATGACGCCACCCTATTATGAGGATGAATCAACAGACTGACATCATTATGAAGAAGAAATAATGGTATACATATTAACAATAGATTACTGGTAATCCAGCTCCATCTTCATAAGGTAGACCTCTTACAGTTTTTCCAGTTCCTCCGAGTCAGCGACAGCGAGACAGCGCGCGAATGATCGATAGTTGTTATTGTGTCCTTATCCATGCTAGAATATTGGAAAAAGTTTTATTCCATTTGGCGTTTAAGACGCTTAAGACAGGGAATATTTCATCTATTTTTTATTTTCAATTTAATTTGGGTAAAGTTAATTCTCGCTGGGGGACTATAAATAGGGAGTAGACCAGCATTGGCTTGATTCTGGGGACCCTTTGTAATTATTAGCCTCCTTGTAAAGACAGTGGTAGAAGTGCTGAGTCATTCCTCCACTGTCTGGCTACCATCATTCTCGATGACGTCACCCTATGATGAAAGTTGATTAAAAAATAAACTAACACTCGTGTATAGAGTTACATAATAAAACATAATATCAACACGTAGTAAAGGAAGTTTTGATTCTGCACGGTACACACACGTAGTAAAGGGAGTTTACATACTGCATGGTACACAATGGAGGTTTTACCCTCTATTCACCGCAAACTCATAAACCCGATACTCAAATCAACTTCACCCAGTTTGAGTGGGGCTGAGAACAGGCAGCATCACGAGAGTTCGAATTTGGATGGTCACCCGTTTAAATCCTACCGTGCTGGACGTTGCTTAACTTCAGTGACACAACGAGGACAAACAGAGAATCTGATTGCTAGCTCATACAATAGATATGTATACTTGGAGTTCCCTATCTAGATATATCTAGATAGGGAACTCCAAGGGTTGGGTGGAAGAGATTGTAATAGGCACTAACCCCGCCCTTTAGTTAGGAAATATGTTTTTATTGTATATTTTCTATTTTTTTTCATTTTAATTGTATATATTGTTTCCATTTTTACTTTCCTTATCCTATAATAAGGAAAGTATTGTATTCGTCGAAAATTTGACCAACCCAGTTTTTCACATTTCTGGACGAATCATAGCCTCAGGATACCAAAAAAGTTGTTTTCAGCCATTGGTCCGTGCGTCTGTCTGTCTGTCTGTCTGTCTGTCTGTGTGTGTGTGAACAGGATATCTCAAGAACGGTAAGAGCTAGAGACTTGAAATTTGGTATGGAAATTAATTTTATACACCAGACGAACCACGAAACTTTTGGTTGCAATCGGCCGCAGAATGCGGCCGCAGAGCCGCAAATATTGGCCGCAAGCGCCGTTTCTATGAATTGGTTAAAGATACAAAAAAAGTTAGAGAACAACATTTTCTTAGATTAAAAAAATAATAGGGGTCTATTCTGATCATTTTTTTGATATCTTGAACTTTTCGGAACTCGGCCCCAATTTACCGGTATTTTGGAGGGGACCCGCTTGGACTAACTTTTTTATTATTCATCCTAGATGGGTGTTGTGACATATCAAATCCAATGATTTTAAGGTGCTTATTACGAATTTGATGGTTATTTTTAGCTAAATGTTACATTTGAGTCACCAGTGGCTTTTGGTCCCGTTTCCATTCCTAATATGATAAGGAAAGTCGTGTGTGATGTTTACACCAGATTTTTTTCATTGTTAACATAATATTTTGTATGTACATAGCATTATATAATAATGATCATACTGTGTGGGCTCACACGCACGTAATTGAAATATACTGTGTGGACTCACACGCACGTAATTGAAATATACTGTGTGGACTCACACGCACGTAATTGAAATATACTGTGTGGACTCACACGCACGTAATTGAAATATACTGTGTGGAACACGCACGTAATTGAAATATACTGTGTGGACTCACACGCACGTAATTGAAATATACTGTGTGGACTCACACGCACGTAATTGAAATATACTGTGTGGACTCACACGCACGTAATTGAAATATACTGTGTGGACTCACACGCACGTAATTGAAATATACTCTGTGGACTCACACGCACGTAATTGAAATATACTGTGTGGACTCACACGCACGTAATTGAAATATACTGTGTGGGCTCACACGCACGTAATTGAAATATACTGTGTGGGTTCACACGCACGTAATTGAAATATACCGTGTGGACTCACACGCACGTAATTGAAATATACTGTGTGGACTCACACGCACGTAATTGAAATATACTGTGTGGGCTCACACGCACGTAATTGAAATATACTGTGTGGGTTCACACGCACGTAATTGAAATATACTGTGTGGGTTCACACGCACGTAATTGAAATATACCGTGTGGACTCACACGCACGTAATTGAAATATACTGTGTGGACTCACACGCACGTAATTGAAATATACTGTGTGGGCTCACACGCACGTAATTGAAATATACCGTGTGGACTCACACGCACGTAATTGAAATATACTGTGTGGACTCACACGCACGTAATTGAAATATACTGTGTGGGCTCACACGCACGTAATTGAAATATACTGTGTGGACTCACCTTGGTCAGAGGAGAAGTCGTCGTAGTGCCCCTCGCTGTCATCCTCAGAGTCAAACTCATCGTCCAGTGAGAAGTCATGTGCTTCAGGACTCAGGACACCACCTGAAATTAATAGAAGTATATATGTATGATTTTATCTGTGGTGAAGCATAAGGGCTCTTCACAATTTTTATTTATTTATTTACTATTTATTTCTTTATTTACACTTTATTAATAGGACATCTCTAAATATAAAACAGAAGAAAGGGCTACCTATGTTTGTTTGTTTGTTTTTCCGGAGTTGTTTAGCCAAAACGGTAAGAGATCGCGAAAAATGTCTCAGAATTAACCCCCCCCAAAACCATTATCGCTTTGTCCAGAAAAATTATAAAAAGTTCAAAAAGGCATTGCTGTCCAGCAGTACGGCCATGCCTTAGTAAATTTGAAATTTAGTCCCGTTGCAAAGCACGGGCAAACGGCTAGTATTATATACAACACAAATAATTACAAATTAAAATACAACATAATAGAAGAAAAAATAAATAAATACATACATAATATATGTCCTAACTTTTGTTCGTAGCGTAGCATTACTAAGAGCCTCCTTCACTTTTCGAATTCTATTACATTAATTTCTTTTTACTCTGGTAATGCCGCTACTGTTCGTTACTCGTACAAGTAACTACTCATGTTTCCATGTTTCCGAACATCCAAGTACAGAGCAGATATTCCTGCCCCGCTGGGGATCGAACCCAGGTCACCATGTGTGCAATGCCTAGCGCGCTAACTGACTCGGCACCTAAATAAAAGTATTCTTTGAGTTACCACAAATTTAATGGGTAGAACAGAAATAAAAGACTTTTCCAAATCTCATATATCCAAATAAGTTCTCATTCATATTTGTGTTAATCACTTTCGTGATATCACAACTACTCAAACTCTACTAAATTTACGCTGTCCGCCGCCTTATCGATCAAAAGGTACTAGTGAATATTTTTTTTTTTTTTTTTTTTAAGTGGGGTTTAATGTCGCTTTCAACTGCCATGGTCATATCACGACGGGGGTTTTACCCTCCATTCGCAGGAAACTCACAAACCTGCTACTCACATTGACCTCACCCAGCCTGAGTGGGGCCGGGAAAAGCCAGCGTCACGAGAATTAGAATTTGAATGGTCACCCATCCAAGTCTTAACCTCGCTGGATGTCGCTTAACTTCGGTGTTCTGAAGGGAACCGGTGTATTCAACATCCCATCGACGCTGGCTGAATATTTATTTTATTTATTTTATTTTTATAAATTAACGGGTTTCCCCATTTTTACGTAATATGCTATGTATAGCAGACTACTGTTGGACAGTCGAAGGTCTCGGTACGTTACGCATTAGTTAGGTTTGTGAGTCACCCTGAAGTCATGCCCCTGGTAGTTCCGGGGTGTTTTCTCTTTTCATCCGAGCTCAGCGATGGCTCAAACACCATCGCGAGTGATCTTTCGGGGGGAAGTCCCCACCGAAAGAGTATTATTCGATCGGCAAAAAAAGGTTTGTGAGTCACCTAAAAGATTGATTACTCACCGGTGGATAGCGAAGACGTGGAGTCTGCTTCCACCAGACTACCGGTGGAGAGCAGGTGAGGTCGGGGCTCGCGACGTTGCCAGATGTGTTCGAATCCGGAGTGACTAGGGGCGGATGAGGAGAGGCGAGACGCTCCAGGCCTGGGTGGGAGACAATACAATTCTTAGAAGCTTCAGCTTAGGAAAAATACCGAGATTACAATACAATTTTTAGAAACTTCAGCTTAGGAAAAATACCTTTGTATATGGTTGTTATTAAAATATATATAATAATATATAAAAATTATAAAATACTCCTGGTAGCTCAGTGGTAAAGGCGGCGGTCTGGTAATCCAGAGGTCGCGGGTTTTAAACCCGCGACCTCTGGGGCTTACTGCGGGAATAATAGGACTTAATAGTCTTAATTGGTCTAAACAAACTCGGAAAGTAAGGTAAGTATCAGACAGTATAAGTAAGGCGATATTATCATTAACAAGGGTTGAATGGAAGAGATTGTCATAGGCAATAGCCCCGCCTTTTAGTTAGGACACATGTTCATAATTATTTTTCAATTCTTTTCCTTTTTTTTGTATATATTATTTCCATTTTTAATTGTTATAATAATTATTTGTACTGTACATATGTCTTCTTATATCAAATAAAGTGCTTCCTAATAACAATAATATTATAAAAAATTATTACTCTGTAAAAAATAATAAAAAATAATTATAATAATAAAAAATTATTACAAGACTAAAGAGTCCTTTTACTCTCACAATCAAAGTCTTATTTATTGGTTTTACGTTTCTTGTATGCCCTCCTTCGTGGTAATCGAACTTCGGTTCTTAGAGTGACATTCCAGCACATCGGTCTGATGGCCTCTCCAGGTACATCATGAGGTGTACTCACAGGAGTACCACCACCTGATGTGTGACCACTATTACTCAGATACACCACTTGGATATAACACACACACTCAGTAGTACATACACCTCACTTACCTGTAGGTAACGCGACCATGAGGTGTACTCACAGGAGTACCACCACCCGATGCATTACCACTATTACTCAGATACACCACGTGGATATAACACACACACACTCAGTAGTACATACTGACATACAGCTCACTTACCTGTAGGTAACACGACCATGAGGTGTACTCACAGGAGTACCACCACCCGATGCGTAACCACTACTACTCAGATACACCACGTGGATATAACACACACACTCAGTAGTACATACAGCTCACTTACCTGTAGGTAACACGACCATGAGGTGTACTCACAGGAGTACCACCACCGGATGTGTGACCACTATTACTCAGATACACCACGTGGATAGGGGATGTGGAGCTTTGAGTGGAAACACCTCCAGGCAGTGGGTGATCTGAAAGTTAATAGATAATTTACATGTCCTGATAAAATTATTTGTTATCAAAAAAAGCAACCATAATTTTGGACACTTTTTTCAACCCTCATATTATCATATAGCAATCCAATCCTAAGGTTTTTATAAGTTGGTTCCCAAAAATTTTAAGGGGATTCTTAATCTTTTACATTTTCTACTAATTCCTTTCCCAAGTTACGTGATATAGTAATGCTTTCATGTCTCAATGGGTGTCCAATTGTCCATTGTCCAATCATGATCATTTTTCTTTTATTAAGTGTTACATGCTTCTTTTATCTCGTACTGTTCTCAATACCTCCATTTTGGTCACTTTATGCATTCATTGTATCATCATCATCATTCTATAACACCACATTTCGAATGCTGCCATTTTATTTTTGATTGTCACTTTCAAGTTTCATAAATATGTAAGCATTAAAAAGATAAATGTCAATAAAAAAATTGACAAAAAAAACCATCAAATCTGATAAACTAATGCCTAACCATCAATATCTGATAACCCACAAAACAAAAGAACTGTATCCCCTTGGTGTGGGGTAGTCGCATTAAATATGTTTTACCTATTATAAGTATAAGTATATTTTATTTAGAGTGCAGTACAATACAGGTGTTGGCTTTACAAAAGTTAGCCAGCACCCAATTACATAGTATACACTATTTGTTTTTTACTTTCCTTATCCTATAATAAGGAAAGTATTGTATTCGTCGAAAATTTGACCTACCCAGCTTTTCACATTTCTGGACGAATCATAGCCTCAGGATACCAAAAAAGTGGTTTTCAGCCATTGGTCCGTGCGTCTGTCTGTGTGTCTGTGTGTGTGTGAACAGGATATCTCAAGAACGGTAAGAGCTAGAGACTTGAAATTTGGTATGGTAATTAATTTTATACATCAGACGAACCATGAAACTTTTGGTTGAAATCGGCCGCATTCTGCGGCCGCAGGGCAAATATTGGCCGCAAGCACCGCTTCTTTGAATTGGTTAAAGATACAAAAAAAGTTCGAGAACAACATTTTCTCAGATTAAAAAAATAATAGGGGTTCACTCTGATCATTTTTTTGATATCTTTAACTTTTTGGAAACCGGCCCCAATTTACCGGTATTGTAGGGGGACCCGATTGGACTAACTTTTTTATTATTCATCCTAGATGGGGGTTGTGACATATCAAATTAAATGATTTTGAAGTGCTGATCACGAATTTGGCATTGATTTTTAGTTATCTGTTACCGTTCAGTCACCAGTGGCGGAATTCGACTCCTTTTTGGGAGATAAGGAAAGTCGTGTGATGTTTACACCAGATTTTTTTTATAAGTATAAGTATACCTATTATGTACAATTTTTAATGCAAATATTAGTGTTTAATGCAAATACAAAAATTTAATGCAAAGAGCGCACGATTAGCTCAGTGGTTAAGCACTCGCTTGCCATGCGGAAGGTCCCGGGTTCGATCCCCCGTGCCGACAAAAAATTGTATTCTTAATTTGGTTACAATTGTTTGTAAGGGATACCTTCCGGTGCGCTCGTGTTGACCCAGCACCTAAATGGGAAGTATTGTGTCACTTCTCGCCCATCAGAGGGGAGGCAACCTACGGGATGGGCAGGCTACAACACAGACCACAAGCGTCTACACTAGCTCCTGTTTCATGGCTACGAAATATCAATCAATCAATCAAATGTTTATTGTGAATAAATATATACAAAGTATGTGTTTCACATTTATCTTAAATGACTAATTAGATACTAAAAATTAAACTAAACTTGAACTAATGCGCCAGAGGCAACCAGTCTCAGGCTTCAAGTGGCCCCGGGAAAAGGAGAAGCAAAAAGAAGAAATTTAAAGAGAGATAGCAAGATGAACATGTGGTGATAGGAGGGCCAGTGAAGATAATGAGAGAGGAGTTACAGAAGGAGTAAAGAGTATTGATCAATATAGGTATAATAGATTGAGACGTAGGTAGAATAATAAGATAAAGTCAAAGGGAGGGATAGAAATTCTGCAAGTAAGGAAAAGGGTGTGATGAGTCATAGCTCTCAGGTCAGGATTGATAAAAAAGGCTGTGAAACGCTCATCTTTAAAAAAAAAAAAAATACACATGGCTCACCACTCAGGTGCAGGCTGGGGTCGGGAGACACGGAGAGGCCGAGACGGGGCGTGGCCTGGTCCTTCCGTCGCAGCAGACTGGGCGGCGCCTGTGACGTCATCAGAGTCTGGGGGGGCGGGGTCAGGATGGAGGAGGAGGAGGAGGTGTGGGAGGCGGGCGAGAGGGCGGAGCGGGAGGTGGACTTGAGCATGTCTCCCAGCGTGAGGGGGGAGGAGGGCGTGCTGGAGGCGAGGTCTCGCAGACCGTACCCTGCGGGGGCATGAAGCAATCATAAATCTAGTACAAAAGTAGTCACTGTGGCAGAGCGAGTTAGCGCGCTAGGCATTGCACAGATGGTGACCTGGGTTCGATTCCCAGCGGGGGAGGATTTTTTCTGCTCTGTACTTGGATGTTCGGGGTCCACTCATACCTAGTGAGGAAAAATGAGTAGCTGCTTTAATGAGAAGCAGCGACCAGTGGCAGAATCTTAGGCAAAAAAATAATACAAGATATTGTAAATTAAAGTGGTAAAGTCCTATGATTCTGCGCTACCCACTAAAATTGTGACATAATAACACAAAGAAAAAGCATTATTATTAAATCTAGTACAAAGTACAACTTCTCACTTTTCTGTTTATACTGATTAAAATAGAGAGGTTAGTTGATGACATGGATATTCAGAACTGTTACCTGCTGATGAGAGCAAATAAGCTCGAAACAGCTGTCCAGGTATATTCTGATATTCATGTACATCTAGTACAACTTCTCAATTTTCTGTTTATACTGATACTGAAATAAATATACTGTTTTTTTTTCTTCTAATTGTTACAGTAACAATTTTAGTGGGTAGCGCAGATTCATAGAACTTTATAATATTTCAGTATCAGTATAAACAGAAAAGTGAGAAGTTTATTTATTTTTTATTTATTTAGAAACTCTTTATTAGCAGAACATAATTATATACAGACAAACAATGGTAAAAATTAAATATAAAATTGACAGTATTAATAATATAAATAAGAAAAAATTAAATAAAATAAAAAATAAATAAAAAGGAGTTGTTTATTTTATTATTTATCGTATGGATTGTTTTATTATGTTTAGTGGATACATGGAACATTTTGAAACATTTGATATATAAAAAAAAAAAAAAAAAAAAAAAAAAAAAACAAATAAGGATAATAATGTTAAAAAAAAACAACAACAAATAAATAAAAGATTGAAACACTTCTGGTTTTAAAGATTGAGAGTAAGTAGCCAATCAACGGCTTCTGGCTTCAGGGTTGCGATGTCCTGAACATCTCCCGGATAAGCCAGAGACGGACACTCCAAGAGGATGTGGTCGGTGGTCTGGGTAGTGTGCCCACACTCGCAGCTCGAGTCTTCTCTCAGTCCCCATTTGTTGAGGCAGGCGTTGCAGCGGCCGTGGCTGGTGCGGAAACGGTTGAGGTTGCACCAAGCTTTCCTTGGGAGGGAGGCCTCTTTGCTGGGGATGGATGCGCCGGTGAACTCAAATAGTGGGGACTGGCGCTGACTTAGTTGCCACAGTTTTCGCCATTCACTTTCCACGCTGAAACCTCGCTCAAGGAGAAGTTTGCCATGGTTGAGGGGAGGCTTCCTTGATTTCAATCTCGGCCGAGACGTTTCTTGTAGATCGAGATGGAGCGGAATCTGTGGGTGGTCTGATATCTTGGTGACCATCTTGACCAACGCATGCTGGCGTCGTAGAGCTGGAGGGGCGATGTGACTGAGGGCTGGAAGCCATTCGGTAGGGGTTGAGCGGACGGTTCCGGAGATGAGACGCATGGTGGAGTTCAGCTGAACGTCAACTTTCTGCGTGTGACAGCTCTGCAACCAGACGGGAGAGCAGTACTCGGCAGTGGAGTAGACAAGCGCCAAGGCTGAAGTCCGCAGGACATCCGCATGCGCTCTCCCAGGACGTGTTGGTCAGCTTCTGCACGAGGTTGTTACGCGTTTGCAACTTGAGAGCTGTGCGGCAAAGATGCTCTTTGAATGTGAGAGATCTGTCCAATACGACCCCGAGGTATTTGGGATTGAAGTTGTGGTTTAATGTCCGGCCGTCCACCACGATGGAGAGTTTTCTGTCTGCTTCACGATTATGCAGATGAAAACAACACACTTCTGTCTTGGTTAGGCTGGGTTGGAGTCGCCATCTCTTTAGGTATGCAAAGAGAAGGTCTAGGTCGAACTCCAGTTTGCATTCTATGTTCTCCCAGCTATCACCTTGAATTGCGTAAGTCATGTCATCTGCATACATGAATTTCCTAGACAGAGACTCTGGTATGTCGTGTGTGTAGAGATTGTACAGCAGCGGTGAGAGAACTGACCCTTGGGGTAGACCGTTGTTCAGTTTTCTGGTCTTGCTCTGTGATTCGGTGAGGAGTACTTTGAACTGACGGTCACTGAGCATGTTGTTTATAAGATCAACAATTTTCTTGTCCGGAATTACTTTGATCAGGGGGGTAATGTTACTCGCTTCCGTGGAATGCTTTAATCCATAAGTGCCCCCTGGGTAGTGCTAAATGAGTAACTTTTTCTGGATGCCAAACTGTCCATAAGATCTCCTGGCTGCTTAAATTATTTCAGTGGATATATTTTATGATTTTGATACCAAGATGACTTCGCTACGATCACGTCCTATTGGACCTTCTTTAAAAATATGCCAGATTAATGTTGAAGGACTCAGTTCCGCAAAATCAGATTATCTTTCCTGCCTTCTTCTAGATAAAAAGGAGTTGTACTAGATGTACATTGTACATGAATCTTTTATAACTAATAATGTTTTATTTTTTGTGTAATTGTGTTTTTATATCATAAAATTTGTGTGGTGCTATCATAGAACTTTTTATCACTTTAACATAAAATATCATGTTTTTGTCTATAATTCCACCACTGGTTGCTGCTCACATTAAAGCAGCTACTCAGATTTCCACACGAGGTATGAGTGGACCCTAACATCCATGTACACTGTACAGAGCAGATAAATTCCTGCGCGCTGAAGATCAAATCCAGGTCAGCATGGGTGCAATGCCCGCCAACTCACTCAGCTAGTTTCTTTTTTATGTAATGAAATTAAATACCAAGAAGCATCAAAGGTCATTTGTGAGATGTGTTTTATTCATTAATTTAACATTATTTATTTTGAAAGGTCAACTTTTATTTCCACGTCAAACAGTACTTATAGAAAACACCCTGAAAAAAAAATATACATTTAAGAGAGGCACAACTCACCAACAGGGGGGAATGAGGAAGCAAGGGGAGGAGAAAGTGTAGAGGAGTTCTCGTAGCAAGGACTTAGCCTGGTGTTCAGAGTAGGCACATCACTTCCACCAAAAGTGTTGAAATCTTCAGGTAGATAGATGTCGTCAAAGTTAAGATCTTCAAGTAGAGTGTTATCCTGGGCATTCAACTCGGCTAGCGTAGGTCCTGAAGGTGAAGGGCATGTAAAGAAAGAATATGTATAAGTAATTATTATTACTATTTTACACTATATTAATAAGAACATAATAATATACAAACAAATAATAATGTATAAATATAATAAAAAAATGGAGAAAAAATATATACACACATGTCCTAACTAAAGGGCAGGGTTATTGCCTTTGGCGATCTCTTCCACCCAACCCTTTAGGTATTAATTAAAAATTGATTTATAAATTTTATTCAGCCCAACCCAGGCTGGGTGAGGTTAATGTGAGTAGCTACCTGCACTGGGAGTCAAGTGGTTAACGTGCTATTCTGGTAATCCAGGTAGCATAGGGATTGGTTTGAATCCAACCCAGTACATGAATTTTTCCTCATTAATTTGAGTTTGTGACCACATAATGAAAAGAGTCTGAGGGTTAGGTGCTAGAAAATGTGAAAAGCAAAAATCCCGTCCTGAATAATTCATATCTGCTGAATCTTCTTAAGTCAACACTCACTACCATTCTTTTTTTTGTATTTTTTTTTTTTTTAATAATTAGTTATATATCTATTTTGTTTCTATAATAAGAAAAAAAAGAGAGCATTTCTCTGATCAATCCAACTGGGTGGTAGTTCTATGCAGATTTAAATCTGATAAATCTAAAATTACAATTGGGCCTTTTTTTTCTCAACCCAACTTAAAATACTTCCAATTTCCAATATTAGAAATTTCTCAGGACTAATTGTTGTTTTTCATTATACCCCTGAAATAAACATCAAGAATTACCTTGAATTAGGTCAGACTTGTCCACTTGGAATATGTCATCTCCTACATCATCCTCCATTTTAATGGAATTATCTTTAGGGTTCCATAAGGCAGTATAGAGACTTGGGTCTGATGTCATACTATTTGAGTCCTGGTTTAGAATGTCATAGTTTGAGGTGTCTGTGGAAATGAAGATTAGCATTAATTTATTAGAGTAACAGTAAAAAACTCAATAATTTTGTTGAAACTGAAACTGTCTACAACAGTGCTATATTAATAAATAAATAAATAAAAAACCATAGATAGTCAAGGATTTTCTCCAGGCTTGTATTTGAACAGTAGACTTTTTTTCTCTTTTAAGTGCTTTAACCTTGTCGACAGACAGGTCGTTCGCGCCAATTCCCTAATTTTAAATCATGCTGTATAGTTTAAGAGCTCTCAGGTATTGGAGCATGGAATCAACTCTCTCTAACAGCTCCAGTCTCAATTTATTGAAGAAACACAGTGAAAAAATGTGTCTGAGGACAAAAATCAAAAACTTCAGGAATCTTTCCACCACATATTTTACACTGTCAATTGTAGGTAATTTGAAATTAAGGAGCGCGGTAGCGCTCCGACCCGCCAAGTCAATCGAAATAGTTCGCGCGCTACCAAGAGTATACTATACGCGACAGCATAAGTAGCACTTTTCGTGTAGTTGTAGGAGAAAAAGTACAAGTGATGGAGGAAATTGAACTACATGTACAGATTGGGGCACGATAATGGACAAGCTTTTAAAAAAGAAACATCGAAATCGTTTGAGTTAAGTTGGTCAAAACCACACTATAAAAACGTCATTTTTTTTCAAAAAATTCTGCTTCTTCTTTGACGTTGACCGCTCTGCAGCCAAAACTACTGGACCGATTTTCATGAACGATGGCTCATTTTTTTTCTTCTGGGTGGTAGGTGTGCCTTTTTATTGTTTCATTATCCCAAAAGCTACCATTTGGCCGTTATTACGGAAAAGGATCATTTTCAGAGCTCAGAATAACATTGGAGTATAGATATTTAATCTAGTTTATTATGTATACAGGGTGGACCAAAAAAACGTTTACACCCGTTAATGGTAGATTACTGACGACATTTCCAGGCCGGATCTGCAATCCGTTTTTTCGGATTCGCCTTCGTAACTGCACAAAGTGATTTTTTGCAACTTTCCGAAAAAGTCCGACTTTGGCTTATTCTTCAGGTCAGAACTTTTTTCCTGTTTAAGATGAGTTGATTCTGAACATTTCTACAGAAAGCCAACAAAATTTCGATGTTTCTAGCTACACTACTTTGTTTTTTACGATTTGGTTTGTCATGTTTTTTTACACCTGAACAGAAAAAAAACACCCAAAAAAACTTTTTTACTAAATAAAACACTCGACATTTGTCCGAACAAATTTTGGCACAGACATGGGCAAGTTTGATAGAAGTTGGCGGCCGCCCCGAGGATGCTAAAAAATAATTTTACGATTTTTTATCACGTGATCTTCTGGGAAAAATTATTAGATGTTTGCCAAAAACTCTTCAAAAATCCTAAGAGTTTTCTAGCTGTAGACTGTGTAAGGGCGTCTTGTATTGTTTACAAAAATTGTTTACATTGCTTTTTTTGAATACCGCGGTCTCACATGCCTTCATCAGCCAGTTTAGGAAAATTCAAATGATAAATTTCGTGCTTTTCAGATTGTCAGTGGTGTTAGCTAGATGTGGTAGTACTAAGAGTGTTAGTCGCATGACCGAGGTTCAATACTCGGCGGTCAATATTATTTTAATTATCAAAAAAATCTGATGGAATATTTTATTCACACCTCTATCTGACCTGTTGTAACACCAACAACTTATGGTTTTTTTGGGGGTAATACCATCTGTAAATTGAGTTATATCAGATACTATTGGTATCACAATACACATAATTATTATTTATGTAGGAGACTGCCTTGATAATGTAAGGATGGTTTTTCTTATGCTTCCCTACGAGAGAAAAAAAAAAAAAAAAAACAAGCGAATTTTCCAAACGAAAATAGAGTTTATGAAATAAATCCAGGTAAATATGTAGGTAGGTTCTTCTATCATAAACAATACTAATTATAAATAACAAATATTTACCGATTGCCAACTCTTAATAGAAGTCTTGAAAAAAAACAAGATAATATTTTGTAAAATTAATAAACTTTTGCAGTCTTTATTATGTTTTATACTATTTTGATATAAACAAAAAGGTATTTAAAAAAACATTTTGTGTTAGTATGTTCAATGAGAAACGATTAGAAGCGCACGATTAGCTCAGTGGTAAGCTAGTCCACCAGGATTCTTGTTACCAGATTTCGTAAACTATGTTTTTCACGTGATCCCAAATGTTCCTGTTGGCAACTCCATATGCTAAATGCGTATCTGCCACTTCAGCATCCGAATTATAATAATGTAACTTGTACTAAAAAAACTCAAGAAGTTTAAAGATAATATTTCATAGAATGCAGAAAAATATGCTTGAAAACTATCATCGAGAAACAAACAATCATTCATTTGACTGGCCTTTAATTAATTCGAAGGAAAATAATTATCAGACATAAATAGCTAATTACTCTTTGAGTACAAGACGACCCTACACGGTCAACACTTTTAAGATTTTGAACATCATTTTTTGAGACTTACCTGGTTTGTTTACCCAGAAGATCACGTGATAAAAAATCGTAAAATTATTTTTTAGCATCCTTGGGTTAGCCGCCAACTTTTATCAAACTTGCCCATGTCTGTGCCAAAATTTGCTCGGGCAAATCTTGAGTGTTTCAAAGTGTAAAAATTTTACATGAGAATTTTTTTTCAATTCAGGTGTCAAAAAAGATACCAAACCAAACCGTAAAAAACAAAGTAGTGTAGCTAGAAACATCGAAATTTTGTTGGCTTTCTGTAGAAATGTTCAGAATCAACTCATCTTAAACAGGAAAAAAGTTCTGACCTGAAGAATAAGCCAAAGTCGGACTTTTTCAGAAACTTGCAAAAAATCACTTTGTGCAGTTATAAAGGCGAATCTGAAAAAACGGATCGCAGATCCGTCCTAGAAATGTCGTCAGTAATCTACCATTAACGGGTGTAAACGTTTTTTTGGTCCACCCTGTATAAGTATTCATTCACAAACCTTTCAATCCACATGTCCCGATGTGAAATTGTGTAAAGGTATACTAACCCATAAATAGTCGCCGGTGCTGAGTGAGTTAGCGCGCTAAGCTTACAACGCATGGTGACCTGTATTCGATCCCCAGCTGGGCAGGAATTTTTCCGCACATTACTTGGGTGTTTGGGGTCCACTCATACCTCGTGAGGAAAAATGAGTAGTTACTGAATAAGTAACGACCAGTGGCGGCATTACCAGAGTAAAAATAAATTAATGTAATAGAATTTGAAAAGTAAAGGAGGCTCTTAGTAATGCTGCGCTACCCACAAAATTATTGAAGAGGCCTTGTGCTTGACCACAAATAACGTCATACCTACATAGCTATAATAAACCTGTAATGCCCAAGGAGTGAAAAAGACAGGATTTTTTTTTTCTTCTAAAATGTTGGTTATATTATCTAGGTTCAAAAATGTAAAAACTCTCTAGTACCCAATGTTACATAATATGTATGTGTAACATGAATGTCTAAATGTTTGGGGACCTTTCTAAGTAGGAAATGTAGAAGTTTCATAGAAAACTTTGTAAAAGCCCCTACACTACCTAATACCTATTCCTAATTAGGAATGTAGGTACCTATTAGTTACATAGGAAGTGAAAGGCTTCCTTCCCTATCCTATTCCCTCTAGTAAATATTTCTTTCGCTGGCCGCTAAAAAGTTTATTATACAAAGTAAAATAAAATGAAGCTTTTATCTATTGCAAAAACCACGTGGGGATATCAACAGTCCAGTTAGCTCAGTAGTAAAGGCGGCACTGTGCGAAGCTAGAGATGTCAGAGGTCCGCGGGTTCCAAACCTAGCTGGGACATGTAATTTTTTTTTATTTAACAAAATACTCTTTACTTTTTTTTTTAATATTTTACATTAAATTTAGTGAGTTTCTGAGGTACGTACCCTTTTTGTTGTGGGTTGTGTTGTACCTCATCTCTATATATAAAAGAGAAATTTATAATATACTATAAAAAATTAACAGTTGAAAAAAAATATATTTATACATTTATTACTTGAACAACACAATAAGCTTCGTTTTTTTTATTTTTTTGGTTTTTAACGTCGCTTTCAACTGCATGGTCATATTGGTCATATCACGACGGGGGTGTTACGCTCCATTCGCAGGAAACTCACAAACCTGCTACCCATATTAACCTTCCCCAGCCTGGGTTGGGCCGGAATGCCAGCATCACAAAGTCTTCACCTCGCTGGACGTTGCTTAACTTCGGTGATCTAACAAGAACCGGTGCATTCAACGCGCCATCGACGCTGTCTAATAATAAGCTTCGTTCTCAGTATTCTTTCATAGAAATTAATTGTAAAAATTCATAGTTATCCTCCCATTTGGGATTTTTACCACATAATAATACACCTTGGGCATACTGCTGAAAAATGGGACTCAAAAGTCCTAATTATTATATCTGACATAAATTAAGGAAATATGTTCAGGGTGTACCCACTATCTGAACCAGTTGAGAGGCCCATCTGGATAAAATGAATGGCACCACACAGTATCCTTGTAAAAATCTGTGGCAAAGGGCCAATTTATGAAACGGGATTAAATTTAGAATAACCCGGACTATCTCTCTAATCGTTCTTCGACTTGAGGGAGGGGTCTCGCTTGTTATCTTACCTTCTTTTAAACATAATTAACCGAACACAGTGAGAACGAACTCACTAAGTGAGGTTCTTTGAACAGTAAACCTCAATTTACTGTTCAAAGAAACACTAGTTATTGTTGGATGGAAGAGCTTCTTTAAGAAGAACCCTGCCATGTAAAATAGAGCAAAAAATAATAATATTGCCGTTAAACAATGTAGGACATACTATTATTAACCAAACACAGTGAGGGAGCGAAGCAACCTCACTAAGTGGGGTTCTGTTTTAACTTGCATTCTGGACGATTTGGCTTTCGTTTGTCTGTCTCATAAATATGGCGAGATCATTATTATAATAAGAAAATGCTATCATTATTATAATAATAAAATTTTATAATTTAGGACCGAGGTAGCGCTCCGAACCTCCAAGTCAAAGTAATTCGCGCGTTACCAAGTGATATTAAAAATGTTATCATATTTGTGTTAATCACTTTCGTGATGTCACAACTACTCTAACTCGCTTTACTAAATCTACGCTGAAACCGGTGATATTATACCAAGTGATATTATACGCCAGAGCAAAAGTAGCACAATTCTTGTAGTTGTAGGAAAAAAAGTACAAGTGATGAAGGCAATTGGACTATAAATACATATAGATTGGGGCACGATAAAGACAAGCTTTGAAAAAAGAACCATCAAAATCGTTTGAGTTAAGTTGGAGAAAACCAAACTTTAAAAACGTCATTTTTTTCATCATTTACTGCTTCTTCTTTCACGTTGACCGCTTTACGCAGCCAAAACTATTAGACCGATTTTCACAAACGATGGCTAATTTTTTTTCTCGTGGGTAGTAGGTGTGCTCTTTTATTGTTCTATTATCCTAAAATGGACATTTGGCCCATAATTGAAAAAAGGATCATTTTCAAAGCTCAGAACAAAGTTGGTGTATAGATATTCAGTATCTAGTATATTATCACTCTCCCAGATGAGTCAAAAGTCGCATGTCTATCTACTTTTTAGGTGAAAAAAATAATTTGGAGAAGGATACTGTGCTTGGTTATGAATATCAAACTAAAATCTTTATCTTCACATTCAAACTGTTTCATTTATCAATACGTGTTCCTTTAAAGTCATTATTGAATATGTTAAATAGTTTTATATTGAATTAACATGTATCATACATCATACACCACACACCTATGCAGGGCCACTACAAAAAGTTATAAGATCCCCAAAAAATATATCACTTCGTGACATAAAAAAAGTCCCGCCAAGTCGTTGCACAAAAATATTTCAGTTCCCAAATTCATTCCTCCCTTCCCAAAAAATATATTAGTTATTATTGACCTCCCCCAAAAAATTATTGAAATCAATTTATGGCCCCGCCTTTTATTCATTCACCTAAGTGCAACAGTATACTTATTAATAGCCTCCCCTCTCTCTTTCTTCTAATGTCCTCTTTCTTTTGTTGCTTGTTGCATGTTGGAATGTTTCCTTTACAAACTCAGAACTTAAGTCTTATTTCCTTGCTCCTTTCACCGACTTGGGCTCTTGGCGGAGTACCACCCTGCAGGTCCGTTCTTAGCCAAAGGAACTGATGTCTTGGTTCTTTTCTAAGATTATATATAAATGTAGACATATGTAAACATGTGATCCTTGTGGAAATGAGCCTGAATCGTGACTTGATCTGATGGTCCAATTCTCGTTGGTGGCAGATATTTTGCGACTTAGATACAGATAATGCATCCTTGGGTCGCGGTCGGCTAGACTTCTCCTTTCCTGTTCTCCATAAGAACCACTATGTTAAATTATCTCTTTTTAATTCTTTAAAAATAGCACTGTCTATTAGATTCATATATTTATCATTCCCAGTTAGTGGTACTCCGCCAAGAGCCCAAGTCGGTGAAAGGAGCAAGGAAATAAGACTTAAGTTCTGAGTTTGTAAAGGAAACATTCCAACATGCAACAAGCAACAAAAGAAAGAGGACATTAGAAGAAAGAGAGAGGGGAGGCTATTAATAAGTATACTGTTGCACTTAGGTGAATGAATAAAAGGCGGGGCCATAAATTGATTTCAATAATTTTTTGGGGGAGGTCAATAATAACTAATATATTTTTTGGGAAGGGAGGAATGAATTTGGGAACTGAAATATTTTTGTGCAACGACTTGGCGGGACTTTTTTTATGTCACGAAGTGATATTTTTTGGGGGATTTAAGTTTACACTTCCATTCAAAAAGAAACATTTTTCTAATGCTTACCTAGTTCAAATTTAAATCCCTGTATCACATCACTGGTATTTTTCCGGGTTGGTATGGGCATTCCTCCGGATTGTTCTACAACCATTGGTTCTTGTTTAACACCAAACCCGGTGTTTACAAAGTAATCAGTGTAGGTAGGATCACCCATGATTGAGAGGTTCCAGTCTCAAGCACCAAATGAGACCTCTTTCACTTCTGGCAGAATCACAGAATTTTTTCTCTTGAAATTTATAGCCTTTCTTTGTAAATTGTGACTAGATATATCAACTTCGTATTATATTTCATCTGAAATTTAATGGGACACAATGTATGAAATGGAATAAAGTTGTAGTAAAAAACAGCTGTTTAGTTGAGTGAAACTAAAGATGAACCAGTAAAATCATAAGTGATTTATTATTGTCTTTCTATGACCCATATTTGTGAACAAATCACTCCTGCTCCAGATTTTCTCACATAACATTGAGTTGTCAAAGTCAAAGTATGAATGCTCTGTGGTAAAGCAAAAACCCTTGTCACAATCTTTGTGGGTAGCACATACTAAGAGTCTCCATCACTGTTCTAAATACTCTATTTCCTTTTCTTTGTGGTGAAGCTGCTACAGGTTGTACAACATACAAGTAAAAAAAAAAAAAACAGGAGACAGTCAAGTGAAGAATTTCCTGATACAAAAAATTTCGCCATACAGAGAAAATAGTGCATGTGTCTTTGGTACCATTTCAAATGGTGTGAAGTTGGAAGAAATAATTTAATTGAAAAAAAAAATATGTTTGAATAATCAAGTAACTCCTGATTTTTACAAGGTATGAGTTGACCCCAGACATCAAAAGTAAAGAATTTTAAAATTGTCTACCCAGCTGGGATTGGAACCAAAGTCTACTTGGTCATGGTGATAGTAAGGAGAACATTACCTCCAATGTTACCTAAACAATTGGCAGTAAAGTGGTTAAGGCACTAGTCTGGTAATCCAGGTAGCAGAGGGATCTGTTGGTTCAAATCCCACTAAATACATGAATTTTTCTTCATTAATTTGAGTCTATGACCATATATTATAATAATAAGCCTCTGAGGATTAGGTGTTGGAAAATGTTTTGACCATTAACTTCACCTGGCAGTTACCTTCTACTAAAGAGTAAATTGTAAATTACTGTTGTTATAAACAATTAACAACAGTAATTTACAAGCCTAATGGCAGAGAAGGAGTATACATAATTACTGTAGTTTAACACCTTCTCAACACCTGAGCAGTAGTAAGAACGGAATGAGAAAAAGAAAGTGTAGAAATCCTATGATTTTAACACCTTTTTTTTATTAAATAATATCAAGGATTCCTAAAGTGGTTCAGAAAAATTCTACATGAATAGTAGTAGGTAGTAGTCGTATAATTTATTACTATTACTACTACTCATGTAGTAGTAGTAATAAAGTTAGTAGTATAATTTATAGGAATCCTTTATATTATTTTAATATAAAAAAAGGTTCTACATGAATATTTATGTAAAAGTACATTGGAAACAATTCTATAAAATATTGGTAATTTAGTAAATCATTATTGATAAGAAAAAACTATTTCTTAGAAGTCATTTAAAAAACAATCAATTTAAAGAAGTCATAAAACAGATGTATGGGTTTGATGGCAGAGATTGCCTCAGGCAATAATCACACCCTTTGTCAGTTTTGTTCTCAGTTTTGTTCAGAGAACCTGAGTTTGATTCCCAGTCAGAGCAGATTTTTCACAGAAAATTCTCTTTCCTCCGTACATGTGAGGCTGGCATTTCTGGCCCTACCCAGGATGGGTGAGTTTAATGTAGGTAGCTGGTACAATTCCCAGCAAATAGAGGGTAAAACCCCCGACCTAATCCAGGATGTTAAATCAAAGAGAGTTGTTGGCATTAGAAAGGGCATCCAGCCGTAAAAATGAGCCAAATCCAACAACCTCAACTATGAAGTTGAACAATGTTGACTCTGCTTACACAGAATAAGACAGAGTAAAAGAAGAACATATATGTGAGTCAATAAATTAGTGGGAATTATTTAACTCTTAACCCAAAACACCGGTCTCACAGACTGCTACAGTTTATCAAAACAAAGACATTTTGTTTACATAAATCATAATAACATTTATTTTGCCTTTAGGTATTTTTATGTGTGATAAACTCGGTAAAAGAAGATAGCGGTCTCTCAGACCGGTGTTTTGGATTATGTACTAAAAAATCATGTTTTGGGTTAAGGGTTAAAACTAAAATTATAAAATTCACACATCTTAATATGCATATATTATGAAATTCACAAACACTTGACTTCATTTTTTTTTTTTTTTTTTTCTTAACTTCATCAAAGTTGTGTTGCTTATTCAAGCAGATTTTGTTTGAACTTTTTGATCTTGAAGATTATAATATATGGTTATTGTCCTGTATCAAACATCTTGCCAATACAAAGAAAGAGCCAGCATGACAGAGTGTAAGGTAATAGAAAACATAGATACAATGCATTTCATCAGATTTACATTGTGAATAGGGCAAAGTAGATGTCTACTTGTTTAATGGCCAAATAATATTAGAAAACATTGAGAGCAGAATTTAGAGATGATTTTTTTTTAATGTCTATGGATTTAAGTCTAGATTTTGCATATTGATTTAAATGGGGTAACTAGTGCTTAAGTCACACTTGTGTTCTTGATTTGAAAATTCTTTTGAAAGAGCTCAAAACCAGGAGCAAAGTTTATACTCTTGAAATAACAAAAAAAAACTTGTTATAACAAAAGAAAAAAATGGCATTTGCCTTCAGTTTGGATAGACGGAGGTTCCAGTGTACTCACAATTTAACAATCAGTTTTATCTGTCTCTTGGAAAGTTGCATTTTTTTACTTACAAGGTACCACTTCTTAGGTGACAAAATATTTATGATACAGTTTAAATTTTAAGTTCTAGGCAACTCAATATTACATCACTAAAAATTATATTTCTCAACATTTAATTTAATGGATGGGTCAAAGTTCTAAGGCTTGAATAGTAACAAAATGAGATCACTTGATTGTAGGAGGTAATACCAAAAGCTGAATACAATGGTAATTAATCACCTTTCTCTGGAATTTCTAATCATACATGGCAAGTGAATGACATGAAACCAATGGTAACACAAGACCAGCCACAAAATTAAAATGATTAAATTAATTTTATTACTTTGGTAATGAAGTGCAGTGGGGGCTACCTACTTTTGATAAGGTTATAAAAGTTGAATGAGTCCAGAGATAAGAAAGTGTTTATCAGAGGGTGTTTCTGTGTTAATTACTAAGAGGTATTTGATTGAACACTATGGCAGGAAATCCCTTTGTTGTTGTGTAGATTATATCTGACGAGAAACTAGAGACGAGGCTATTGACATAAGCAAAACAACATGATGCACGATATCATTTCCTATATTTTCAAACTATTTTTAGCCACAAGATTGTTGCCTCCAGACATGAAAAATTTGCTTTCGTAAACAAAACCCAAAGATGAGTCCTGCGGTGATTTCTCTGTTCAAACATTCTCAATATTCCCTTCACTTACCTTTCAACACTTCAGTAACAAAATAAATAGGAAAGATATCAGCAAAGATATAAATATAAATTTATCTAAGCTTTTCTTTATTTCTTTAATCTGTTTACATCACTTTTCAAGTTTTCACTAAACAATAACAACAAAATAATAACAACAGCACATTTCTGTAGGTAGTAGCAGCGAAGGTCATTCATTTATTTTTTTCCTCGATCAATGCATGGGAAGTTGACCAATCATATGGTTGTTTTTTGCACAACCTGTGTTCTGGCTAAAAATAAAAAATGAATGTATGTATTACTTATTTTAATACAGATTCGCTTTTGTTATTGAAAAAATGTAATAATTATCTGAAGGAAAACAGTACAAAAGCTAACAATTTAGCCTGTAATCATGTAAAATAAGAAGAAAGTAAATTACATTATTATTGATAAGAGATAAGGGTATTCTGTTGGCTGCGGAATTGATGTTTCCTTGAAGAATCACTTGTACATTGCGTTTTAAACTTGGGTTGTTGGATTAAACTGGCCATGTTATTTACACATATCGCATGAATTTCTGCTGTTTGCGCATGATCAACGGTGAATTGTAAAACTGATTTTTTGTTTTGCGAGATTATTAAAACTCGTCCATTATCAAAAAAGTAGAATGTCCTTGAAATTTTCAAGGACATCATACAGAGTTGCCGTATTATGACTGTGTTGTACAGAAACATTCTGCTGTGTACGGAATACGGGTTGATTCACGGATATTTGAAAAAGAAAATAATTTATTCGGTAATATTATAAGGAAGAAAGTATGTAAATTTATTTGGAAAATGTATTGGGTGAACAAACACCCTTCGTTCATTAGCTTTTTTCGAACATGGGGTCGACGTTGCGAGTCAGTTTTTTTAATTGTTATTTGTCACAAATTTTGCTCAAAATTTAATCTGCCAAATTAATAAATTTGTTTCTTCATGATCTTAGGTTTTCAGTTATCTGGTTATCTCCCCTAGCTGGATGAATCAAGTCTGGAATTTTGATACTGTATACACACATTCAGCATTTAATTTCTAATCTAAACTGTTCTTTTACTTACAATAATAAATTAAATATTTTTCTTGTAATTTTCTTTCCAGCATTATCTTTAAAATCTCCAGTACCTACCTACCTTCATTTTTTTCTCTTATGGTGATGGGGTTGGGGGTTATCAACCTTACCTCTTCGACAATTTGGCAACAATGCTTTTCCCATCCGCTTCTCTTAAACTAATCAGCTGTTTTCTTGCAGCTGTTCAGGATTCAAAATCAAAAGATTTATTTATTGAGCACAGAAAATTTATTGCGTTCTTGATAAATGAAATTTCATCTAATCAAGTTAATTAAAAGCTAAGGTTGTGTTTTAAAGTTAAATCTTCGTAGTCAAATTACTATGTTTTCCGATTAAACCATATCAGAGCTTTCCATTCGTCCCTAAATTTCAACATAAAACACATCTGGTAAGTTGGAAGAAGATCTCCAAATAAAGACAAAGAAGTAACCAGCCAAGCCAAACCAAGAGTCCTTGTTTTAAAGTTATCTAGAATTCAGTCAATCCTTTTGATAGTTTATTCCTTTCTTTCCCTAGAAATTGAAGCGATAGTTTATAGAGAGTGTTTTTCCTATCAGTGTTTCTTGGCTTCCTGCTTCTCTTCATTTCCTGGTTGCAGACCCCTTGTCTTTGTTGTGTGGTCAGATTTACAGTTACTCTGTACTTGCTCTAGTTCCTGGTCACTGGGGTCTGATCTCTTGTCAATTTATTTTGCTGAATGAAGGTCACCGTGCCAAACCTTTAAGTTTGAGAGTAAATATTTCCTACATCCAGAATACTTCCCTTTTATTTGTGAAAGTTGTTTCCTTGTTCATTTAGGAACTAAAGCTTTGTCTGTTGGTGCATTTATTCTTGTTAAATTAGATATTATTTCTCACAGCCAGTAAGTACCAGTACCTTTGTGTACTTTGCATAAGTCTTTTTTTTTTAATTCAACCAGTAAATAATATTATTACAGTTGTATGAGATCAGTAACACAGGTTTTCAAATTTATAACTTGAAGAAAGCTTGCTAATGAAACACAAATTAGTTAATTGTTCTCTTTCCTGCAGTGATCTTGTTACCAGAGTCAAAAGCCATGCATCTCAAACTACCCACCACAGATTCAGATTTTGTGATTGACAGCGCCAGCATATCCTCATTCTTTTCGGACAACTCAGACTTCCAAGATGGTGCAGACTCACCAATTGTAGACGGAGACTTCTCAGAATACCTGTGGATGGAGAATGCTGACGAATTTGACAAAGAGGTTTGTTTTTTATTTCTTTTATAATCTTTTGGCCAAATTGGTTTTGGTGATTGGTGAAAAGTCTCATAATATGAGGGATCATCTTCCCATGTATAAGATGTAATCTCATTAAATAGTTTGACCCTTGGTCATAAATTTCCATGTGAATTGATTTTACTACAAAATTAACTTGTATTTAATAACAAGTACAAAACCTAATCCTTGATACTGTCAAGTAATATATCATCATATCCTATTTTTCATTTCTTCCCAAGAATAACTAATCTGAGATATTTGAAGTTTTTTTTTATATATAGATTACATTTTATATTAATATATCTATGGTAATTCCTCTCATCTTAGGTGATGCAACAACTGGAGGAAGAAGCTCTCATGGAAGAATGTTTAGAAGCGATGCTAGATGAAGATGACGATGGAGAGCTGGACCTCCGGAATCTAACTAATTCAATTCTTGAGTCTTCCCAAAGTTGGAGTGACGCAGTGGCTAGGGCATCGCAATGTGAGCAACCATCAGAACTTTGTCATTTGATGGGACTGCTAAAAATGGAAGAGGAGAAACGAGGGGGCTTAGCCAATTATGTAAGTTATCTTCATATTAATTACACAGGTACTACCTGTTTTTGATTTTTGGTTAACACAAATGTAATTTTAAAAAATAATTAAAAATGGTCCTTGGCAATGTTCAACATTACAGAGTTTTAAAAAAAAACTAGTTAACCATCATGAGTTTCCATTTGGGATCTCTTCTTCCATTGTCACCACCAGGCCAATGCAAATTTTGGGTGTCTGCATCAACAGGCCATGGACATTTTTTTTTTTTTTTTTTTTTTTAAGATTTTTCTTTGAAGTTTCACAGATAGCTTTTTGAATAGATATTCAGTGGACTCTTATTGATTTTGGCTTTGGGATCTCATGGCCTGATGGTGCAGTTTTTTTTGTTGCTTGAAACAACTAAGTGCTGTGTCTACACAATATGGAGTCTCAATACTCCAGCCATAGTCTTGAGATCCCAAATGGAGTCTCATGGTCTGGTGGTGCAGACCATGATTTTTGGTATGGCAGTTAACAAGTTAAATATCACAATTGTGTTCATAAAAAAGATGATATCATAATTGCAGAGATTTGCTTTACCAAAATTTTGTGCAACTTGGGACTTGAGCCATCAGCCTCTAGATCACATCTCTGTCTTATTGATAAAGTCCTTAAATTTAAAATGAGACCTAAATTTTAAAATGAAATAAGGTATGTCTGCTTTATTAGATAATATGAACTTGCCTTTTGATCTTCTTTGTTAGCTTGATCAATTTCATGGAGGAGAAAGATAGATCAATATCTGTTTTTTTTTTTCTTTGTTTCTGCCACCACCAGTTCTATTATCTCAGTATGAAAATTATGAGTGATTGAAAGTTACTACTATTGAAATAATTATAGTTACTTACAATGTAATGAACAATATTTTTTTATTATTCAACTGGACAACTTAAAATTTCCAGTCAAAGTATCAGCAATAATTGATATATCAACAAAGAAAAGCTTAAAATTGCTTAAAGAGACACTACAAAAAAATAACTTTCACCATAATTTTATTCATGAATTGATGTTTCTTTTCAGAGCACACTGAATCCCAATGCTGCAGAATTTGTTCCTCAGCAAAACAAAAGCAACAAACCAAGTCATTAACTGCAAGATCTTAGATGTAAATGGGTGATCTGAACAAATAAACAAATGGACTATTAAAAACATGGCATCTATTTTTTCATCTCCCCTACAAAACCTTTCTGCTACATACTTTCTCCCTTTTCTTTTACTGTGAATGCAGATACCTACAGAGTTTCAAATTTTGAATCCATATTTATTGTCTCTTCAAGAAAACCACTGTAGAGTTTTAAATTTTATATTCTTATTTATACATGAATGTATGTCTAATGATAATATTGATTTAGTATTTAAAAAAAAAAAAAAAAAAAAAAACATTGTTTGAAACACCGGGTGAAACCACAATTTATTGTCCCTTCAAGAAAACCTCAAAATTCCCTTTCTCTAGGCTTTCCACCAATGATTTCCAATGTGATATGTTAGATCTAGTTTCCATTTCTCTCTGAAGTTATCTTTAGAAGAAGCCTTTCTCAAATTTGTGTTACTTCTGCCATTATTCTTTGTTTGAGATAAACAACACATATTGTGTACTTAAACCTTTAGATACATTTTTGAAATAAATTTCTATGTTTTATCGTCTCTGTCCTGGTATACTCTGTAATACGGAGATCTAAATAAGTTCCTCCACCTGAACCAAAGAGGTACATTGAAGTATTGTGTCCTTCATAAAAAGATAGTATTATATATTGAATTGTTTTTTTGTCTAGTATTATTTGACATTATCATCAGCCATTGTAACAAAGTAAAATATGTATAAAAAATTCTAGGTCTTTGTTGGTAACTGCTTTTACATGTTCAATTTATTTATTTATTTTTTATATTTAAATAGGAAAAAAATGAATGTGATCAAATATTAATATTAAGTTGTATTTTCTCACATGTCTCTTTTTGTACACCAACTATTGTTTTGGCAGCTTTACGTTTAAAATTGTTTTATGTCTAATTTTTTTTTTTTTAATATTTTTTCTGCAGAAGCAATTTTGTTAGCTCCACTTACAAGAACTGTGTCAATAATATGAAGTGTGTTTTTATTCTCAGTATTGCAAGAAATACTTTTGACTTTGTGCTTGGAGTTCATGGTGCAGTTGGTGCACTCATCCTTGTGAGGACAAATGAGTAGCTGTGGTAGTACAACAACTTAAGTTACAGTAGACACTGATACTCATATATGTAGCTCTTAAAATATCTGCCCTTAAAATATGATAGATTCATAATACCAAAATACATATTTATTTATTTTTATATCAATTTAGTGTTTTGAATGCTTTTGATCCAAGTATTTAGTTGTGTTATGTAGTCACATTGAATTGATTTTTTCTTTTTTAATTTGTATTTAACATCACTTTGGATTTAACTACATGGTCATACGAATTGAATTTATTGTAAGATTCTGCCACTCAATAGTATTGTCGTACAGACATGAGATTCAAGAAAGATCATGTATACTATCTTCTATGATTCATTAATTTCGAGACTGAACAATTTATTTGCATTTCTCCCAATGAATGAGATATTAAAGAGATATGCATACTTTTATTTCTTGAATCACTGTAAATAAAACTTACTTTCAAACTTAAATATTGTTTTTTGATCTCCTTATATATTTTTCAGTTTTTAATGTATTTTTTCTTTTCTTTTTAGTTTTAGTTTAAAAGAGCATGGATTTTGACACTAACTACGTCCAGGTATCATTTTTTTTTTTACCAAAAAATATATTATTTATTGAAATAGATTATTATTTAAAACAAGATAAGACTTGAATTTAAATTATGAGATAGCAATCAAACCATGGGTCTACATGTAAAGTGATCAAAACATAGTGCAAGTTTTATTACAAGCAACCTAAAATATAAATTTACTATTATGAAACTAGTCCTAGATATCGATATTAAAAGCCATAGCTTGAAAGATATTATTGACAGTATGTATTATTATTATATGAATACTTATTACATAAATCAAAGGCACAAACTGTCATCAACTGTTGTTTTGTGCTAAACATCTCAAGATCTTTAAAAAAAGAGAATATTATCACTTTAATAAAACTAAAGAAAAAAAAGAACAGACCTAACCTTTATGTAAGTTTTTTTCCCATCTGAAAGCTTTTGAAACATTTAATGTAATTTAGGACATTCCTCCCACACCAAACCAATACCCCCTGGAATTATTTGTGCTTTCTTAGTTTTAAGTAGATGTACCTTTTCAAAGTCCTATACTCAAAAAGTACCTTTTATTAATTTACTATTCTTCCCCTCAAATTAGAGTAAAAAAGTCTAATAAAAAAAATGATAATTCTTTTGTTGTGACATATGTGAGACACTCGTTTTTGTTTTGTTCCTAGTAATTTTCTTGTTTGTAGTTTGGTTTACATTTGCAGTTCTCACACTCATAATCGCCAAATGCATGGGGAACCTTGCCGAGCTGTTTAAAAATGGAAGAATTTTTTTATTTGCAATATTTTAGAATAAATAAATAATTAATATATACAGGGTGGCGCAGTGCGCATGACCACATTTGAAATTGTTGCCATGCGTTTAATATTTGAGGTAAGATATTGAAATAAAAAGTATTTTGTAGAAAAAATGTGGAAGTTTATTTTACATGAGTCAATTCTTGACGTATGAGAGATGATATCCGACAAATGACGTATTTGTCGACTTACACATTTTTCGAGACGCTCCCTGAAGTTGTGCATCACGTTCACCAACTTTTTGTCAGCAATTCGAGCGATTTCACGGCGGATAGAGTCCTTCAGGTCAGCAAGGGTACGAGGTTCGTCGACAAAATCTTTGGCCTTTAGATATCCCCATACAAAAAAATCACACGGAGTGAGTTTGGGTGAGCGTGGCGGCCACAGCACGTCACCATTCCGGGGAATCACTCGACCGGGAAAAATTTGACGCACACGATCCATGGACACTCTGGTCCATGGATGGTGGATTCCTGAGGAGATGTTTTTGAACGTGATGCACAACTTTAGCGAGTGTCTCGAAGAATGTAAGTCGACAAATACGTCATTTGTCGGATATCATCTCTCATACGTCAAGAATTGACTCATGTAAAATAAACTTCCACATTTTTTCTACAAAATACTTTTTATTTCAATATCTTACCTCAAATATTAAACGCATGGCAACAATTTCAAATGTGGTCATGCGCACTGCGCCACCCTGTATTTTACCAGCAGAGAAAGTTGCGTGAATAAGGAAGATACCTACTGTACCATCTGACATGTTGTTGTAACCTGGGGGCTGTGATGGTCTCCAACGAATCCTTCTACGCCAACGGATCTAACTCGATCACACTAATGAATTACTTTGCAACCCCGATTCAGTAAAATTATCCATTCCCAAATTAAAGTTTTTCAGGAGAGTTGGCGACGTTTTAGCCCGAGTGACAGGAGACATGAGAGCGGGCATTTTTCTCACACAAAGATTGTCTCTAGCAATCCAGAGAGGTAACGCAGCAAGTGTTCTATCTGGATTGCCAAAGTCAAAAACTTTGTGTGACTTTATTTGAATAGAATGTGAACAAAATAAAATATAATATAGAAAAGTTTAAAAATTAAATTACCACTAAGCAACACAGTCCCGGTAGCTCAGTGGTAAAGGCGGAACTCTGTGAATCCAGAGATTCCTTAGGTCGTGGGTTCGAAACCCAGCCGGGACATGACAAGTTATCCTCCCATTTGGGATTTTTACCACACAATAATATGTCTTGGGCTTACTGCTGGAATAATGGGACTTTAATAGTCCTAATCGGGCAGTATAAATAAGGCGATATTATTATTATTAAGCAAATTACTAGTGGTTCTGTGAACTGTAAACCTCACACAGATTCAACTATCGCATTATAAATGTTCTATCAAGCATGAGGACATGGAGACCTTTCATTCAATACCCCACTCGATAGGTTTTAATAACAAAAAATATCAAATGGTCCTTTTCGATTTATTACCACAGTGCGGCTCCCTTAGCTTTCACGATCACCAAATTTTACTACTGAACTAAAATATATTTTCTCAACGACTACAAAATTTCGAGAGCCTTACTTGTTTCAATAAAAATCAAAAAATAATTTCAATTGTCACCAAAACGGCTCCCATTTGGCCCCAAATGGCCCCAAATGGCTTATTCGGCACAAAAACTATAGGTAAAACTCTAGGACCTCAAGGAACATGTATGTACATAATCAATTTTGAAGAATCTGTTCCAGAGTTATCGCGGAACAGACAGACAGACAAACGAAAGACAAATCGCCCAATATGCAAGTTAAATCAAAATGTCATTAAGTGAGGTCGCTTCGCTCCCTCACTGTGTTGGGTTAATTAACAGAATCTCTATATATAAAACAGAAAAAAGGACTACCTACCTACCTATGTTTGTTTGTTTGTCCGGAGTTGTTTAGCCAAAACGGTAAGAGATAGCGAAAAATGTCTCAGAATTGACCCCCCCAAAACCATTATCGCTTTGTCCAGAAAAATTATAAAAAGTTCAAAAAGGCATTGCTGTCCAGCAGTACGGCCATGCCTTAGTAAATTTGAAATTTAGTCCCGTTGCAAAGCACGGGCAAACGGCTAGTAAGATTATAAATAAAAAATGAAACAAACGATTGATATTTGATGGATCAAATAAATTGGAAATTCTTTATTTTTCTTTCATTAAATATACGAGAATTTTATAATATACATATATTATAAAGAATCTAAAAAAACCTTGATTACATCTCAAGAGATTACATATCACTTTCTTCATAGAACAGAACTGAACCCAGAAGAGAAGAGTCCTGGCCCTCATTCCAGAAACCACTCACTCTCATGATCTGCAAATCTTCTTTTCAACCGTCACACAACACACTCTGATTGGTTATTTGTTGTTGTTGTAAGCAACTTGGCTACAGCCGAGGAGAGTGATGGTGTTCAGCCAACTTGAGTGGGAAAGTTGGCTCGTTCTGAACCAAAAATTGGTCATTTCGTTCAAATTAATCAATCAGACTGCGTTGTGTGACGATTGAAAAGAAGATTTGGGGATTATCCCGGTAGCTCAGTGGTAAAGGCGGCACTCAGTGAATCCAGAGATACCAGAGTTCGCGGGTTCGAAACCCAGTCGGGACATGACAAGATATCCTCCCTTAAGCGATTTTTACCACATAATAATAATATCGTCTTATTTATACTGCCCGACTAGGACTATTAAAGTCCCATTATTCCAGCAGTAAGCCCAAGACATATTATTATGTGGTAAAAATCCCAAATGGGAAAATAAATTGTCATGTCCCGGCTGGTTTTCGAACCCACGACCTCTGGAATCTCTCGATTCACAGAGTGCCACCTTTACCACTGAGCTACCGGGACAGACTGTAGAGTCCTAATCGAGCAGTATAAATAAGGCGATATTATTATTATTATGAGACTTAGAGTGGTTTCTAGAACGAGGACCTGGAAAACCATTTCGTTGGGGGACTAAAAACATTGAGTAACGGAATTCATCCATTTTGAATTTGTTTATCTTTTTTCGATCTATGTACAATTGTACACGTACACAGGTACATGATCTATATGTAAATGTACATGTACATTGTACAATATGTACCTACATACATAAAACTGTTTGGACCTAGTAGTAGTATAGTAATTTCTGAGCTATGAAATTTATCCAAAACATTAATTAGGTACAGGGTACACATCTATTTACCTATGACAAAATAAAAATACTTTTCCACATCAAAATTAGTTCTTGTAAAATTTAAATAAGATTTCCTGTAATTTAAAAGTCCTAATGCGGTAGCTTTCCGAGTGTCATAGAAACGAAAATAATTTTTACCACAACAGACAAAAATACTTCCGATTGGTTTAGGTATAATCGGAAATAATGAAAGCAAAGCTAAAATAAAATTCTACGAGAAAAGTACACATGTAGGTGTACAAAAAATTTCATACAAAAGAATAAAATTTAGTGTGCGCCCTTTCAAAACTATAGTGCTTCAATGAAAAACATCAATAATAAATATTAATATTAGGTACAATAAATAAAATAACTATCATGTCGAGACAAAATTAACAATTCATTTTTATCAGTGAGATAAACTATTAGACGAAATAACTTCAACAATAGAACTAGCTGATGAAAATAATTAGTTTGACATGAGTTGTCTCAGCATGCTTCCTTTAGAAAAAGTTACTTCAAAAATATATTGGTAGAAATTAGGTACGAAAAGAGATGGCCGATAAAGGTAATGTATACCTTTACCTGTAGTTAAATAATATACAAGAATCGTCTGACGTAATTTTGGACATAAAATTAGCTACATTTAAATTATTTGTAATTAAACGTGTTCCAATGAAATTTAAGTCTACAAAATATAATTACTCACGTATAAACAATTCTTTCCGATATTCAAAATTACGTCATACCACCCGAAAGTTCCAAACGTAAAATATAATATAAGTATCTGGTAGTTATTATTACACAACATAATAAAAGAAATACATATTAAAAATAGAACAAATCAAAATATTTTAAATTAAGAACAATAATTTGTCAAAATATCACGGATTTAGCATTAACTAAGGAAGAGATTTAAAAAAGGGGGAAAAGAAATAATGAGATTTTCAGTACCTATCTGTAAAATAACAAGGATAAAAAAATCAATAATGATATATGATAATAGAATAATAGAGATACTAATAGTTACATTAAGTTCTCTCAACTGAAATCTCACTTGAAACTTCATATCTTTTTCTAAAATTCGAGAAATTTTACTCGGACCTTTTTGTTTTGTGAATGATTCAAATAATGACCTGTAAATTTTGTTTTCTATTAGTCTATTTTGTATATCTAAAAATTTTCATTAATATTTAAGTAGTTTTTCAAGTAATAAAATAACAAAAAAAATCTTAGAAAATATTGCCCACCCGGGGATGGACTCAGGATCTCTGGATCATAGGCAGTAGTCACAACCGTACAACTTCGCTTCACAAACATTCAAACAGAACAACAAGGTTGATAATTTTGTTGGTGTAATGCACAAGGCTTTATTTTATTTTATTTATCCTTAACTAGTTGTTAAGGATTTTTTTATTATACCCACGCGATCTTGTTTAGGTAAATGGATGCGATATTCGTAAATTAAAAAAAAAAAGTTTTTGTTAGGCAGATATAATAACAACAGTATTTAGTGGAAGGTAACCACCAGGCGAGGTTAATGCTCAAAGCATTTTCCACCACCTAACTCTCAGAGTCTTATTATTATGTGGTCATAATTATGTATACTCAAATTAATGAGGAAAAATTCATGCACTGGGTGGGATTCGAAACAACGGATCCCTACGCTACCTGGATTACCACACTAGCGCCATAACCACTTGACTATCAGTGCACAAAGCTGGGACAATCGTGAGAGACCATTAAAAACTCCTGAAAAATACAAGAATATCTTTCTTTACAAAAATATGGGTTGGAAGTGGAAGGGAGGCAAATTTTGCAATTTATGGAAAAATCCTTTTTTTCCAACATATTAAAATATTAACATCAGAAGTCATTTGTGATGTTATTAAAAGTTTAAATTTGCGACAGTCGGATCAAACACCTCGGTCGAGGTGTGAACAACGCCTATACAAAGAATAAAGAAAGAGACATTTTTTCTTGCGAAATGAGTCGAGAATCTTGAAGCTAAAAAATTAAGACGGAGACAAAAATAATTGAATTCGTGTGATGGACACGAAATGAGACTGGGATTTTTTATATACGAAACGAGAAATTTTTTGAACGTTTCACGAAACTTGAATTTGATTTTATCTCGTGGTCTTTTCAATTTTTCGATCAAAATTAATAGAAAAAAATCGAGTTCTCAAGTCAAGACTTTAGCATTGGTTTTCCCCATCTAAAACAATACGCAAAATCAAGACCAAAATTAATAAAAAAAAAAAAATCGAGAACTTAAGTCATGATTTAGCATTGGTTTTCCTCATCTAAGACACAAAATCTAGGGCGGAATTTATAGACGTTTTTATAATACCTGTGTGTCACAAAGTCTCGGAAAGCGTACTGTGTAAGAAAGGGAAAACCGATGCTCAGCAATGACTTAAGTTATCAATTTTGTGTATTAGGGCGGAATTAATAGACAACATCAAGAACTTAAGTCGTTGGTAAGTGTCGGTTTTCCCTATCTTACACAGTACGCAATCCGTGACTTAACGCCACAGAGGTATTACAAAAACGTCTATTAATTCCGCCCTTAATTTCGCCGCTAGACTTAGCTCCACAGAGGTATTACAAAAACGTCTATGAATTTCGCTCCTAGATTTAGCTCCAAAGAGGTATTACAAAAGCGTTTATTAATTCCGACCCTAGACGTAGCTCCACAGAGGTATTACAAAAACGTCTATTAATTCCGACCCTAGATTTAGCTCCACATAGGTATTACAAAAGCGTTTAATAATTCCGCCCCTAGACTTAGCTCCACAGAGATATTACAAAAAGGTCTATTAGGGCGGAATTAAAAGACGTTTTTGTAATACCTCTGTGGCGCTAAGTCACGGATTGCGTACTGTGTAAGATAGGGAAAACCGACACTTACCAACGACTTAAGTTATTGATGTTGTCTATTAATTCCGCTCTTAATTTCGCTCCTAGACTTAGCTCCACAGAATATTACAAAAAGGTCTATTAGGGCGGAATTAATAGACAACATTCCTAACTTAAGTCGTTGGTAAGTGTCGCTTTTGCCGCAATCTGTGACTTAGTGCCACAGAGGTATTATAAAAAAAAGTCTATTAATTTCGCTCCTAGACTTAGCTCCACATAGGTATTACAAAAACGTCTATTAGTTCCGATCCTAGACTTTCTATTCAAGAAGACACTTGTCCATCCTCCATCCACCACTCGCAATTCAAATTCACTCCCGCTTTTCCGGCGGATGGCTAACTTCCCTCAGGACTTTGTCCGCCACTCGCAATTCAAATTCACTCCCGCTTTTCCGGCGGATGGCTAACTTCCCTCAGGACTTTGTCCGCCATGTTGGATTCAAATTCATTCCCGCTTTTCCGGCGGATGGCTAACTTCCCTCAGGACTTTGTCCGCCATGTTGGATGGAGCGACAGGAGGCAGCTGACCCGACGTCTTCCTCTGTTTCGACATTTGGCTGAGGACAGTGTCCAGGGTTGCCTGCCCGTGAGAGTCTGGAACGAGAAAAATGGGTTTCTTTTTAATTTGTCTACAGGGTTTTTTGTTTCTTCCCCAATTTTTACATAAAAAAAACAAACATTCAGAAAAAATATATGTCACAAAAAAACTAAACTATACCATCCTAGATCTTATACTACTCCATTCAGAAAGTGTCTACAGGGTTTTTTTTTTTGTTTCCTCCCCCATTTTTACAAACATTCAGAAAAAAATATATATATCACAAAAAACTAAACTATACTATCCTGGATCTTATACTGCTCCATTAAAAAAGATCAAATTTAGATAACTAACCGAACGCAATAAGAGAGGGAAGCGACCCCGTTGGGGGCCAAATTATGAAATACGAGTAGGATTAATTAAAGTTAGTGCCGTATAAATGAGGCGATATTATTATTGTTATCTATATCCTGAAAACTACAGGAGCACTTATGAGAGATAGATGATAACATTGTTTAAGGTTAAAAATAAAAACAATTATTATTATTACTAGACTTCAAATTCGTTGGTTCGAATCCCACCCAGTGCACGAATTTTCCCTCATAAATTTGAGTTTGTGACCATATAAAAATAAGACTCTGAGGGTTAGGTGGTGGATTTCAGCATTAACCTCGCCAGGTGGTTACCTTTCACTAAAGAGTATTATTATTTTTAATTATGCATACAATTCATCATTTGGCATAGGCATGAGAAATTTTGGCTTGAAACAATAATAATAACACTCTTTAGTGGAAGGTAACCACCAGGCGTGGTTAATGCTGAAAGCATTTTCTACCAACTAACCTTCAGAGTCTCGTTATTATATGGTCACAAACTCAAATTAGTGAGGAAAAACTCATGCACTGGGTGGGATTCGAACCAACGGATCCCTACACTACCTGGATTACCAAACTAGCGCGTTAACCATTTGACTACCAAAGCACAGTGCCCTGCTTTCCCTTATTTGTGTCCCCCTTTCCCCTAACAAAGTAGCTAGGTATACATATCTCCAGACGCACCCAATTAAAAACAATGATATTTAAAGAACATTAAGAAGAACAACGAATAAATGAAAACAAACAACAAACGAATAAATGAAAACAAGTTACAACTTAAGAAAATAGAAAATAAAAAGAAGAAGCCTACAGGTTCCTGAAAAGTACACCCCGTACTTATAGAGGAACACGATAGACGAACATGTTATCTCTATATATAAAACAGAAAAAAGGATTACCTACCTATGTTTGTTTGTTTGTCCGGAGTTGTTTAGCCAAAACGGTAAGAGAGAGCGAAAAATGTCTCAAAACTGACCCCCCCAAAACCATTATCGCTTTGTCCAGAAAAATTATAAAAAGTTCAAAAAGGCATTGCTGTCCAGCAGTACGGCCATGCCTTAGTAAATTTGAAATTTAGTCCCGTTGCAAAGCACGGGCAAACGGCTAGTACATAATAAACATTATTATTATTATTACCTTTCTCGAGCGGCGACCCCAGAGTCAGACTAGACTGGGAGGAGGAGAGGTTGAGAGTGGAGAGAATGGACAGGTACTGAGTCATGTCTGTCGTCTCGTTCTCCTCCACTGGGAGACACGTCTCCACCATCGTCTCCAGACAGTTGACGAACAGTTGCGCCGACTCAGCCGTGCAGTTGCTCATGTTGTTGCGAGGGAACGGACCTGGGGAGAGAAAGGGACACTGTTTATTAGCGGGCGCATGGAGTGAAAGGGAAGTTGCGGTACAGTTGCTCGTGTTGTTGCGAGGGAACGGACCTGGGAAGAGAAAGGGTCACTGTTCATTAGCGGACGCATGGAGTGAAAGGGGAGTGGCGGTACAGTTGCTTGTGTTGTTGCGAGGGAACGGACCTGGGGAGAGAAAGGGGCACTGTTTATTAGCGGACGTATGGAGTGAAAGGGGAGTGGCGGTAAAGTTGCTCGTGTTGTTGCGAGGGAAGGGACCTGGGGAGAGAAAGGGACATTGTTTATTAGCGGACGTATGGAGTGAAAGGGGAGTGGCGGTACAGTTGCTCATGGTGTTGCGAGGGAACGGACCTGGGGAGTGAAAGGGATACTGTTCATTAGCGGACGGATGGAGTAAAAGGGAAGTGGCGGTACAGTTGCTTGTGTTGTTGCGAGGGAACGGACCTGGGGAGAGAAAGGGATACTGTTTATTAGCGGACGCATGGAGTGAAAGGGAAGTGGGGGTACAGTTGGTCGTGTTGTTGCGAGGGAACGGACCTGGGGAGAGAAAGGGATACTGTTTATTAGTGGGCACATGGAGTGAAAGGGGAGTGGTGGTACAGTTTTTTTTTTAATTTTCCATTTATTTATTACAATTATAATATGATACAGATTTTAAAATGATTGAACTTAGAGTTAAAAAAAACTGTGTTGAGAAAGTTGCTCATGTTATTGCGAGGGAACGGACCTGGGGAGAGAAAGGGATACTGTTTATTAGCGGGCACATGGATTGAAAGGGGAGTGGTGGTACAGGTGCTCGTGTTGTTGCGAGGGAACGGACCTGGGGAGAGAAAGGGACACTGTTTATTAGCGGACGGATGGAGTGAAAGGGGAGTGGCGGTACAGTTGCTTGTGTTGTTGCGAGGGAACGGACCTGGGGAGAGAAAGGGGCACTGTTTATTAGCGGACGTATGGAGTGAAAGGGGAGTGGCGGTAAAGTTGCTCGTGTTGTTGCGAGGGAAGGGACCTGGGGAGAGAAAGGGACATTGTTTATTAGCGGACGTATGGAGTGAAAGGGGAGTGGCGGTACAGTTGCTCATGGTGTTGCGAGGGAACGGACCTGGGGAGTGAAAGGGATACTGTTCATTAGCGGACGGATGGAGTAAAAGGGAAGTGGCGGTACAGTTGCTCGTGTTGTTGCGAGGGAACGGACCTGGGGAGAGAAAGGGGCACTATTAACGGGCACATGGAGTGAAAGGGGAGTGGCGGTACAGTTGCTTGTGTTGTTGCGAGGGAACGGACCTGGGGAGAGAAAGGGTCACTGTTTATTAGCGGACGCATGGAGTGAAAGGGAAGTGGCGGTACAGTTTTTTTTTTTTTTTTTAAAGATGAGTGTTTCACAGCCTTTTTTGTTTCGTAGCCATGAAACAGGAGCTACTGTAGACGCTTGTGGTCTGTGTTGTAGCCTGCCCATCCCGTAGTATGCCTCCCCTCTGATGGGCGAGAAGTGACACAATACTTCCCATTTAGGTGCTGGGTCAACACGAGCGCACCGGAAGGTATCTTTCTCTCCCCAGGTCCGTATAATTGTAATAATTTATTTATTACAATTATAATATGATACAGATTTTAAAATGATTGAAGTTAAAGTTAAAAAAAAAACTGTGTTGAGAAAGTTGCTCATGTCCTTTGGTTTCTATCGTTCGACACGCATCACATCGGCTCTCCACTTAAATAAATATTTAAAGTGTTTCAATAGTCCTAACTTTGGTGTGTTTTTTACCAATCTGTGTCTTTTTGTGTTGTTTATTTATTAATGTCTTCGGATTTTTCATACAATCTTTTCTTACCGCCTATTCGCGATTTTTTCTGTGCTCATTCAATAATGAACTCGACAGTTGAGTGTATATCTGTATATTCCTAACTATCTTAGATGTATCAATATTAATACCTTATATTCTTTTTTGGTGCGGCTCATGATTATTTTAAATAATAAATTAATGAACTTTCACTACTTCAACTACTACCACAACTTCAACGTATATTTTTAAAATGAATCCGAAAAAGAGTAAAAACGATAAACAGAAAGCTAAATCTGAGATTAATACTAGCAAATCTAAATCTAATTCAGATCGGTTTAATTCTAAGAATGCTTCGGATCCTCAGAAAACCTATAATACTCGTGCCAATCCTAGACTCAGTTTCTTAAAGGCCAAACCTGATAACCATAATAATCCCAAAATCAAGTTAATTTCTCCAACAACAGTTGGTTCCGTTCAAAAACCAGCTAAAATTGCCAATATAGTTCCTGAGAAGAGTTCTAGTAAACTGAGTGTCAACTCGGTACCTAATAAGACCTCTATCTCTGCTTCAGTTGCTAAAAGTAGTGTTTTAACACCCAATAAAAATGAACGCGCTACTGATAAAGTCACAAACGATTCGAAGAAAAAATACTCTCAGAATATTCTCGCGAACAGGGGTAAAAGTGGAACTCCCACTGTTGTTGATGCTTCACCTCAAGCGGCCAGCTCGACACCAAAAACTCCATCCAATTCAGCCTCATCTAATCTTCTTGCCCTGGCAACTAAACGAGTATCCCAAGTATCTTTACCTGAGCCACCTACCATAACATCAATGCGGGTGACAGGTAATAGCACCAGTAATGCCTCTCCAGTCCCCATGGTTTCAACTCCCGCTCAGTATGACTCGTCTAAAGATATTGCTCTACTGAAACAACTGAACACAGATCTGCTCTACAAAATCAAAAACCTAGAGGATGAGCTGAATTCTACCAAGATGAAGTTTGAGGAGCTCTCCAACTCTATCAGATGGGACAAGACAGTGAACGAGGACTCTGTGACTCTCACTAGTGAACCTGAACTCGCAGCCAACCCTCACCCCGCACCTGTGTCTTCTGCCAGGAACTCTAGCAACCTGTCAGATGAAACTTTTTCTGAAGACAAGCCACGAGTCCTGGTGTACGGGGATAGCATGACCAGGGATTTTGGTCCTCTCCTTCAACAACTGATGCCTGAGTACTCGGTCCAGTGTCTCACTTTCCCTGGTGCCCCTCTTGAGTTTGTTGTTCGAGACCTCCCCGCGCAGGCGAAGGATTTTTCCAAGAAGGACTTTGTGTTTGTTTTGGCAGCAAATAATGATATCCCAAACTTTACTCCTCAAAGGTTGGATAATTCTCTTCAACAGCTAAGTTACCTCTGCCAGAAAACAAATCTCGTCATATCTAGCATTCCCTACAAGTTCCATGATACAAATAACAATGGAAATATCTTTGCCACGAACCAACTCATCTTAAGCCGTATTTCAACCTTCAAGTATTTCTACTTTGAATGTAACTTTTTTCTTTCGCGAAAGATGTACACTAATCATGGTCTGCATCTCAACATGGGAGGGAAGAAGTATTTTACAAACATGCTGCATAAATGCCTACTATCTTTCAACTTTACCAATTCTCGATTTTTACTACCTAACTTGACACTGAACAAGGAAAATGATCATGCTAACTTTAGAATATCTCCAAAAATTATTGACATATCTAGTCCCTCACTTGATGATATCTCTGTGACATCAGATGTTCCTCAAGACTTGTTTTTTCGATGCTAATCAAGTTCACCAACTATTTCAATTTTACATAGTATTAAGATATAAATGGCACCGGGAACTTAGAACTTGCAACCATCTGATACCTACTCATACCATACACTCTCCACTATATGAATGCATTTTATATAATTACTACACTGGGTACTTGATGTCCCCCGATACTTACTACCCGATCTCCATACCATTTTCTTTACAATCAAATTTTAAAGAACATCGAATTATTCTATCTAGCATTGACCATTTACACCGATTTACCTTATGTAATCTAATTTTAATGTCCTTTAGCTTTAGAGAAAATCAAAGATTTAAATTTAAATCATGTCAAATAAATTTTGTAGATCAAGGCTGTGACGGACATCTCAGTACTATTTATGTATTTTTTCATCTTTCTAAACCTACTTTGCCTATAAATTTTACCAATGAACTTAATTTTTTAACAGAAACTGCATTTTATATTAGTATATCAAATGTTATTTATTTATTTCAGTCGACCGTGTGCTGTGATACTTACCTCCTGACTCGTGTCCAACAACTATTCATCAATGTCTTAACCATTTTTGCAACTTCCCTATTTATATATTTTTTAAACTTTAATGTATCTAGACTCAAAATGTTAGAATTTCGTATTGTCCTTATTAAGGTCTTTCGAGGACTCAAGTGGGCTCACTCGGTCCTCTACAAACTAAATTCATGTCTTTCTGGACCCAAGTTTAATTTACTACTGCACTATTTTCAATCTGTGATATCTTTGTTTATTTATGTATATCATTGTGTCCTTTGCCTCTCAACAAGAGCATCATATTTTCTTCACTTTCCAAACTTACATCTCCACATCTCTTCATCTTCTTCGTTACCTGCACCCTTGGTTTCAACTTTAACTTTCACTACTCTTTCTACTCTATCACCCTTAGCCGAGACTTTCTTTCCTTGCTTCTCTCTAGCTCCCCATGCCACTTTAGTTTACTCACCACCATCACCACCTCACCCACAAAGTAATCAAATTTATCCACAAGCATTTATCAATAATAGTATATTTGAAACGCCATCTATTCTCAACTCTTATGTACCTTTTAGCGATGTTTATAAAATACCAGATCTCTCAACCCCTGATCCACCAAAACTTAAACACACTAAGTCCCTCCATGTCCCCCATACTCTTACTGTTATGCATCAGAACATACAGAGCATACGTAACAAAGTGCCATCTATAGAAACATTCCTCTCCACATTGAACCTTAATAAAGCACTTAACCCAGATGTTATGTGTTTCTCGGAAACATGGCTGAGCCCTGACACTGTTCCCTGTGTCAATATCCCTGGATTTATAAACGTATCCAGTTATTGCCGGGAAAATCGTGCAGGAGGAGGTGTGTCTATCTTCATAAAGGACACGCTGGACTTTGTTCCCCTCGCAGTGGAGGTGGATCCCGTGGAGTTTAGCTTCGAGTTTTCCGCTGCGGTCTCTTCTAGTCGTGAGATTGCAGTTGTTTGCCTATATAGATCGAATAATCCTGAATCTGTTCTTGATACTTTCTTTGAAAGGCTTGACAGCGTCTTACAAAAACTCTCTGATTTTCGATATCTTATAGTATGTGGGGACACAAATATTGACCTACTGATTCGTTCAGTGGCTAAATCCAAACTACGTACTATTTTAAACATGTATAACATGAAAGCCTGTGTCACGTGTCCCACTCGTGTCACTGAGACATCCAGTACTTGTCTGGATAATATTTTTATGAATTTTCCTTTAAAAAACTTATCCAACGAAGAAGTAAATGTCTTCAGCGGTCTGAGTGACCATCAGTACGCTCAGTTTGCCTCATTTCCTACTAAACTTACAAAAACAGAGAAAATATTTACAAGAACATTTACTCCTCAACAAATCGAAGCATTTACTCACTCCCTGAGTTTAGTCGATTTCTCTCCTGTTTTTATGAGTGATAATGTAAATTTACAAGTCAATAGCTTCTACAACATTCTTTTAACTCTCTTTAACAAACATTTTCCTCACAAAATTATTACTATTGGAGGACCCAAGAAAAAAAGATGGGTAACTAAGGGTATCGCAAACTCTTGTGCGCATAAACGCTCACTATTTCTTCTGTGTCGCCAAACATCAGACCCCATACTTCATTCTTATTATAAGAGATATTGTAGAATACTGTCTAGAGTTTCGAGACAAGCCAAAAGAGACTATACAATAGATTCAATTAAAACAGCTCCTAAAAATAAAAAAGGAAAAGTTGTATGGGACATAGTTCGGAGTTACTCTAAACAAAGTAAGCCTGCTTATGCACAATTTAGGGTGAGACAGGAAGGAAATGTAATCCAAGATCCACAGGCAGTGGCAAACGTATTCAATAATTATTGGATCAACGTTGCTTCTTCTGGATCTGTTCCCTCTCCGTCTACACAGACTTCTCATTCAATTCATAACTCGGCACCATCACATTCATCGACACTATCTTCAGTCCCCACCTCCCAATCATCACATACATCAACATCCTCTTCAGTTCACACATCTCAATCATCACTTCCATCAACATCCTCTTCCGTCCCCACCTCTCAATCATCACATGCATCAACATTCTCTTCAATCCCCTTCTCTCAATCATCACATTCATCAACATTCTCTTCAGTCCCCACCTCTCAATCATCACATTCATCAACATTCTCTTCAGTCCCCACCTCTCAATCATCACATTCATCAACATTCTCTTCAGTCCCCACCTCTCAATCATCACATTCATCAACATTCTCTTCAGTCCCCACCTCTCAATCATCACATGCATCAACATTCTCTTCAATCCCCTTCTCTCAATCATCACATTCATCAACATTCTCTTCAGTCCCCACCTCTCAATCATCACATTCATCAACATTCTCTTCAGTCCCCACCTCTCAATCATCACATTCATCAACATTCTCTTCAGTCCCCACCTCTCAATCATCACATTCATCAACATTCTCTTTAGTCCCCACCTCTCAATCATCACATTCATCAACATTCTCTTCAGTCCCCACCTCTCAATCATCACATTCATCAACATTCTCTTCAGTCCCCACCTCTCAATCATCACATTCATCAACATTCTCTTTAGTCCCCACCTCTCAATCATCACATTCATCAACATTCTCTTCAGTCCCCACCTCTCAATCATCACATTCATCAACATTCTCTTCAGTCCCCTTCTCTCAATCATCACATTCATCAACATTCTCTTCAGTCCCCTTTTCTCAATCATCACATTCATCAACATTCTCTTCAGTCCCCACCTCTCAATCATCACATTCATCAACATTCTCTTCAGTCCCCTTCTCTCATTCATCAACATTCTCTTCAGTCCCCTTCTCTCAATCATCACATTCATCAACATTCTCTTCAGTCCCCACCTCTCAATCATCACATTCATCAACATTCCTCTTCAGTCCCCACCTCTCAATCATCACATTCATCAACATTCTCTTCAGTCCCCACCTCTCAATCATCATATTCATCAACATTCTCTTCAGTCCCCACCTCTCAATCATCACTTCCTGCAGCTGCACCCTTGGCTCTAACTTCAACTTTCACTACTCTTTCTACTCTATCACCCCTAGCTGATCCTTTCTTTCCTCGCTCCTTTCTAACTCCCCACATCATCTCAGTTTGCTCATCACATTCACCAACATTCTCTTCAGTCGTCACCTCTCAATCCTCACTTAATGCACTTGCACCATTGGCTCCAACGTTAACTTTCACTACTCTTTCTACTCTATCACCCCTAGCTGATCCTTTCTTTCCTCGCTCCTCTCTTTCTTTCCACGCCAATTCAGTTACCTCATCACATTCATCAACATTCTCTTCAGTCCCCACCTCTCACTCATCACTTCTGTCTACACTCTCTTCAGCTCCAACTGCTCAATCAACACATTCAGCCTCCACCTCTCAACCATCACACTCATCAACATTCTCTTCAGTCCCCACCTCTCAACAATCACACTCATTCACACTCTCTTCAGTCCCAACCTCTCAACCATCACAACCAGTCTCATCTTCTTCAGCTCCGTCCATATCAGTAACAACCTCTCCAGTACCTACCTTGCAACCAGGTACATCCTCTTCAGTCCCCACATTAAACCCAGTTACATCATCTTATTCAGTACTTACTACTCCAGATCCTCTTGATTATATTCGCGAGTCTTCTTTTACATCACCGGGATTCAACTTTGAGCTACTTCCCTGTTCACCTGAGGAGATAATGGACGTTATCTCTCTTTGTATGAACAAGACCTCTAGTGGAGCTGACTCTATTCCCATGACTTTAGTAAAAAAAATTGCTCCCCTCATTGCGCATCCCTTATCCCATATTTTCTCTTCTTCATTTCTGACGCACACTTTCCCTGACCTATTTAAGCTTGCTACCACTATCCCTATTCATAAAAAAGGCTCACAAATGGATATAAACAACTTCCGCCCTATATCCTTGCTGAACACTTTCTCTAAGTTACTAGAGAAAGTAGTGGCCCTGAGACTATCAGACTACTTGGAACACTTCAAACTGTTGACAGAACTACAGTTCGGTTTTAGAGGTGGTAAATCCACATCTGATGCTGTAGCTTCTTTTTTTCGTCAGTTGGATTCCATCCTTTCGGGCGGCGGCCATGCTGTCGGGATCTTCTGCGACTTGTCAAAGGCATTTGATTGTGTAGACCACCAAATTCTTCTCTCCAAAATGCCCTTCTATGGTATACAACACTCTTCTCATTGGTGGTTCAAATCATATCTCTCGAACAGGTCGCAGAGGGTTAAAATCCCGACATGTGTGGATGGTGTTCGGAGGGATGTTATCTCGACGGACAAGTCTGTCATAGCAGGTGTTCCACAGGGATCCGTCTTGGGGCCGTTATTATTTTTAATTTATATCAACGACCTTATCTATTCCAACACTCATGCAAAATTCACCTTATTTGCAGATGATACAACTATACTCGTATCAGGTCCCAACTATGGGGACATTCTCCATGCCTCTTCAAATGTCATGAAAGATGTGCACACCTGGTTCCTTGCCAACAAACTCCATTTGAATTCAAGCAAGACCACTTATCTGCACTTTGGTCCTAGTTCTGTGGCAATTTCTCCTATTACATATCTAGATTCAGTTATTGAGCCCTCTAAAGAGGTGAAGTTTCTTGGCCTGGTGGTGGATAGCAGACTTGAGTGGAAATCCCATCTACTATCCTTGTCTTCGAAGTTGGCCTCAGCAGTTTTTGCACTCAAATCAGTAAGACATAATGTTGACTCTCATGCTGCATTGCTGTCCTATTTTGCATATTTTCACAGCATTATGTCTTACGCAATTATGTTTTGGGGACTTGCTGCGGGGACAAACTCTATTCTTCTACTTCAGAAGAAGGCTGTGAGAGCTGTGTTTGGGTTACCACAAACCACTTCTTGCAAACCCTATTTTCAAAAGCATAACATTCTGACGTTTTATGCACAACTTACCATAGAACTGTGCCTATTAATTCATAAATCTTCAAACACTTTGATGAAACACCAAGATGTACACAGCTATAACACCCGCGGGAAGAATAACATCATTCAAACTTCCAATAAAATTCTGAACCGCTCTTTCCTGAACGAAGGTGTAAAGCTGTACAACACTCTACCAGCCCATCTGAAGATTATGAATCAGGCACAGCTCAGAGAAACCTTAAAAGCTTCCTTGATTGAAACTGTACCATACAATATGGAAGAGTGTAAGGCTTGTCTTGCCTCGTTCTAATTCCAACTGTCTTCCATATTCTAGTCAGTACATTAATCTATTCTAGTCAATCAATTACTCTATATTCTCATCTCAACCTTTACAAGCATTAGCCAACACCACCATCACCACCATTTACCATTCTCATCATTTCCTAACATCACATTCCCTCAAATCCCAATAATCATTCACATACTATTTAGAAATAAACTGCATCATTTGAATTTCCTCTTCCTCTTCTCCCTTTAATTTATGTTAAAAATATTAGATATAAGTGTTTAGATTTAAGAACTTTGTATACATGTAAAACATATTATATACAAATAAATAAATTACAAAAATTACAAAATTGTTGCGAGGGAACAGTCCTGGGGAGAGAAAGGGTCACTATTTATTAGCGGACGCATGGAGTGAAAGGGGAGTGGGGGTACAGTTGCTTGTGTTGTTGCGAGGGAACGGACCTGGGGAGAGAAAGGGATACTGTTTATTAGCGGACGCATGGAGTGAAAGGGAAGTGGGGGTACATTTGGTCGTGTTGTTGCGAGGGAACGGACCTGGGGAGAGAAAGGGATACTGTTTATTAGTGGGCACATGGAGTGAAAGGGGAGTGGTGGTACAGTTTTTTTTTTAATTTTCCATTTATTTATTACAATTATAATATGATACAGATTTTAAAATGATTGAACTTAGAGTTAAAAAAAACTGTGTTGAGAAAGTTGCTCATGTTATTGCGAGGGAACGGACCTGGGGAGAGAAAGGGATACTGTTTATTAGCGGACGCATGGAGTGAAAGGGGAGTGGCGGTACAGTTGCTCGTGTTGTTGTGACGGAACGGACCTGGGAAGAGAAAGGGATACTGTTTATTAGCGGGCACATGGAGTGAAAGGGGAGTGGCGGTACAGTTGCTCGTGTTGTTGCGAGGGAACGGACCTGGGGAGAGAAAGGGACACTGTTTATTAGCGGGCGTATGGAGTGAAAGGGGAGTGGTGGTACAGTTTTTTTTTTTTTTTTAATTTTCCCTCTATTTATTACAATTATAATATGATACAGATTTTAAAATGATTGAAGTTAAAGTTAAAAAAAAAACTGTGTTGAGAAAGTTGCTCATGTTGTTGTGAGGGAACGGACCTGGGGAGAGAAAGGGTCACTGTTTATTAGCGGACGCTTGGAGTGAAAGGGGAGTGGTGGTACAGTTGCTCGTGTTGTTGCGAGGGAACGGACCTGGGGAGAGAAAGGGTCACTGTTTATTAGCGGACGTATGGAGTGAAAGGGGAGTGGCGGTACAGTTGCTCATGGTGTTGCGAGGGAACGGACCTGGGGAGAGAAAGGGTCACTGTTTATTAGTGGACGGATGGAGTGAAAGGGGAGTGGCGGTACAGTTGCTCATGGTGTTGCGAGGGAACGGACCTGGGGAGAGAAAGGGATACTGCTTATATGGAGTGAAAAGGAATATGAGTGTCGGTCAAAAACGTAGAACGAAATGAATAGACAAAATAGAGATCTCAAGTTACCCCATCTAACAGCCAACAGCCATATTTAAATTTTATGAACAGAAAACGCCGTTCGAGCAATGTCTCAAGCGTGATTTCGTTTCATATTATTTGGTGCGGTTGTGAGATTGTTCATATTATTGGTGCAGAAGAGAATGCTGTTGGCATTAGCACCGCCCTTGATAAAGTTTTGTTTTATTAATTTCAATTTCTATATATGTATTATATTTGATGTCATTTGCAAATAAAACTTGATCCAACATGTTTAATAATAATAATAAGAGTAGAAAAACTATTGATGTCTTTTTATAAAATTTTGATGTGATTTTTACTGTGATCTATTGCAGCTGTAAATTTGTCTACTTGATTTTACCTTGTCTTTCATTCTATTACTTTAGTTTGCTATTATCTTTACATTTATTTTTAACTACATTTTTTCACACTGTGATATATTTAACTTTATTGACACATTTTTTACCTTTATTGTTGTGTTTACCTATTGACATTTGTAAATAGGACTAGCTCCGTTAATAAACACCCGTTTAAAATGTAGTTAAAAAATGTAGTTAAAAATAAATGTAAAGATAATAGCAAACTCAAGTAATAGAATGAAAGACAAGGTAAAATCAAGTAGACAAATTTACAGCTGCAATAGATCACAGTAAACATCACATCAAAATGTTCTAAGAAGACATTATTATTATTTTTATTATTAATAACAACCCTATTGCTGACTCACCTGCAAAGCGCCACAGACCACCAAACCCGCAGGACTGCAGGAAGTGGAGCTGCTGCTGACTCGTGGCGGTGTTGCTGTCCTCCTTCACTATGTGCTCAATGATGGCTTGGATAGACGCCAGGATGTCTGTGTCGTGGCACACAGCCAGGATGTAGTTCACTTTGGCGTCCAGTAGAGAGTGACTGAGGAGTAATGACAGTATTATTGACAGGAATAAAGTAGAGAGTGACTGAGGAGTAATGACAGTATTATTGACAGGAATAAAGTAGAGAGTGACTGAGGAGTAATGACAGTATTATTGACAGGAATAAAGTTAGTAATGATAGGATGGACGCCAGGATGTAGTTCTTTTACTTTGGCGTCCAGTAGAGAGTGACTGAGGAGTAATGACAGTATTATTGACAGGAATAAAGTTAGTAATGATAGGATAGACGCCAGGATGTAGTTCATTTTGACGTCCAGTAGAGAGTGACTGAGGAGTAATGACAGTATTATTGACAGGAATAAAGTTAGTAATGATAGGATAGACGCCAGGATGTAGTTCATTTTGACGTCCAGTAGAGAGTGACTGAGGAGTAATGACAGTATTATTGACAGGAATAAAGTTAGTTATGATAGGATAGACGCCAGGATGTAGTTCACTTTGGCGTCCAGTAGAGAGTGACTTAGGAGTAATGACAGTAGTATTGACAGGAATAAAGTTAGTAATGATAGGATGGACGCCAGAATGTAGTTCACTTTGGCGTCCAGTAGAGAGTGACTGAGGAGTAATGACAGTATTATTGACAGGAATAAAGTTACTGAGGAGTAATGACAGTATTATTGACAGGAATAAAGTTAGTAATGATAGGATGGACGTCAGGATGTCTGTGTCGTGGCACTTCTTGGCATAGCAGAGTAGCTACTCCAACATACAATAAGTGATAAGGAATGTACACACAAAAAATAGGTATACACATGAAGCGCGATAGCACTCCACCCAGCCAAGTCAAATTAAAAAATACATTTACGAAAACGTTTAAATTTATTGTTCCATCACTGAAGTTAAGCATTGTCCAGCGAGGTTAAGAATTGGATGGGTGATGCTGGTTATACCCGGTCCAACACAGGCTGGGTAAGCTTACTAGTTTATATTGAATAAATTCAAATAACTCTGTAATTTCTTTTTTCCTTGTTCTTAATTCACCCTTGAAGGCCTGAATTATTTTTGACTCGTACTTTTCATCCAATGTTCAGAACACGACTGGGGCTGGAAAATTAATTTGATTTAACTAACATTGAGTTCCTATGAAAGATAGAGAAGTACACTATAATTCTGATTCAAATTGTTTAATTTTCTCACAACATGTTTTCTCACAAACTCGATTCAAAAATGACCGTTGCTGTAACCATATGGACACGTTAAACCTTGGAGGGTTAATGGTTGAATGTTTGCATAAAAATAAAGAGTAAGGGCGGAATTAATAGACGTTTTTGTAATACCTCCGTGGCGCTTTGTCACGGATTGCGTACTGTAGTAAGATAGGGAAAACCGACACTTACCAACGACTTAAGTTATTGATGTTGTCTATTAATTCCGCCCTAAATACATAAGGGATGACTCATTGTTTTGTATAAAAAAGATTAAATAAATAAGGGATGACTCATTGTTTTGTATAAAAAAAGATTAAATAAATAAGGGATGACTCATTGTTTTGTATATAAAAAAAGATTAAATAAATAAGAGATGACTCATTGTTTTGTATAAAAAAAAAGATTAAATAAATAAGGGATTACTCATTGTTTTGTATAAAAAAAAATTAAATAAATAAGGGATGACTCATTGTTTTTTTGTATATAAAAAAAAAGATTAAATAAATAAGGGATGACTCATTGTTTTGTATAAAAAACAGATTAAATAAATAAGGGATGACTCATTGTTTTGTACATAAAAAAAGAGTAAATAAATAAGGGATGACTCATTGTTTTGTATAAAAAAAGAGTAAATAAATAAGGAATGACTCATTGTTTTGTATAAAAAATAAAGATTAAATAAATAAGGGATGACTCATTGTTTTGTATAAAAAAAAGAGTAAATAAATAAGGGATGACTCATTGTTTTGTATAAAAAAAGATTAAATAAATAAGGGATGACTCATTGTTTTGTAAAAAAAAGATTAAATAAATAAGGGATGACTCATTGTTTTGTACAAAAATAAAGATTAAATAAATAAGGGATGACTCATTGTTTTGTATAAAAAAAAAGATTTTTTTTATCATATTTGTGTTTATCACTTTCGTGATATCACAACTACTCAAACTCGCTTTACTAAATCTACGCTGAAACCGGGACTTGAACCACCGACCTCCAGGTTACAAGTCCGCTGCCTTATCGATCAAGCTACTGAGGTCGGATATAAAAAAATAAAAAAAATAAAAAATTTATTTATATAATTATTTCGCAATCTATATTGCCTTTTTTTTCTCTCTTACAATCTTCACGTTCATTTTCAGTATATATCATATCTTGGATAGTTGGGCTCAGCTTCCTTTTAAATTCATATACTTAAAAATTTAACGTGGAAAATTTAGAAATTTAAAAATAAAAAATTAAATAAATAAGGGATGACTCACATGACCGGGAACACCCTGGGGAACACCTCGCTCGCCTCGGCCAGGTACTGGTACAGATACTTCATCTCGACCTCGTCCGTGGAGTGCTTCACCAGAGTGGCCAGCACGGTGAGGGTCAGGGCCTGCGTGGCGAAGTCCTTCAGTACCTCGGGGTTCAGCAGGACGTTGGTCTCGTTCGAGACACTGCCTCTCTCCCCGCGATTCTGAGGAGCATTTTTTGGAGAAATATATTTTATAACAGAAAATTGGAAAAATCAAGAGTGTAAGAATTGAGAATCATGACTGAGTCTAGCCTATTTCGGTACCAAGAGTTAATAGCTGGCCGCTCAATCTAGGCGAACTCCAACAGAGTGATTAGAGGGTGTGGACTGGTGATCCAGCCAGTGCAGGAAGTTGTGGGTTCGCATCCCACCCAATGCATTTTTTTAAAAGATTTTTTTATTTATTTTTTAATAAGTGACTGTCGGTCATGTGAGTATTGATAGTAAAAAAATATTGATAATTGACTGTCGGTCATGTGAGTATTGATAGTACAGAAAATATTGATAATTTATTGTCGGTCATGTATTTTTTTTTTTTTTTTTTTTTTTTATGAAACAGAGTCCTTGGGGACTAAATTTATTAATACAATCTAGTTCTTAAAACTAATGAGTATTTTTATTCTAATCTTAAACTACTAATGTAATGTGAGTATTGATCCTTCAGTACCTCGGGGTTCAGCAGGACGTTGGTCTCGTTCGAGACACTGCCTCTCTCCCCGCGATTCTGAGGAGAATTTTTCGGTCGAGTGATTAGAGGGTGTAGACTGGTGATCCAGCCAGTGCAGGAAGTTGTGGGTTCGCATCCCACTCAATGCATTTTTTTTAAAGATTTTTTTATTTATTTAATAAGTGACTGTCGGTTATGTGATTATTGATAGTAAAAAAATATTGATAATTTACTGTCAGTCATGTGAGTATTGATAGTGAAAAAAATATTGATAATTTATCGTCGGTCATGTGAGTATTGATAGTAAAAAAAATATTGATAATTGACTGTCGGTCATGTGAGTATTGATAGTAAAAAAAATATTGATAATTGACTGTCGGTCATGTGAGTATTGATAGTAAAAATAATTGACTGTCGGTCATGTGAGTATTGAGAGTAAAAATAATTGACTGTCGGTCATGTGAGTATTGATAGTAAAAATAATTGACTGTCGGTCATGTGAGTATTGATAGTAAAAATAATTGACTGTCGGTCATGTGAGTATTGATAATAAAAAAAATATTGATAATTTATTGTCGGTCATGAGAGTATTGATAGTAAAAAAAAAAAAAAATATTGACAATTTTTTAAAAAAAATATGTACTTAAAAAAATTAATATTTTGTTGTATTTTTTCAAGACTCTAATATAGACAACACATTTTAATACATTTAAATCCCTTTTTCTCTATAAAATTTTCATTTTTTTTTTCTTCTAAATTTCCTGACTTGTAAATTTTGTATTTTCTATATGTTAAAAAAACATCCATATTTGTAAATTTGTATCCATGTATGTATGATTTCCTTGTAAAATGAGACTATTTCAAAGGTTATAAATTAATATAATAAGGAAGTAGTTTGTACCCCATTCAGATTGAATCTGGTGGCGGGATTAAAAAAAAATAAAAATAAGTTATTATATTTGTGTTAATCACTTTTGTGATAACTCAACTACTCAAATACGCTTTACTAAATCTACTAAACAGACTTTACACTGCATACACAAAGTAGGACGCCATTTGCAAACAGTTAATATTAAAAAAAAATAAAATTTGCACCAATGTATATCTTATTTAAAGACCTTTCCAAAAATGTATCGCAAGGTGGGGGTTCGTATTTAAAAAAATGAAATTGGCCCCCCTGGCCCCGACATGGGGGCCGGTAACAAAAATCGACCCCACTCTTAAAGAAGGTTTACCGTACAAAATTTTAATTTTATCAAAGAAGCCATTCGAAAGTTATTTATGGGTTTCCAGACTTTAGCCCCACCCTGTATTACAACCTCGATCAGGAATTGAAGAAAAATCGTCGAAAAATAAAACTCTATTACAATAGGAAAAACTAAAACACGGAGTGATGGTAAGAGACCGGACGGAATCACACTTGTGCCGTGGAAAAATGGGAAAAGCCTGGTGTGGGATTGTACATGTGTGGACACGCTTGCTCCATCATATATATCCAAAACAAGCCACACAAAAGGTTCTGCTGCGGAAGAGGCGAGTCAGAGGAAGAGAAGCAAGTACGGAAACATCACGATGCAGAATTTCCTTTTCATTCCCCTGGCCTTCGAAACCCTCGGCCCGTGGGGAGCATCCGTGGAACTCTTTGTCAAAGATGTAGGACGACGCTTGATTGAAGTCACAGGCGACATAAAATCAGCTTTTTATTTTAAACAAAGACTCGCCATGGCCGTCCAAAGAGGCAATGCGGCGGCCATACTTGGTACGTTGCCTGTGAACCAAGGTCTTGATGAGGCTTTTGTGCTATGATTTAATTTAATAAAGAGATTACATTTACAAATTTTACTACCGAGATGATCTTCTAAACAAATTGCTGTCTGTGTAAAAACCATTGGACGAGTTGATTTAGGGCCACTTTAATTGTGTGAATATGGTGAAAATAATTGGATGCTTATATCTTATGAAATACAAATGCATTGATCCAAAAGAACAAGAAAGATAAGATTAAACTTGCTGTGAAAATAAAGAAACGGTGATTAGTGAGAAATATTTTAAAAGAAATTGAGAATTTCGTTATGAGTAGTGAGAACGTATAGGGATAGAAAATCTTGGAATAAACATACCATACGACGCTGAAAAAAAAACAGATTAGAAAATGTATGATATCAATTTGTTACTGAGACAAGCGAGTGAGACAAGCAATTTGAGGAAGTGCTAGAAATTGTAAATCTAGATACGTAATTTGAGAGAATAAATATTAAAATAAAACATGCAAATATGTAAAAGATTGTACAATTTGCTATTTTCTAAACTTGAAAAAAATCGCACGTAAGCCACTGTCAATTTGAAGCAGCACAAAAATCAAACAAAAATTGGTATGAAAATGTTGAGACCAAAAAAATGTCTACCTACAAAACATCAATGAGTAGGTGTTATTTGTTTAAAAAAAAAAAAAAAAAAAAAAACAATTATATAAAAAAAGGATTAACTTTCCGAAAAAAAAAGACACAAAAAATCTACCATGAAATTTTCTTTTTATCACAGCAATCGTAATAAACTGATTTGAAAAATACTTGATACTATTTCATTTAATGGCTTTGACCTATTTAACACTAAACTAACAAACATGGTCTGGATAAAACACTGTAAAAATAGAGTAGACCAAATATTTGACAATACCAACCAAATCTACTACACGAGATGGACAGGAAACACATCTACGACTTATTATTTGAGTTACAATGCAAATATTCTTAGTATAAACAAGTGTTAGGGGCGCTGGAAAGAAAGAATCGTAATTTAGGGCGAAATCAATAGACGAAATCGAGAACTTAAGTCATGACTTAGCATGATTGGTTCTCCGCATCTAAGATAAACCAAAATCTAGACTAAGGGCGAAATGAATAGACAAATTCTATATCCCAAGTCATTGCTTCTCTATCTTACCCAGTACGCAATCGGTGACTTAGCGCCACAGAGGTATTACAATAACGTCTATTAATTCCGCCCAGAAAAAGAAGACTTCGAACACATTCTAATGGTATGCAAGAAATACACTCTCACACGAAAAAGTTTATTTCAATTATTAACAAAAATATGTGACAACCCCTTTTCCTACAAAACCATACTGCATGATACCAGAACATATGGATTTATTTATGATTTCATTAACCGAAACCAAATTCATATTTAATTAATCATAAATATGTATATATGTAAGTTTTCACCTTTATTATGTATTAGTTGTAATTTTTATTTGGCATCAATAACCTATAATTAATTAGAACCCTTTGGCTGTATGGAATGGCCTTGCCTACCAATGCCAAAAAAAAAAAAAAAAAAAAAAAAAAAAATTCCACCCTAAAAGACGTTTTTATAATACCTCTGTGGCGCTAAGTCACGGATTTTGAACTGTGAAAGTAAGGGAAAACCGACACTTACCAACGACTTAAGTTATCGATGTTGTCTATTAATTTCGACCTTGAGTATTACAAAAACGTCCATTACTTTACCCTTAGTGTATTCAAAGAAATGAAGTGAGTGAGAGTGAGTACACGAGTCATTTTTTTGGGGAGAACTGGGCTATAAATTTAAAATCTTCACTGTGTAAAAGTTGAGTGGAGAACAATCGACTGATTTGGTATCTGATATCCGCCACTGCATGAGGTAAACAAAAAAAAAATCAAATAAATTGAACCAATCAGAAGCCGGGATTTGTTGAAAGAGGGACCATCAGCTGTTGTTGGACGCACAAATTTGTTCAATTCGAGATGGGTAAGGTTCCCTCTATGTTATAATTATCTCAGTGGTTAGAAGTGAGTCAGAAAAGAATCGTTCAGTTTATATGGAATTTTTTTTATATATATAATTTGGGTGCTTTAATTTCAGTGGTCATTCGCACCTATTCCAAGTTAAACTTTTATAAATAAACGGGTTCTCTTCAGGTATAGCATCAGAGAATCTATCCCGCTTTTATCATCCTCAAGAGATGGAGGGGGAGATAGGGGTGTTCGAATAGGGGCGAATACAGGACATACCAAGATGTGTACCACTGTGAGTTGAACTCCACATTCACATTCAGGGGGACTTTCTCTTCCTCTTATATGGAATTGACGCCTTTAGAAAACGTAAGTGAATCAGGGATGATTAAGTTTCTATTGAGCTAAGGTCATTCTAGCCAAATAGAAAGGAGCCCCATTTGAATCGTTTAGTTAAAATGGAATATTAATGATTTTAGAAAATGTACGTCAGTCAGAGGACAATCGATCAGTTTCTATTGAGTCAATGCTTTTGGCCAATTAAAAGTGAGTCACAAAAGAATCGTTCAGTTTTTGTTTCGATGACTCAGGTCAATATGATTGAGTCAGAAAATAATCAAATAATCGCTGAGTCTATGTCAATTTAGAAGTGAGACAAAAAAGAATCTTTCAGTTTCTATTGAGTTAATAACTTTAGCCAATGTGCCTTGAGTCAGGAAAGAGTTTGAAATGGAGACTTTGAGAGTGGAGAGTATTTCTGGAAGGGGCTATAGGTAGCTTGCCAATAAGTCACTGAATTAGGACATGTCTAGTCAATTAGTGTTTAGAAAAGAATCGTATAGTCTCTATTAACCTAGTACATACATCCAGTGAATTGTAGTCAATGTAAAATGAGTAAGAAATGAGTCTTCCAGTTCCAAAGGAACCGAATCCTCTGGCCAATGAAAGTGAGTCAGAAAAGAATCGTTTAATTTCTAAGGAGATGAATCCTTTAGCCAATTAAATAGTCAAGAAAGAATCGTTCCTTTTCTATTGAGCTGATGCATCTAGCATGCAAGGTAAGAGAGCGTGTGTTGAGTCAGCTAGCAAGGGCAATGAAATAGCAGATTCTTGACTTTCACATTTTATGTTAAAAATACACACACCATGGATTTTGTACTTTTTTCGACAAAGTAATTTTGGGATTTGAAACCCAGTGATAAGGCATGATTTTCAAGAAATTCACGGGTCAAGAAAAGCCTGTTTATAGCTCAATAACCAATATTTCGCTATAAAACCAGCTGTTCGCTGGGATTTTTGTCTTGGATCTAACATTCCAAGTTTGTTTCTTGAAATCACCAATAGCTCTTTACAATATGGCGAAAGTGATCCATTATGCCAACTATGTCTTGAAAGCAAACTCCTCTAATCTGTGTAGGTATTTCAAGAACGACACTGTCTATTTTCAACATGAATCCACGATGCCAAGTCAAGAATACATGGCTCAGTGGTTAAGAGCATTGATTGGTTGCTGATCTGGAGGTTGCGGGTTGGAATCCCGGCCGGAGCGAAAAATTCTGACCGAGTATTCCGGTTTCTGGAATGGCATAGGTGTACACTAGTGTACAGGTAAAGTGCCTTTAAGTAATGCGAAAGCAATTCGAGGGAAGGACTTCAGTAAAAATAATCGACAGAAAACAATACTTTCTAAATTTATAGGCAATAGAACAAGAAGTTAAATTAAATAGAAAGTAAATAATATATAATAATAATATCGCCTTATTTATACTGCCCGATTAAGACTATTTTAAGCCCCATTATTCCAGCAGTAAGCTCAAGACTCATTATTATGTGGTAAAAATCCCAAGGTATGTGGTAAAAAGTCAAGAATCCAGCTATCTCGCCAGGGGACGGGGGGGTCTTACTTTCGCTGATCCACTCTCGGGTGCGTCGGCATTTCCAGGCACGGACGAGGACCTCTGAACACGACAGAGGGGGGGGCGGGCGGGATTCGTCGCCCCTGACGGGCCCAGGTCTAGACTTCGCCAGATCTTGGCGTCCGTGTCGCACACCTCGATGGGGGAACACAGGGGAGGATTTTGGTGGTCAGTCTTTCTTAATAGGCGACGTTTCATACTTACTGGAGTGTCGCGCATTGATGGTCGAGTGGTTCGAGGGTGTGACTGGCGATCCAGCCAGTGCGGGAAGTGTTGTGGGTTCGCATCCCAACCAATACATTTTTTTTTTAAAGAATAGACCACATAATAATGACACCAAAAACAACACTGATGAATAAATACGACCGAAGTCTTATTAAAACAAGAATGAAAGAAAAAACTACTATGACTTTGTCAAAGATTAAACCCCTATTTTTACGACGATAAATATTGAAATTTTCACTTTATGTTAACTAAAGTATTTTTTAACGGTCTCAATAAATTCTCAAGGGAGATTTTCGAAAGCTTCACTTAGAAGAGACCTTGCTTTTATAATTTTAATTGAGAAAAATTGTTCTATTCGCAAATCCGACTGTTTTAAGTAAAACAAGTTTTAACCTATTGAACGGCTGCAGTAATTTTCAGTACTTCTGGTATGGACTTGGAGAAGTCATTCAGAGAGAAATCTCTCACTTACGCAACCACTAGCTTTTTACAAATATACATGTCTCCATTAATACGAACAAAAGTACATTGGGGAAAAAACAACATCTAAACATTGGGTAAAAAACAACAAAAAAACCCTTTTCTGTGCTTGCAAAATACCTACCCTCTTTGTACAAACAGGGACGGGGCCCTTGTCCAGCTACAACTTTCTAACACACCTCAGTCAATACACTAAACTACAAATTACACAAAGGTAAATTACAATTACCTACACATCGAAAACAAGTACTTCTATAATACACGGGGTCTAAAGGGAGACAACATATTTTTGGCTTACAAAACTCTCTACTTTAATAAATTCCTCTATAAAAACGAAAAAATGGGAATGATTACCATACATTCGGAGTTACTGCGAATAACTCCCTAAAGTTTGCTACAAAAAATCTCGTTAATATGGAGTACGAAAAACAATCTCTGTCACACATTTACTTAGGGTGTAATAAAATGGTCTGCCACAAAATACGTACAAAAAAAATCAAAAGAATTATTTATTCACAAGATTCAAAACTGTATGGTTGGTTAATTTAATTTTCATATTTGTGTTAATCACTTTCGTGATATCACAAATACTCAAACTCGCTTTACTAAATCTACGCTGAAACCGGGACTTGAACCAACGACCTCCAGGTTACAAGTCCACCGCCTTATCGATCAAGCTACTGATGTCGGTCTGTATGGTTAGTTATCGTTTCCAACGCCAAAGTAGCGCAGATCCCTCTACAAAATGAAGAGAGATTTCTGAATATCACAAATTGAGAAAAACTTCTTTTAGAAAAGTGCCTTTTGTCCAGTTGATTTTGCGTGTCAGTTTTAATTTCCATACGCACATTTACACGCTCGTGTTCTGTGTTGTAGCCTGCCCATCCCGTAGTATGCCTCCCCTCTGATGGGCGAGAAGTGACACAGTACTTTCCATTTAGGTGCTAGGTTTACACGAGCGCAGCGGAAGGTATCCCTTACAAACAACTGCAAACAAGTTTTGTATACAATTTTTTGTCGGCGCAGGGGTTTGAACCCAGGACCTTCCGCATGGCAAGCGAGTGCTTAACCACTGAGCTATTCGAGCGCTGAACTTTAATCCTGTTTCATAATGTGGCCCGAGATGTTACACCCCTTAGCAAACCACTTTCCGCTTCACCCACCGCTGGCACTACACTACCACAACATTGATATGTATTGAGAGCAGTGGCGACGCGTCAGGGGGGAACTTACCTGGAGTTTGTTGCTGCTTCGGCACTGGTTCTGGTCGAGAACATCCCAGGATTTCTGCCGACGAGACAGATGAGTGGTGGAGTCTGCTTTGTTGCTGCACACGGGCGTTATCTGCAACTGGTAAGTCGAAAGTTGGTTCGGTAAAAAATCAACATTAATAACTTCAAAAAAAAAAAAAAAATCAGGGCGTCCATTGTAATCCTCTCACAACTGTAATTGTTTTTCCAAAAGCTATGCCGAGGAGGTGCTGTTAAGTTAGGTATTTAACAACATTAATATGCTAATCTTACCAACTGTGTATTGGTATAGTGGTTAAGGCGATAGTCTGCTATGTCAGTTAACGTAGGGGTGCCTTGGTTCGAATCGTACCTAATGCATCAATTTCTCCTCATTTATTTGAGTATGTGACAACATAATGAGAAGACTCTTTGGGTTAGGTGGTAGAAAATGCTTTGAGCATTAACCTAGCCTGGTGGTTACCTTCTACTTTTTCTTGACAAAATAGTCTTCACATATAATTATGAATGACCCGTCAGAAAAAAAGAAATAAAGAAACAATACTAGAAATTAGATATCAAGGGAAAAAATGAGTATCATTATTATTAAAATATCTTAGAAGCCAAATAAAAATGGCTTATGATGGGTCCTCTGTATACAAAAAAAAATATGAAAAATAAAACAAATGATTTATTATTACCTGAGGGCCTCTGTATACAAAAATATATGAAAAATATGTAAAACAAATGATTTATTATTATTATTATTATTATTATTACCTGAGGGCCTCTGTATACAAAAAAATATGAAAAATAAAGCAAACGATTTATTATTATTATTACCTGAGGGAAAGCATCGATTTCCGGTGAGGGAGCAGCGTGCTTGATGTGGCACCGACTTCTTACTTCCTCCGAGTACGCCACCAGGGTAGCGAGGTAGGGCACACTCTCAGGAGTCACCTCAAACTTGTCCCGCTTGTTGTACTTGCCCACAATACCTGCACAGTGGCGTGGACACGGTCTTATTATTTATTTACAATTTTAGACATAAAGATACGAGTACAATAGTACATAGTCAATCGTCATTATAAAGTAAGAAAAAAAAGGTAAAGTAAAATTAATAGGTAAAACAAAATAAAATAATAGTATTAATAGCTATAATAAATACAGTGAATAGTGTTGTATTAAATCCTAATTTTATGTCTGTGTCCATTCTATGTTTTCTATGTTTGTGTAGGTGTATGGTGCTATTGTGTGCAAGTGTGTTGTGGTTTCGTTTTTTAGTGTGTCTTGACTGAGTGATTTCAAGTTTTCTGGTAACCTGTTATAAAGATTTATTCCGTAATGTTGGGCTGATTGTTGTCCATATGTTGTGTTGGTTTGGCTGTTTTGGATGTGATGTGCATGCCTTGTGTTATAATTGTGTTTTTCATTGTTTTGGGGTAGTGTACTTTTTTGTCTGTGTATGTTCATTATTGTTTCTATGTAGTAAACTATTTCTGCTTTCTATTATTTCTGTTATTATGTAGAAATTATTTCTGCTTTCTATTAACTATAAGGTATAGAAAGTATTTATTTATTTATTTTTGGTTGGAGGCAGGAAAAGATCTTTTAAAGGCACCCAGGTCATCTTGACTTGTGGTGTGGGATTTCCACCCACTAAAAACCCACCTTCTCAAAGAGCTAACCGCACCTGGAACCGAAAGATATCATTACTTCAAGATAGAAAGTATTGTTGAATAAATTGACGCCATTAACCTATTATGTGGGGGCAAGGAATCTCTTATGGACCTCTCTATAAATAAATATTCATTAAAAAAAATATATAAAGTATTGATTGGTACTAAACAAAAAAAATTTTAAAAATAAAAAGTACGTCTAAAAACAAATTAAAATTTTAAAAAAGAATACATTGAAAAAAAAAAAAAATGTAAATAAACTTTTTTCACTTAGCATTTTCCCAAACCTGCTGGGTTTTCGCAACCTCTACTTCATGGTTGAGGTTGATAGTTTCTAGCACTTCTAATGATAGATACATACATGTAGAATTGTAGATAGCTTTATTTGTACTTAAACATAAAAATGCATCGTATGCCACATTTTATGGCCGGATGTCCGGTCCTATCGACAACCCTGATTAGAGCGTTAATGATGTGTGTTATTTTCTTTTGGCCTGACAGAGCTGGTACCTCATCTGCGTTCTCCAGTGCAACATTTTGCTGCGCAACTGTTTTGTATCGAATTTAAATGGGAAGTGTTGCAAAGTGTTGCGGAGTCAGTGGGGTTAGATCTCATTTGATTCTAATGGAAGAGAGGAGCATGAAACGTTGCGCAACATAATGTTGCACTCGGTGGGATCTCGGGTTAAGTAAGTCTTACCCAGTATGGAGGTGAGCAGGACTGTATCTTACCCAGTATAGAGGTGAGCAGGACTGTATCTTACCCAGTATGGAGGTGAGCAGGTGTGTATCATACCCAGTATGGAGGTGAGCAGGCGTGTATCTTACCCAGTATGGAGGTGAGCAGGCGTGTATCTTACCCAGTATGGAGGTGAGCAGGACTGTATCTTACCCAGTATGGAGGTGAGCAGGCGTGTATCTTACCCAGTATGGAGGTGAGCAGGCGTGTGTGTATCTTACCCAGTATGGAGGTGAGCAGGCGTGTGTGTATCTTACCCAGTATGGAGGTGAGCAGGCTTGTGTCTTACCCAATATGGAGGTGAGCAGGCGTGTGTTTTTTTTTTTTTTTTTTCAACAAATAACTTTTATTTATTTACATTTTTTTGTTATTTACAATGGATGAAAAGAATATAAATTTCAAAAAATACAAAGACAAAATTTTATATCATAAGTATCCCATAGCCTAATGTACTTATTAAGTATGTGCTAGGCTATGGTTATGTGATATAAATTTTTAATAATTGATGAAAAAAGTGTTTTTCTCTCTCCTATAGTTATTAAAATTAAAATGTTATTTAGCCAGCGTCGATGGCATGTAGAAAACACCAGTTCCCTTCAGTACACCGAAGTTAAGCGACATCCAGCGAGGTTAAGACTTGGATGGGTGACCATTCAAATTCTAATTCTCGTGACGCTGGCTTTTCCCGGCCCCACTCAGGCTGGGTGAGGTCAATGTGAGTAGCAGGTTTGTGAGTTTCCTGCGAATGGAGGGTAAAACCCCCGTCGTGATATGACCATGGCAGTTGAAAGCGACGTTAAACCCCACTTAAAAAACAAAAAAAACAAAAAAATGTTATTTTTAATAAGTAATTGTAAAAATTGAAATTCTAATTTAGGGAAAAATAATTATGAATAGATTTTTTACTGTCATTATTTTAAAAGATTGCGTATAGTTTCCTTGTTTTTGTCCTCAATTAACCATTGTTGGACAAATTTCTTTGTTATTTTGTTGTTGAAAATTTGTGTTTGAATTGTTAACTTTGAATTGTCTTACCCAGTATGGAGGTGAGCAGGCGAGTGGTTCGCGTGATGGTGGTGCTGTTCGGGTGTCTGTAGCCCTTCATGAGATGCCCCACCAGCGCGAAGTGGAAGTTAGCTTTGAAGCTGAGCCCCACCGCGCCGTCCAGCTGCTTGAAGTGCCACAGGAGAGGCTCCCGGGACTCCATCATCACCGACTCCAGGGATCTGGGGGCAGGAATAGAATAGAATAGAAATTACCTTGTTTATACTGCCGAGGTGAGACTAAAAAGTCCCTTTATTCCAGCAGTCTAAACAAGGTCTCGTTTATTTTCAAATTTAAACAGACATTTTGTACATACATTTAATATTCTTAAGATTATATACATAAAATGAAAAAAAAAAACCTTGCTTAGGTTTGAAAAAAAAAAGGAAAAAAAAGAAGATAATAATAATAATGATAATGAACTTACCAGGAAGGTAAGTTGTGTTAAGCAACGTCCAGAGAGGAGGTTAGGATGAGTGACCATTCAAATTTGAACCCTCGTGATGCTGAATATTCCCATTTGTTATCATATTAAATTTGTATTAATCATGTTCGTGTATCACAACTACTCAAACTTCCTTTACTAAATCTACGCTGAAACCGGGACTTGAAACACCGACCTTTAGTTAAAATGGTCTGCCACAAACTAAGTAGGTACAAAAAATAATCAAAAGAATTGTTTATTCATAAGATTCAGAACTGTATGGTTAGTTAGTTGGTTTAGTTTTTATATTTGTGTTAATCACTCTCGTGTTATCACAACTACTCAAACTCGCTTGACTAAATCTACGCTGAAACCGGGACTTGAACCACCGACCTCCAGGTTACAAGTCCGCCGTCTTATCCATCAAGCTAATGAGGTCGGTTCACTATTCCCAAATTAATCAAATATAAAGACCCGAGACAAAATTTGAGTAAACTGTAAATAACAAGGGTTTTTATTTAAATCCCTGTTATCAAACACATTCTGAGAGTCCAGCGTGTGCAAGTTCTGTTCAATCAGGGCCAGTCCCATGGCGTACAGATCCTCCTGATCTAGCTGGAGGACGGAGATGCCTATCCAATATACCCCCTATTAACTAACCCCTGGTTCTTTTTTTTATATTAAGAACATAACATTGTTTAAAAAATTCATAGAACAATAAATTGAAACAACAATACCGATGTTCATATTAAAATACAATAATTAAGAACTTAAAACTAATTGATTTACATCATTCTGTGACAGATTCATTTCATTTCTGTGACAGAATACTGAGAATGGAGCTTGTGTAGCTCAAGTAAAGAATGTATGTATATATTTTTTTAACTCTTAAATTTCTATTGTATTTTACAAATGAGGTACAACACAACCCATAACAAATAGGGTAATAGTACCTCATAAACTCAGAATATTTAATGTATATTATGTAAAATTAAAATAAATAAAGAGTATTTTGTTGAAAAAAAAAAAAAAAAAAAAAATCTAAGTCACTCACCTGTTATCAAACACATTCTGAGAGTCCAGCGTATGCAAGTTCTGTTCGATCAGGGCCAGTCCCATGGCGTACAGATCCTCCTGATCTAGCTGGAGGACGGAGATGCCTATCCAATATACCCCCTATTAACTAACCCCTGGTTCTTTTTTTTATTATTAATTGTTTTGTTGTTTATTTGTTTAAAAAAATCATAGAGAACAAAACAGTTTTTTTTTATATTGATTTTTTCATTCAAAATCAACCAATTCTCTTATATTTTTTCCCCCCTCTAACTCCTATACATTTTTTTTCTTCTTCAGTCATACTGAGAGAACAACCATAATATCCATCTTGTTTTTTCAATAACCCTATTAGTAGTTTGAGAGAACAACATTCTATCCTTTTTTCCATCATTCTTATTTCATTTTAAAAGTCTTCTCAATCTTTCTTCTTCCTTTTTTACCTTTTGTTATGTTTTCCCTTCTTTTTTCCTTTTTCAACCTACCTAATTTCTATTTTGTATTTTTTTATATATGTTTTTTTACTTTTCTAAATTATACTTCAAAACAACCCACACCAGCATTATGCTGAAAGGGTTGTTAAATATTAATTATGTAAGTTATTGTTGATGAAATATTGTGAATATTAAATAAATAATGAAAAAAAAATACAATACAATAATTAAGAACTTAAAACTAATTGATTTACATCATTTTAACTCACTCACCTGTTATCAAACACATTCTGAGAGTCCAGCGTATGCAAGTTCTGTTCGATCAGGGCCAGCCCGACAGCGTACAGATCCTCCTGATCTAGCTGGAGGACGGAGATGCCTATCCGATATACCCCCTATTAACTAACCCCTGGTTCTTTTTTTTTAATATGAAGAACATGACATTGTTTCAAAAATTCATAGAACAATAAATTGAAACAACAACACCAGTGTTCATATTAAAATATAATAATTAAGAACTTAAAACTATTTTTTTTTGTTGTAAAAAACGAAGTATAAATATTATATTTTAAATTTTATTGTGTTTTAAACATTAATTGATTGATTTTTCTCCTTTTTTTTCTTTTTTTTTCATATATCAAACATATTCCGAAAATTGTCTTATTTTTTTCTCGACCCTCTTATTCTTAAAACTAATTGATTTACATCATTCTAACTCGCTCACCTGTTATCAAACACATTCTGAGAGTCCAGCGTATGCAAGTTCTGTTCAATCAGGGCCAGTCCCACAGCGTACAGATCCTCCTGATCCAGCTGGAGGACAGAGATACCTATCCAGAACAGGAACTTGTGTATGGGGGACTCGGGCGTGAGGAGAGGCTGCAGGCGGGTCAGACACATCACGATGGCTTCGATGCGCTTGATCTCGGTGAAGTTCTCCAGGGCCTTGACCAGGATGCGGAGGAGCTGCTTCATCTCCAGGTCGGTGATGCTCTTGCCTGCGAGGGATCATTCATCATTGTCAGACCTTATTGCAGGGTTTTCGGTGAAACCCTTATATGCCCACCTTCAGCACAAGATTTTTTTATCTTTTGAAGGTGGGTATACCCTCATTCTTTGTAGAAGACGTTAATGTATAAAATAAATAAATAAATGGAAACTTAAAAAAAAAATTAACACTGCGACCTAATTAGATCTATTGTGACCAGTTGATTCTATTCGGTTTTTTTACGTCCTGATTTGAGATAGTCAGGACGGGGGTTTTACGCTCCATTCGCTGGGAATCGTACCAGCTACCCACATTAACCTCACCCAGCCTGGGTAGGGCCGGAAGTGCCAGCCTCACGTGTTTGGAAGGGACAGAAATTTCTTCGAAAAGTCTGCCCCAACCGGGAGTCGAACTCGAGACCTCTGGACTACGGGCAGTAGTCACAACCATATTATTATGTGGTAAAAATCCCAAATGGGAGGATAACTTGTCATGTGCTGGCTCGGTGTCGAACCCACGACCTCTGGATTCACAGAGTGCCGCCTTTACCACTGAGCTACCGGGACAGACTCTACCGGGAAGAATAAGAATAGTTTTTATGACAAATAAAGTCCGAGCGCATCTTACAAAGACAATAGATACTTCAGGTTTCTTCTTCTTTTCACTTTTTTAATTATTAAATAAGGTTTTTTTTAATAAATCATATGTTTTATTTTTCATATTTTTTATTAACTTCAACTTAACTTGATTAAATTACTTACAGATACACCCGTACACAATTAGAGCCCTAGGCTGCAGAGCGGGGTTATAACAGAAGGCAAAGTTCTTTGCCAGGGATGTCCAGGTGTTGAGCCAATCACACTCCGGTATATCCCGCATGCACACCTGAAGTAATAATAATAATAATACTCTTTAGTGGAAGGTAACCACCAGGCAAGGTTAATGTTTAAAGCATTTTTTACCACCTGACTCAAATATAATGGGGAAAAATTCATGCACTGGGTGGGATTCGAACCAAAGGATTCCTACGCGACCTGAATTACCGGACTAGCGTCTTAACCGCACTTGACTACCAATGCAAGGTAATATGGGGAATGGTTTTAAAAAAAATTACAACGAAATTAATACTTATGAAGTCTCTGAACCGATCTCAGTACCTTGATCGATAAGGCGACGGACTTGTAACCTGGAGGTCGGCAGTTCAAGTCCCAGTTTCAACTTAGATTTAATATAGCGAGTTGGAGCGGTGATTATTTAATATAAGGTTCCAGGAAAACCTTTTAGTTATATACAAAAAAAACAAAAAAGAAACTCGAAAAAAGTTGAAGGAAGAAAAAAGGCCTGACTTAATTTAGTAAAACGAAAAAAAGGCTACTGTTTTTCCCTCAAATTATTTCGATCAAAATTTATTACCAGGAAAAATAAATTGAAAATATAATTTCTAGTTGATAATCTAACTTGCGTAGGTAAAAAAAAATAAATTGTATTTTTTTTTTTTTTTTTTTTTTTCAATTAGGCACTTTAACCAATATTATTTGGTCGTTCTTAAGTTTAACACTTTTCAGAAATGCCATCAATGAGTCTACATCACTGGTAGAATTCGTCAAGGATGGTCTATTTAAACGAAATAAAAAATATCATTTTGTTATAGACCTCTCTTCAAATTAATGTTCATAAAAAAAGATATCGCCTTGATCCCATATTAGCTTATGTTGCTTTTGGGGTCGGCATTGTTCCATGAATATCAATTTCGATGTTGTTGATTTTTTACCATTTAATTGATTCAAACATAGCTTACCTCCATAACTTCAAGGAAAACATCAGAGATGACTTCCAATGAAGAAAGATCAAATTCCACCGTCTCCAAATTGTTACTCGATCGCTCTTTTCTGAAAAGAAGCAAAAAATTAAATTAGTTCTAAATATTTTTCAAGTACCTACATTGTAAAAGTTTCAGTATAGAGAGAAACGATTAAATTTATTTAACGATCTTCTCTATAACTAGTTTACACATATCTGACACAGTCAGGTAAATATGTAGGTACATAATATAAACAATACTAATTAGATAACAAATATTTACCGATTAGGTACCAACTGTTAACAGAAATCTTGAGAAAAAAAAAAAAAAAAATTAAGATCATATTTTGTAAAATAAATAAACTTTTGCAGTCTTTATTATGTTCAATACCTACTATTTTTGTATTAACAAAAAGTATTTAAAAAAATATTTTGACATTTAGATTTTTTTAATAATTATTTTTATATTTTGTTAACCCATGTGGAAAAGAAAGTATTACAATCACTCACTTATACGTATGTACTCAAAATTAAATAATGGTACCTAATGTGTATTTCTACATCATTGGCACAACTACATTAATTTATGAGGGTCCTTTCCTAAAGAAATTCTTACGTCCTAAGTCCTTTATATAAAAAATTGCACCAAAATATTGGCTATCAATGAAATAATAAAATTAGTGAATAATGAACAAATAATTTCATATATATAATTATTATTGTTGTTGATGTTGTAGCCAGTTGGGGGAGTGATGGTCTTAAAGCCAACTTTAGTTCAAAAATTAACTCGATTTGAAACAGATATAATTTCTATGTGCGATCAACCATCATGAGAACCTGGGCTCTTCCTAGCTTGTCTGTTCTCTGTTTATTTTTATTTTACACTAGCGGGCTGTCGCCCGCTTTGCGGGCCGAGGCATGGCCGTGAAAGCAAAAAGTCCTTTTTCGCCAATGGCAGGTGTTGTAGTGGGAATTTCGAAAAATCCCGTCTTATTGCACATCTAGACTATAAGACAAAGCTACCTACCAAATTTCAGCTCGCTAGGTATTACGGTTTGGGCTGTAGAGCGATGATCAGTCAGTAAGTGGTCAGTCAGTCAGTGACTTTGACATTTATATATTAAGATATATGTATCTTCACTGATATATCCTTTGGGAGGATATATCAGCAATGACTGATGAGTGGTTATATTAAACTATGTTCTCTAGCGAGACACTGGAAGACCAGAGAACTATAAATACAGAACAGACTAGCGAATCTTAATAAGTCTGTTAAAGGTCCCCCAGTCAGACGGTTTTATGTTATTCAATAAAATCCCCATGTAAATGTTGGAGAATAACTAACACAGATAAATGACTTACGACGTGCAAGGATCTGACATCACATTTTCGACAGTCCGAATGAAAGCCGTCACTGCCGCTGACTTGGACTGGCTGACTCCGAACAGAAGATAGAACTTGGGTAGAGCAAACTCGTCCAGACTCAGTCTTAGTACGCGCTGAGCTTCCTCTGTCAACATAGAATAGAAAGTTGAGTCAGCAATCTTATATCGTACTTAATACTGGCTGACTTAAAACTGAATCAGCAAAATACTAGTATAGTTCTCGTTCTATTCTTGAAGTTACCACCCCCAATACGCCCAACCAACTATATTGGAACCGGAAATAATAATAATAAATCATTTGTTTTATTTCTCATATTTTTTGTTTTGTTTACAGAGGACCCATCCTAAGCCATTTTTATATTATTATAATATATATTATATATATTAATAAGTCCGGCTGAGAGACTATAAACAGGAAGTAGACCAGCAGTCTGGCTGGGGGACTATAAGCAGGGAGTAGACCAGCATTGGCTTGTTTTTGGGGGCCCTTGTCAATTATCAGCCTCCTTGTAAAGACAGTGGTAGAAGTGCAGAGTCATTCCTCCACTGTCTGGCTACCATCGTTCACGATGACGCCACCCTATGATGATAATACACAAGGCCTGCATCTTCTAGGGCCATCGTACAACAAAAATGTAGAACTTCTAAAGCTATGTGCTCACCTGATTATATTGCCATCAAACTTTTCAACCATTTACCCCCTAAAATAAGAGATCTCTCTATGAGAGAATTTATAAGGTACATGGAAAATTTTCTCACAGAGAATCCAATTTATAGTTATAATGAATTTTATACCCTCTATTATTATTATTATTATCTGACCTGGTTGCAGGGTTTTCAGTGAAACCCTTACAATTAACACTGCGACCTAATTAGATCTATTGTGACCAGTTGATTCTATTTTGGTTTTAACGTCCTGACTAAGATAGGTAGTCAGGACGGGGGTTTTACCCTCCATTCGCTGGGAATCGTACCAGCTACCCACATTAACCTCATCCAGCCTGGGTAGGGTCGGAATTTCCAGCCTCACATGTTCAGAGGGAACAGAATTTTCTGTGCGAAAAGTCTGCTCCAACCGGGAATCGAACTCGGGATCTCTGGACGACGGGCAGTAGTCACAACCGTTACTCCACGGAGGCTGGTTCCCTATGATGATGATGATAATAATAATATTAGAAACAATCACCCGAGAAGGCGGGCTTGGTGCAGGTGCACAGCGAGTGGATGATATTGATCACGAGCCCGTGTGACGAGCAGCGCATGTTGAGCGGGCCGGTGTTGACCAGCATGGTGACGATGTGCAGGAGATAGGGCAGGTGGCGGACCACGTCCAGACAGTTGTTGAACGACAGCATGAGCAGGTAGCGGGCCATGATGGCGATGTCGTTCCAGAGGGTGTGGTGCTCCAGCGACGGCATCGGGGTGGCGCCTGTCTTCTCCAGCACCTGGAATTATTCAGGTGGGAATGTTTGTTATTCCAGAGGGTGTGATGCTCCAGCGACGGCATCGGGGTGGCGCCTGTCTTCTCCAGCACCTGGAATTCAGGTGGGAATGTTTGTTATTCCAGAGGGTGTGGTGCTCCAGCGACGGCATCGGGGTGGCGCCTGTCTTCTCCAGCACCTGGAATTCAGGTGGGAATGTTTGTTATTCCAGAGGGTGTGATGCTCCAGAGACGGCATGGGGGTGGCGCCTGTCTTCTCCAGCACCTGGAATTATTCAAGTGGGAATGTTTGTTATTCCAGAGGATGTGATGCTCCAGCGACGGCATCGGGGTGGCGCCTGTCTTCTCCAGCACCTGGAATTATTCAAGTGGAAATGTTTGTTATTCCAGAGGGTGTGATGCTCCAGCGACGGCATGGGGGTGGCGCCTGTCTTCTCCAGCACCTGGAATTATTCAAGTGGGAATGTTTGTTATTCCAGAGGGTGTGATGCTCCAGCGACGGCATGGGGGTGGCGCCTGTCTTCTCCAGCACCTGGAATTTAAGAAGGAATATAATACTCAGCTATATAAGAAGGTATAAAGTGACATAAAAAGAAGAATTGTAATAGCAAAACAAGCTTTTCAAAAGAAAAACAACCTCCTCACCAGCAAGCATCTTAACCTAGAAACAAAAAAGAATTTCATAAAAACTTTTGTGTGGAGTGTGTTGACGTATGGTTGTGAAGCATGGACTATGGGAGAGTATGAGAAGAAGAGATTGGAAGCAGCAGAGATGTGGATGTGGAGAAAGATGACAAAGACAAAGTGGATAGAAAAGAAAACAAATGAAGAAGTACTATTAGAAGTAAATGAGAAAAGAAGCTTGATGGAGTGTATCGTAAAAAGAAAAGGTACATTAATAGGACACGTTATTAGACATAACAACTTCATCACCAACATTTTTGAAGGAAAAATAATGGGAAGAAGACCAAGAGGCCGCCCAAGACAATCTTATTTTAAAGACCTCTACAATCAAACAAACTGCCGATCATATGAACAACTGAAGAGGAAAGCATCCGACAGAGAGACATGGCGTATGGCAATCACAACAAGGTTTGACCTTTAGAGATTGATGATGATGATAATACTCAATGCATAAGGAGATATGCTAGGTGTCCAGACAGTTGTTGAACGTTCTCCAGAACCTGGAATTCAAGAAGTAATATAATACTCAATACATAAGGAGATATGCTAGGTGTCCAGACAGTTGTTGAACGACAGCATGAGCAGGTAGCGGGCCATGATGGCGATGTCGTTCCAGAGAGTGTGGTGCTCCAGCGACGGCATCGGGGTGGCGCCTGTCTTCTCCAGCACCTGGAATTTAGGTGGGAATGTTTGTTATTCCAGAGGATGTGATGCTCCAGCGACGGCATCGGGGTGGCGCCTGTCTTCTCCAGCACCTGGAATTATTCAAGTGGGAATGTTTGTTATTCCAGAGGGTGTGATGCTCCAGCGACGGCATCGGGGTGGCGCCTGTCTTCTCCAGCACCTGGAATTATTCAAGTGGGAATGTTTGTTATTCCAGAGGGTGTGATGCTCCAGCGACGGCATCGGGGTGGCGCCTGTCTTCTCCAGCACCTGGAATTCAAGAAGGTATATAATACTCAGGTATATAAGAAGGTATAAAGTGACATAAAAAGAAGAATTGTAATAGCAAAACAAGCTTTTCAAAAGAAATACAACCTCCTCACCAGCAAGCATCTTAACCTAGAAACAAAAAAGAATTTCATAAAAACTTTTGTGTGGAGTGTGTTGACATATGGTTGTGAAGCATGGACTATGGGAGAGTATGAGAAGAAGAGATTGGAAGCAGCAGAGATGTGGATGTGGAGAAAGATGACAAAGACAAAGTGGATAGAAAAGAAAACAAATGAAGAAGTACTATTAGAAGTACATGAGAAAAGAAGCTCGATGGAGTGTATCGTAAAAAGAAAAGGTACATTAATAGGACACGTTATTAGACATAACAACTTCATCACCAACATCTTTGAAGGAAAAATAATGGGAAGAAGACCAAGAGGCCGCCCAAGACAATCTTATTTTAAAGACCTCTACAATCAAACAAACTGCCGATCATATGAACAACTGAAGAGGAAAGCATCCGACAGAGAGACATGGCGTATGGCAATCACAACAAGGTTTGACCTTTAGAGATTGATGATGATGATAATACTCAATACATAAGGAGATATGCTAGGTGTCCAGACAGTTGTTGAACGTTCTCCAGAACCTGGAATTCAAGAAGTAATATAATACTCAATACATAAGGAGATATGCTAGGTGTCCAGACAGTTGTTGAACGACAGCATGAGCAGGTAGCGGGCCATGATGGCGATGTCGTTCCAGAGGGTGTGGTGCTCCAGCGACGGCATCGGGGTGGCGCCTGTCTTCTCCAGCACCTGGAATTCAGGTGGGAATGTTTGTTACTCCAGAGGAGACAAATTACTTCAAAGAATTCAAACAAATCACTTCAAAGAATTCAAAACAAAATTCAATATACCTAACATCACTTGTGAGAATATTATCACAAATGTAATACGTGGCTCTCACAAAATAATAAACAACCACCTGTATCAAAGAACATGAGAAGAAGAAAAAGAAAGAAGAAGAAGAAAGAAGAAGAAGAAGAAGAAGAAGAAAAAAAAAATGTATACTGTGTCGTTTAGGCAAGTGCCCATGTGGCACCAGTTGTAAAGTATTTTCAATAAATATTTTTACGTTCTCTCTCTACCAGAAATCCTATTTTTGTAGAAACACTCGGACCTTGGGCCGAAGAAACAATGGGATTCATAAACAAAGTTGGCAACATTCGTAAACAAAATACTGAAGAACCAGAGGCACGAGCATACCTATTCCAAAAAATGTCACTTGTAATCCAGAGAGGAAATTGCTCAAGTATTCTGAGTACTTTGCCCTCTGGATTGCAAATGGCAGAAATATACTATCTGTAATAGATTAAAAAAAATATATATCTATGAGAAGTCCTCAGAATGGAAATAAAGTTAGTAGTATTGATATTTTTTTTATGCACACTCAATGATGTGGTGAGCGTGGCCCATGTAGAGCTGATGCGTTGATGTTGGTTAAGCACCATGTCATTGCTCTGGGGTCCGTGCTCTCGGCATAGTTGGGGTTGCGGTTAGAAAATTCTTTTCATCATATTTTTTTTAATTTTAATTTTTTTTTTTTGTAACAAAATGGGCTTAACCCGTAAGTTTGTGCAAAAAATTAAATAAAAAAGTACGAGATTATGTACTAGATTGTACTAGACGTGAGGGAGTTGGTAGAGGGGGGGGGGGTAGAATGAATGAGGGTAGTTGTATGAGAGCATTGGGCGGGAGAGAAGGGGTAACGGGAGAGGGGGGGGGGGGTGGAGGATGGGGGGGGGGGATGCGAGAGAAAAAATAATACAAATAAAACGCTTGCATACGAGTCTGCAACCATTGGGACATTTTCATCTTTACTATTCAAGGTCTAAAACTTAACTGACCAAATTTCGTATTGTGCGCATGACACATACTTTTTCTCTTCTCTCTTTTTATAATTTAATAATTCGTTACATAATTTCGTCACATAATTTCGTTACATAATTTCGTTACTTAATTTCGTTACATAATTTCGTTACTTAATTTCGTTACATAATTTTGGTTATGTGCCAGAGCAAAGACATGAAAATGTCAAAAACGCTTGCATACGAGTCTGCAACCATTGGGACATTTTCATCTTTACTATTCAAGGTCTAAAACTTAACTGACCAAATTTCGTATTGTGCGCATGACACATACTTTTTCTCTTCTCTCTTTTTATAATTTAATATTTCGTTACATAATTTCGTTACATAATTTTGGTCATGTGCCAGAGCAAAGACATGAAAATGTCAAAAAAAAATAATGAATGCCATGAATGTGTATTGTAAATAGAATGACAGGAAAACCAATAAAGAGTTAGGGATGACAACATACAAAAGAGATTGCGAAAATAAATGTGGGAGTGTACTGAAGATTGGAAAGTAGCGGCAAAAGACAAATCAAGTTGAAGAGGAAACGTAAAGAGACAAATTAATATAATCAACTAAGCCAAAGTCACCGTTAAGTAAGTAAGTTGTTTTTTTTTTCTCTTTGTTTCCGGAGTTAAGTGGCAGAGAATGCCTAAGGCTTCACTCTAGATTACTAAACAACGGTAAATATCAAAATAATTTTGTTCAATTTTTTATACGTATTTTTTTTTTACTTTTTACCATGGTAATCTACTGCTTCAGTTTACTTAAATATGATAACAAAAATGATAACACAAAAATGATAAGCGAGTTTGATTAGTTGTGATACTACTCAAACTCGCTTTACTTTTTTTTTTTTTTTTTTTTTAAACATGGTATTGCTTTATTTTATATATGATACATGTACATATAAAGTTATAGAGCTTGTGCCTAGAATAAAAAAATAAATTTAATTCTTTTTACCAAGCATACTCAGGTCTGAATGGTCAAAAGTAAGATTTAAGAACCTTGGTGAAGGTTTTGCAAATTATATTTAAACAGGGTAAAAATTTCTTTAAAAATCCCTAAAACATTAAGATGAAAACATGTTTCACATGACTAATTGATGATTATTTTTTTTTTTTTTTTTCTTCTTTTTTCTAAAACATAAAGTGTTTCACCCTACGGTATTTTATCTTTTTGTATTTCACATTACAATCAGCAAGTGAGCTTGAGTTCAGCTCGCGTAAAGCTGTATTTTCATTTTTTTCAAGATTAGTAAAAAATTGTACAGAGATTCTTCTGATAAAAGAATCTAGATATTCTATGCCTAGCTCATGGTGCATTTGAGAGATCCTAGTAGATCTATCATAGCCCCCAATGATCCTTAGAGCTATATTTTGTAGAATTTGTAACTTGTTTAGATTTGTTTGCGACATTATGTTAAACAATGGACAGGCATAGGTTATAAGAGGTCTTAAGCAAGATTTATAGAGAGTTAGCTTGTTTGTTGCGTTTAAGGGTGCTTTTTTATTGAATATAGGATAGATAGTTTTTAGAGCAATGAAAAATTTGTCTCTTAGTATACTTGCGTTATACCCTAATAAAAGTTTACTGTCTAGATGGACACCCAGGTATTTTACATGATTACTAAATGGTACCTCGTAGCCGCTTAGCATTAAGGTTTGGGGTAATATTGGACGACGGCGTGTGAAAAATATTAATTCTGTCTTATTTGTATTTATTTTTATTTTCCATTTTTTGAAATATTGTTCAAGTTGATGAAAAGCACGTGTTAAACCATTGAGTATCGTGTCAATTCGCCATGAAGTTATATATAGCGCGGTGTCATCCGCATAAATGGCGCGTTGTATGGATTTAAATTTTGGCATATCATGAAGGTAGAATATAAACAGGACTGGCCCATTTAAACTCCCCTGGGGTACCCCTGAGGCTACATATTTTCGACCTGAGTACGCTTGGTTTACACATACTTGAAGAAATCTATTTTCCAGGTATGACATAACAATAAAAATCAAATAAGCAGGAAAACCAACTTTTATCATTTTGAATACAAGTCCAGTGTGCCAGACGTAGTCAAAACTTTTCTCCAAGTCCAATGTTATCATGCCTGTGTGTTTTTTAAGGTTAAAACCATCAATGATTGAGTCGGCAACTCGCGCGATCTGCCCAGTTGTGGAGTGAGATTTGCGAAATCCAAATTGTTCAGGCATGATAACCCCGGACGAGGTTAAAAAGTTTTGAATGCGACTCAAGATAATTTTCTCAGCTACTTTGCTAAGACTGCTAAGTAAGCTTATTGGTCTATAACTTGTAGGTAAGTTAGAAGCTTTCCCAGGCTTGTGGATAGCAACCACTTTCGCACATTTCCAAGGGTCTGGAAAGTATTTACATAAGAACATATTGTTAATAAGTAGTGCTAAGAATTCAAGAGATCGTAGATTTAATTTTTTAAGAGCAAGGTTAGAAACTCCATCCATACCAGGAGCTTTTTTGAACTTGAGTCTTTTTATAACTCGACACAATTCCAAGCTATCACATGGATCGAACTCATTTTCATTAAATGTTGTGTTTTGGATAAAGTCTCGAACCCTGTTCTCAATAATGACCTGAAATCGGGGCAATGAATGAGCATTATTGGACTCATGCACACTTTGAAAATGATTTGCTAGTAGTTCTGCTTTATCACTATCAGTGTAAGCTAGTTCACCCGACTGAGATTTTAATGCTGGAATAGTAGCAGACTTATTTAACATACGCTTTATCTTCCAGAGACTGTTCGGTCCCCGAACTTTTTTCAACTTTTTACTCCAAGATAAATTTCTGAGTGCAAATATAACCTTGTGCACAAGTTTTGTGAATATATTTAACAGTTTTTTAAAAATAAACAATCTTGTCCTCTGAAATTTCCTACGGTAGTGGTTTTTAATTCTTAAGATTAATGTCAAAACTTCAGAGTCTAAATAGTCGGGAGAACTACTTATGAATCTCCTGGGTGCTAAATCTTTTAGGGCCGATGTTATAACATTCGTAAGGTGAGTTGTTGCATGATCGATGTCATGTGCCGATTTCATTGGCATATTAAGGTCAACGTTGCAGTCCAAATACTCATTGAAGTCCTGCCAGTTTATTTTTGAAAAGTCCAGGACTTCTTTTACACTATTATCATAGGTGGGAGAAAAATTTAAATTGGTGATAACAGGATTATGGTCAGAGTTCATAATTGAGAGAACTTCTGTGCTCTCGTAGTATTTAGAGTTCTTAGTTAACAATAAATCAATAGTACTAGGTTTGAACCTGGGGTTTGAAGAGTAGAAGGTCGGCTCATTAGGTGCAATAATACGTACATTTTTGTGTAGACAAAATTCATGTAGAAATTTACCTGCAGGTGTGGTGCTACTACAGTGCCAGACTCTATGTCTAGCATTGAAGTCTCCGAATACATACACATCTCTATACCTTATCAATGTATTTAAATCTTTATCGTTGAATTTCAAATGAGGAGGTTTATATATTGATACAATAGTTAGGGTCCCCACGCATGATGGGACTCTAATGCCAATACTTTCAAAACAAGAAGTATTAGGTAAATCTAGAAGTTGATGCTCTATTGTGTCTCTGATCACAATACCAACACCACCCCCGTGCCTGTTTCGATCTAGCCTATAAAATTTATATCCTGGGATTTTGATATGGATGGCATTACTCAACTTAGTTTCACAGAGGCAAACTATATCAATTGAATATTTTTTAAGAACATGTTTAAATTCTTCTATCTTACTGATAATGGAGTTTGAATTCCATTGCATAATTTTTAACATTTTATCAAGGGACATTTTAAAAAAGCTCGAATAATACTTCTAAAACAGTAGTCATCTTTTCAAACGTACCGTTGCACGTTTTAAGCTTAGTGGAGATAATTTTTACCGCGTTAATAATTTTTACCATATTTAATTCTTGAAAGAGAGACTTCATTTCTTTGATAAAGTTAAACTCATCGCTGTGAGTTGGCCTCGCATTTGCTTGGGAATGTGAAAGGCTGGATTGTGTCCTTTGATGACTGGGACCAGCAAGAGCAGACATGTAGCTTAGACCAGGTTGTGTTTTCTTAAACTCCTGCTTGTTTGGGGCAAAGACATTGGTAGACTTGTCAGTAATGGATTGTTTGTTCCTACTTGCACTCCTTTGATAGAATTCACATTCCTTCGAATTTGCTGGATGGGCTTTTTTACAATTTGAGCACTTGGGTGTTTCATTGACACAATCTTTAACTGTATGATTGCCTGCACAGTTTAAACATACTTGAATTCGATTGCAGTTTACAGAAATATGACCAAATTTTAAACATTTGTAGCATTGTGTTACTTGTGATTTGTTGATGTATTTCTCCCAGGAAACAACCGAGTAGTAAAGACGATTAACGGCCATCACTTTTTTTATATCAGTGCCCTTATCAAAAATAACAGACATGACTGTGGGGGTGTCTAGTCCACCTTCCTCAGAGTTTTTCTTGCCAAACAATTTCATTTTGAGTACTTTAAACTCCTTTTGCGTAAGTTCAGCACTAATGTCTTCAACACTGGTTTTCGGAGGAAGCCCTTTTAAAACCATGTGTAGTGGTTTATCATCGATTGGAGTGTGAGAGAAAAAAGCGTATTTCTTAGCCTGCAAAAATTCTTTTGTTTTGTTGAAGTCCTCTTTAGATTTAGTTTTAATGACAGTTTTGTTGAACTGGCATCTCACATCAACTTCATTACTCAAATTTGATTTTAGAGATTCCATAGTTGCCTTATGATCGGCCAGGTGACCATCAAGAACAATGTTTGGAAGTTTCTTTGGTTTTTTAATACCAGTAGAAGCCTTGGTTTGTGAATGTGAAGCATCACTTTCATCTTCAGAAGCATCTGATAGAACCTCAAACCTGTTACTTACGGGTAACGAAGAACCAGAATGATGTTTTAGTCGTTTTGCCATGATGAGATGGTTGGGATAGTACTTGGAAAGTGCCCCACCCGAGCCCAAATTATTGGTCTTCGGGATAGGGCCAGCACCAAAAGAGATAAAACTTTAAAAATAAACTATTAATTTATTTTCAACAATAATTTTATCGAGAGTACAAAGCTCGAACGTCCACACAGAGACACGAATTTCATAATTATCGACTCGCTTTACTAAATCTACGCTGAAACCAGGACTTAAACCACCGACCTCCAGGTTACAAAAGTCCGTCGCCTTATCGATCAAGCTACTGAGGTCGGTAAAAATAAAGAAATAAGCTTACACATGCTTTGCATTATTGGCCACTTAAACTTGCCATGTTCTTAATTTTTATTTTACTAAAATGAGTTATTTTTTACATTTAAATTTTATTTATGAAGATTAAAGATTTTTTTCATCTTCATATTTTTGTTGAGTAAAAAATAATCTTTTGAAAGTACTAAAAAAAAAAAAAAAAAAAAAAAAAAAAAAAAAAAAAAAAAAAAGCTAACATCTTAGATAAGATAAGATGAAATAATGTTTTATTGGTGTTCATTCAACATAAAAGTTGTTAACACAACTTAAGGTACAAGTAGAATACAAAAAAAAAAAATCTGGTGTAAACATCACACAACATTCCTTATTATTATTATAATTATAAGGAATTGGAACAGGACCAAAAGCCACTCGTGACCAAAAGCCACTCGTGACTCAAAGGTAACATTTAGATAAAAATCAATATCAAATTCGTAATCAGCACCTCAAAATCATTGGATTTGATATGTCACAGCCCCCATCTACGATAAATAATAAAAAAGTTAATCAAAGCGGGTCCCCCCCAAAATACCGGAAAATTGGGGCCGAGGTCCAAAAAGTTCAAGATATCAAAAAAATGATCAGAAGAGACCCCTATTATTTTTTTAATCTAAGACATAATTGTTCTCTAATATTTTTTTGTATCTTTAACCAATTCAAAGAAGCGGCACTTGCGGCCAATATTTGCGGTCCTGCGGCCGCAGTCTGCGGCCGATTGCAACCAAAAGTTTCGTGGTTCGTCTGGTGTATAATTATAATTAGCATACCAAATTTCAAATCTCTAGCTCTTACCGTTCTCGAGATATCCTGTTTACACACAGACAGACAGACAGACGCACGGACCAATGGCTGAAAACAACTTTTTTGGTATCCTGAGGCTATAATTCGTCCAGAAATGTGAAAAACTGGGTAGGTCAAATTTTCGACGAATACAATACTTTCCTTATTATAGGATAAGGAAAGTAAAAAACATAAAAAACATAGGTAAAATACCTACAATAAATACAAAAATATAGTAAGGGAAGAGACACTACAAAATAAAGAAAAATCACAATATATCAGAGATAGTGAAAAGGGGGTATGCAAAATACTCATCGTAAACCTAACATGAATCAGGGCACGTTTCATCAAAATCCATCGAGAGGTACTCATTAATAGAGTAAAACGCTTTTGTTTTTAGGACATTTTCAATATATAATTTGAATGCAGGGAAATGTAAGTCGCGTACTGATGGTTGTAATTTATTAAAAAATAAATACCCCATAATGATTCATACAGCGTTTTTGGCCTTATTCACCCGATGACGAATAGGTACCAAATTTTTTTTGTTGCGCGTATTTTAATTTATTGTGAGTTTTATTTATTTTTATTAATTTACACTTTATTTTTTTTTACAAAACAATCATCAGCGCGCGCGATTAGTTCAGTGGTTAAGCACCCGCTTGCCATGCGGAAGGTCCCGGGTTCGATCCTCCGTGCCGACAAAAATTTGTATTCTTAATTTGTTTACAATTGTTTGTAAGGGATACCTTCCGGTACGCTCGTGTTGACCCAGCACCTAAATGGGAAGTATTGTGTCACTTCTCGCCCATCAGAGGGGAGGCATACTACGGGATGGGCAGGCTACAACACAGACTACAAGCGTCTACAGTAGCTCCTGTTTCACGGCTACGAAATAAAAAAAAAGGCTGTGAAACACTCATCTTTACAAAAAAAAAAAAAAAAAAAAAATCAACAACAACAACAAAAAATATAACAGTAAATTTTTTAAAAAAAACTTAGAAATATGACCAAAAAGAAATATTATTAATTTTTATAATAATCCGGGGCGAAGTTAATGCCTTAGGCATTCTCTGCCACTTAACCCCGAGTGTCTTCAAAACAAACATGTCTTCAAACTCACCCTGCAGAGCCGCACGATGATCTTCTTAGCCACCAGCTGCACATTGGCCGAGGCCAGAGCCACGGCTGTGTCGGCCAGTATCTCCACCACGGCCGAGTGGACGCCCGACTCCAGACTGCGCTGGAGAAAGCTGTCCAGAACCATGTCTATGAGCTCCGGCACCTGGGAACATAAGAGACGTATAGATAATACAAAGTAATATTTAGGTTGAAGTAATATTTAACAGTCCTATAACGGTATAGTTAATGTGGGAGCTGGTACGATTTCCAGCAAATAGAGGGTAAAACCTATCTCTTCCACTCAACCCTTTCAGGTAAAAGGGTTGGGTGGAAGAGATTGCCTAAGGCCGAGTGAACGCCCGACTCCAGACTGCGCTGGAGAAAGCTGTCCAGAACCATGTCTATGAGCTCCGGCACCTGGGAACACGAGATGTATCATATTATTATACAAGGGTTGGGTGGAAGAGATTGCCTAAGGCCGAGTGTACGCCAGACTCCAGACTGCGCTGGAGAAAGCTGTCCAGAACCATGTCTATGAGCTCCGGCACCTGGGAACACGGGTTATCATATTATTATACAAGGGTTGGGTGGAAGAGATTGCCTAAGGCCGAGTGTACGCCAGACTCCAGACTGCGCTGGAGAAAGCTGTCCAGAACCATGTCTATGACCTCGGGCACCTGGGAACACACACGGGATGGCAGGAGACGTGTTATTATTATTTTTTTAAATTAAATTTACGAACTTGCGTGTCCATTTTATAAAACGCGGGTTTACATTATAAAACTTACAACTAATACAAAACTAAATATATGCTAACTAACAAGCTAAAAGCTAAATAAACTAAATGGTAAAAGGTAAATTGCCTGATTCTAATAATTGTAGTATTTTATTAGAATTATTGCAAAATATATCCACAGTCCACACCTCCAACACCACCGGCCAGGTTCCACAACTTTTCACATCTATGTACTGTTGCATATTCAGTGATATTTGAGCTACATTTTCTTCGTTATCTGATTTCAGTTCTGTGATTGGCTGGTACCATGGTAATAACAACAGTATAGTAACAGTCTCTGCTATAGCCAGAACGGAAAACTTCGAAAAAGGAACAATTTGAAAAAACTTTCGTAACTAGACTTCATAATAATAATAATAATGACTCTCTACTGGAATATAAACACCAGGCAAGGTTAATGCTCAAAGCATTTTCTATTACCTAACCCTCATATTCTCATTATTATGTGGTCACAAACTCGAATTAATGAGGAAAATTAATGCACTGGGTGGTGGCATTCGAACCAACGGATCCCTACGCTACCTAAACTAGCACCTTAACCACTTGACTACCAGTGCACAAAGCTAGGAAAACCATGAGAGACCATTAAAAACTTCTGAAAAATACAAAAATATCTTTATTTACAAACAAGACTTATACAAACCTGCCAGACTTATACTAACCTGCCCGATAGATCCCCAGATCTTGGCCTGTATGGACGGGTACATCTCCACCTCTTTGATAGTCAGCTCTATCAGCTTGGTCATGATGCCCAACACTCTCTGCTGTCGCTTGCCCTCATCTGACTGCTTGCAAAACCTGAAAATCAATTTTAAAATCAAAACAAGACCAACAAGATCTAATGATATATTTAGTATGAAACAACATAGAACGAATATGGGGGAATATTCCCCTATGAATAGAATTCAATTGTTAGGGAATAGAATAGGTGGAGACTATGATTTGTTCCAAAGTAATGTTAAGGATATTGTTAAAACTATTTTTAATTTTATTGATATTTTTAATTTAAATAACGATTGTTTGTTTGTAATTTTATTAATGTAATAAAATGGAACATTAGTAGTATAAAAATGGATGGTCATTTCCTTTAAGCAAGAAAACGTCATAACTCTGGCCTCGTTTATCCGAGGCTCAACATATTATACTCAAAAGATCCGCCTCGACGACCGGCATCTTTTGGTACCACTTTCACCCCCCTATCTCAATTCTACCCCCCCCCCCTAGGGTGGTTTTTGTACATTAGCAAAGAACTCGTTATAAGTCGGGCCTCGTTTATGCGAGACTCAACATATGATACTCAAAAGATGTGTTTCGATGAGTTCTATCTTTTGCCCCCATGTCCAGGGTTCGATTCCCATTCACAGCGCAGTATGTCGTAGTCAATATCATACGTGTGTAATGTTCATTCTTCGTCGAATTGAAACAACAACAGCAAAGTTAAAGTTAGAGTAAATTCAATGATCTTGATGGGAATCGAACCGAGGACAGAACCTTCAGAGTCCAGACTTGAGTGCAGCGTAACCAAGGTCACAGACTGCGATGCTTCGATTCCAGTATGCTAATGAGGTGAGAGACGTTGATGCCGGTGAACCTAGACGTTCGAGTTCATTCACACTGTGCAACCAGACTTGGAGCTTGGACGCTCATTAGTATTCATACTGGGTGGATGATTTATACTGGGTGTAGGTTATTATTTTTATTTAGTTAATTATATTAGTCCAGACTTGAGTGCAGCGTAACCAAGGTCACAGACTGCGATGCTTCGATTCCAGTATGCTAATGAGGTGAGAGACGTTGATGCTCATTAATATGCCGGTGAACCTAGACGTTCGAGTTCATTCACACTGTGCAACCAGACTTGGAGCTTGGACGCTCATTAGTATTCATACTGGGTGGATGATTTATACTGGGTGTAGGTTATTATTTTTATTTAGTTAATTATATTAGCTTCCCTCAATTCTTCTTCTATAGAAAGAATTTCATTCTTCACAGTCTGGAGTTCATTCACATTGTGCAACCAGACTATTTTTGGAGCTTGGATTTAATGAGGAGAAGGATAACAACGACACTCATTATTATGCTGCAGGTGATTACAATTGGAGGGAACCACATTCTTGTCGGGTTTGGTTCGATGGTTGCACATAATGATTCCAAAGCAGTCAGGAAATTTACGGAATAATTATTACCAATTAAAAAATGTGAACAATTAAATACATTGGATGTTTGAATTTCAAGACAATCATCATAGGTTAAATTCAATTGTCTCGCTTTCGAGTCTGGACTCTGAAGGTTCTGTCCAGGGTTCGATTCCCATTCACAGCGCAGTATGTCGTAATCAATATCATACGTGTGTAATGTTCATTCTTCGTCGAATTGAAACAACAACAGCAAAGTTAAAGTTAGAGTAAATTCAATGATCTTGATGGGAATCGAACCGAGGACAGAACCTTCAGAGTCCAGACTTGAGTGCAGCGTAACCAAGGTCACAGACTGCGATGCTTCGATTCCAGTATGCTAATGAGGTGAGAGACGTTGATGCTCATTAATATGCCGGTGAACCTAGACGTTCGAGTTCATTCACACTGTGCAACCAGACTTGGAGCTTGGACGCTCATTAGTATTCATACTGGGTGGATGATTTATACTGGGTGTAGGTTATTATTTTTATTTAGTTAATTATATTAGTCCAGACTTGAGTGCAGCGTAACCAAGGTCACAGACTGCGATGCTTCGATTCCAGTATGCTAATGAGGTGAGAGACGTTGATGCTCATTAATATGCCGGTGAACCTAGACGTTCGAGTTCATTCACACTGTGCAACCAGACTTGGAGCTTGGACGCTCATTATTATTCATACTGGGTGGATGATTTATACTGGGTGTAGGTTATTATTTTTATTTAGTTAATTATATTAGCTTCCCTCAATTCTTCTTCTATAGAAAGAATTTCATTCTTCACAGTCTGGAGTTCATTCACATTGTGCAACCAGACTATTTTTGGAGCTTGGATTTAATGAGGAGAAGGATAACAACGACACTCATTATTATGCTGCAGGTGATTACAATTGGAGGGAACCACATTCTTGTCGGGTTTGGTTCGATGGTTGCACATAATGATTCCAAAGCAGTCAGGAAATTTACGGAATAATTATTACCAATTAAAAAATGTGAACAAAGTTACGCGAACTGTACAAGAGGTCAGTAACTTTACAACTGAGTTCCACAGCTTTCATTATAAATACTAATCACCAAACGGACTACTCCTCATTAACTCCAACATGCTTCAACAAAATGCTACCCAGCTACTACTGGAAGCTCGCGAGTATGCAATGTATCTCATAAGAATGTGTTTGCTTTTCCAAAACTATTCTCTTCTCGATCAATTTGATGTACATGGATGGGACTCGAAAGCGAGACAATTGAATTTAACCTATGATGATTGTCTTGAAATTCAAACATCCAATGTATTTAATTGTTCACATTTTTTAATTGGTAATAATTATTCCGTAAATTTCCTGACTGCTTTGGAATCATTATGTGCAACCATCGAACCAAACCCGACAAGAATGTGGTTCCCTCCAATTGTAATCACCTGCAGCATAATAATGAGTGTCGTTGTTATCCTTCTCCTCATTAAATCCAAGCTCCAAAAATAGTCTGGTTGCACAATGTGAATGAACTCCAGACTGTGAAGAATGAAATTCTTTCTATAGAAGAAGAATTGAGGGAAGCTAATATAATTAACTAAATAAAAATAATAACCTACACCCAGTATAAATCATCCACCCAGTATGAATACTAATGAGCGTCCAAGCTCCAAGTCTGGTTGCACAGTGTGAATGAACTCGAACGTCTAGGTTCACCGGCATATTAATGAGCATCAACGTCTCTCACCTCATTAGCATACTGGAATCGAAGCATCGCAGTCTGTGACCTTGGTTACGCTGCACTCAAGTCTGGACTAATATAATTAACTAAATAAAAATAATAACCTACACCCAGTATAAATCATCCACCCAGTATGAATACTAATGAGCGTCCAAGCTCCAAGTCTGGTTGCACAGTGTGAATGAACTCGAACGTCTAGGTTCACCGGCATCAACGTCTCTCACCTCATTAGCATACTGGAATCGAAGCATCGCAGTCTGTGACCTTGGTTACGCTGCACTCAAGTCTGGACTCTGAAGGTTCTGTCCTCGGTTCGATTCCCATCAAGATCATTGAATTTACTCTAACTTTAACTTTGCTGTTGTTGTTTCAATTCGACGAAGAATGAACATTACACACGTATGATATTGACTACGACATACTGCGCTGTGAATGGGAATCGAACCCTGGACATGGGGGCAAAAGATAGAACTCATCGAAACACATCTTTTGAGTATCATATGTTGAGTCTCGCATAAACGAGGCCCGACTTATAACGAGTTCTTTGCTAATGTACAAAAACCACCCTAGGGGGGGGGGGGGTAGAATTGAGATAGGGGGGTGAAAGTGGTACCAAAAGATGCCGGTCGTCGAGGCGGATCTTTTGAGTATAATATGTTGAGCCTCAGATAAACGAGGCCAGAGTTATGACGTTTTCTTGCTTAAAGGAAATGACCATCCATTTTTATACTACTAACATTGTTGCGTAAATTTATTTAAAAAAAAAAAAAAATTGAATAAAATGTGTCTCTTTGTGTTACACATCGCTGAAATATTGCATTGTGGTGGGGTTTATTGTCAGTGGCGCAGCTTGACCTACAATTCGGGGGGGGGGGGGGTTATGATGGGATTTCGGGGAGGGGGGGGGGGTTTGAGGGGGATTCAGAAATCTCGCCTAACGTATACTCCATCTTTGCTGGGGTTTCTTGGAAATTTTGGGGGGGGGGGGGGGCGGCGGTTTGTCCCCAAAATGTTGCCGTCAGTGGGATTCCGGACTTACTTGACTAGGTTGGGCAGCCACGGGGTCATGTACTCCAGGCAGAGGTGTTTGAGGACGATGGTGGACTGCTTGAATCCGCTGATGCATTCCTCCAGGAACTCTAGCGTGAGGTGGGGCTCGTTCTTAGCCAGAGTCTCGCTGATAGACTTGATGAAGATGGTGTTGTTGGCAGGAATACAGAGACCTGGAATTCAATAAAATAAAATAAAAGTAGTTCTAAACCAGGGTCTAGCTGATAGACTTGATGAAGATGGTGTTGTTGGCAGGAATACAGAGACCTGGAATTCAATAAAATAAAAGTAGTTCTTAGCCAGAGTCTCGCTGATAGACTTGATGAAGATGGTGTTGTTGGCAGGAATACAGAGACCTGGAATTCAATAAAATAAAAGTAGTTCTTAGCCAGAGTCTCGCTGATAGACATGATGAAGATGGTGTTGTTGGCAGGAATACAGAGACCTGGAATTCAATAAAATAAAAGTAGTTCTTAGCTAGGGTCTAGCTGATAGGCTTGATGAAGATGGTGTTGTTGGCAGGAATACAGAGACCTGGAATTCAATAAAATAAAATAAAAGTAGTTCTTAGCCAGAGTCTCGCTGATAGACTTGATGAAGATGGTGTTGTTGGCAGGAATACAGAGACCTGGAATTCAATGAAATAAAATATAAGTAGTTCTTAGCCAGAGTCTCGCTGATAGACTTGATGAAGATGGTGTTGTTGGCAGGAATACAGAGACCTGGAATTCAATGAAATAAAATATAAGTAGTTCTTAGCCAGAGTCTCGCTGATAGACTTGATGAAGATGGTGTTGTTGGCAGGAATACAGAGACCTGGAATTCAATGAAATAAATAAAAGTAGTTCTTAGCCAGAGTCTCGCTGATAGACTTGATGAAGATGGTGTTGTTGGCAGGAATACAGAGACCTGGAATTCAATAAAATAAAAGTAGTTCTTAGCTAGGGTCTCGCTGATAGACTTGATGAAGATGGTGTTGTTGGCAGGAATACAGAGACCTGGAATTCAATAAAATAAAAGTAGTTCTTAGCTAGGGTCTCGCTGATAGACTTGATGAAGATAGTGTTGTTGGCAGGAATACAGAGACCTGGAATTCAATAAAATAAAAGTAGTTCTTAGCTAGGGTCTCGCTGATAGACTTGATGAAGATGGTGTTGTTGGCAGGAATACAGAGACCTGGAATTCAATAAAATAAAATAAAAGTAGTTCTTAGCCAGAGTCTAGCTGATAGACTTGATGAAGATGGTGTTGTTGGCAGGAATACAGAGACCTGGAATTCAATAAAATAAAATAAAAGTAGTTCTTAGCTAGAGTCTCGCTGATAGACTTGATGAAGATGGTGTTGTTGGCAGGAATACAGAGACCTGGAATTCAATAAAATAAAATAAAAGTAGTTCTTAGCCAGAGTCTCGCTGATAGACTTGATGAAGATGGTGTTGTTGGCAGGAATACAAAGACCTGGAATTCAATAAAATAAAATAAAAGTAGTTCTTAGCCAGAGTCTAGCTGATAGACTTGATGAAGATGGTGTTGTTGGCAGGAATACAGAGACCTGGAATTCAATAAAATAAAATAAAAGTAGTTCTTAGCCAGAGTCTCGCTGATAGACTTGATGAAGATGGTGTTGTTGGCAGGAATACAGAGACCTGGAATTCAATAAAATAAAATAAAAATAGTTCTTAGTCAGAGTCTCGCTGATAGACTTGATGAAGATGGTGTTGTTGGCAGGAATACAGAGACCTGGAATTCAATAAAATAAAATAAAAGTAGTTTTTAGTCAGAGTCTCGCTGATAGTCTTGATGAAGATGGTGTTGTTGGCAGGAATACAGAGACCTGGAGAATTCAATAAAATAAAATAAAAGTAGTTCTTAGCCAGGGTTTCGCTGATAGACTTAATGAAGATAGTGTTGTTGGCAGGAATACAGAGACCTGGAATTCAATAAAATAAAATAAAAGTAGTTCTTAGCCAAGGTCTCGCTGATAGACTTGATGAAGATGGTGTTGTTGGCAGGAATACAGAGACCTGGAATTCAATAAAATAAAATAAACGTAGTTCTTAGCCAGGGTTTCGCTGATAAGACTTAATGAAGATAGTGTTGTTGGCAGGAATACAGAGACCTGGAATTCAATAAAATAAAAGTAGTTCTTAGCCAGGATCTCGCTGATAGACTTGATGAAGATGGTGTTGTTGGCAGGAATACAGAGACCTGGAATTCAATGAAATAAAATAAAAGTAGTTCTTAGCCAGGATCTCGCTGATAGACTTGATGAAGATGGTGTTGTTGGCAGGAATACAGAGACCTGGAATTCAATAAAATAAAATAAAAGTAGTTCTTAGCCAGAGTCTAGCTGATAGACTTGATGAAGATGGTGTTGTTGGCAGGAATACAGAGACTTGGAATTCAATGAAATAAAATAAAAGTAGTTCTTAGCCAAGGTCTCGCTGATAGACTTGATGAAGATGGTGTTGTTGGCAGGAATACAGAGACCTGGAATTCAATAAAATAAAAGTAGTTCTTAGCAAGGTACTCGCTGATAGACTTGATGACTTTAAACCTCAAAACATAACAAAACCCACCGACCTCAGTACCTTGATCGATAAGGCGGCGGACTTGTAACCTGGAGGTCGGTGGTTCAAGTCCCGGTTTCAGCGTAGATTTAGTAAAGATAGTTTGAGTAATTGTGCCATCACGAAAGTGATTAACACAAATATGAGAACTTTCAAATAAATAAATGCCAGGCCAAAAAGAGGTCAAAATCGTTCGCGCCCTTATCAGAGGTTGCGTTAGGAAAGCCGTCCAGCGTAAAATGCAAGTTAGAATAGTTGTGACATCCCGAAAGTACACAAATAAGATAACTTAACTTTAACCTAATAAAACATAACAGATTTTACTAAACCAAATGAAGGATTTCACATGTACAGACACCTTTGCACCAAGCTACTTAGATCGAACATGCAAAAATGCTGGTGCTGCCGCACAAATGGCAGTTCAACGAAAACACTCAAAATACTCAATGATAAAATCAAGAGGAGTAGAGCTTGTTGTGATGGCAGTGGAAACAATGGGAGTGTGGTGTGACGAGGGAAAGAAATGGATTCAGGAGATAGGAAAAAAGATGATTGAGAAAACAGGGGATACACAATCAATGAGTCACCTAGTAGCGAAAATAAGCAAGACAATTCAGCTAGGTAATGCTGCCAGCGTGTTGGGAGCATTGCCATCAGAAGAACTGACATTCATATTCTATCTGTAAATTTTCATAAAATATACATTTGAGTATATGTAATTTTAGAATAACGTAAAAGAAATGAAGAAAAAAAAATCCCTCACCCGAGGTCTCGAGCAGTTGACCTTCGATTTTCAGATCGAAAGTGGCGGTGAGCGCGCAGAGCAAGTTGTAGGCAGCGGTTCTCAAGTTGGGGTCCACGGAGCCCAGATTGAGGAGGGCCATGTTGAGCAGAGTCCCCGGCACGTCCTTGGGTCGAATCTTCTGATGCACTGTGAGGGAATCCTGCAGATAGGGAGGATAAAGTTGAGTGGGAAAATAAGTAGACAATCTATACTTAGATTGTCCCCGGCACGTCCTTGGGTCGAATCTTCTGATGCACTGTGAGGGAATCCTGCAGATAGGGAGGATAAAGTTGAGTGGGAAAATAAGTAGACAATCTATACTTAGATTGTCCCCGGTACGTCCTTGGGTCGAATCTTCTGATGCACTGTGAGGGAATCCTGCAGATAGGGAGGATAAAGTTGAGTGGGAAAATAAGTAGACAATCTATACTTAGATTGTCCCCGGTACGTCCTTGGGTCGAATCTTCTGATGCACTGTGAGGGAATCCTGCAGATAGGGAGGATAAAGTTGAGTGGGAAAATAAGTAGACAATCTATACTTAGATTGTCCCCGGTACGTCCTTGGGTCGAATCTTCTGATGCACTGTGAGGGAATCCTGCAGATAGGGAGGATAAAGTTGAGTGGGAAAATAAGTAGACAATCTATACTTAGATTGTCCCCGGTACGTCCTTGGGTCGAATCTTCTGATGCACTGTGAGGGAATCCTGCAGATAGGGAGGATAAAGTTGAGTGGGAAAATAAGTAGACAATCTATACTTAGATTGTCCCCGGTACGTCCTTGGGTCGAATCTTCTGATGCACTGTGAGGGAATCCTGCAGATAGGGAGGATAAAGTTGAGTGGGAAAATAAGTAGACAATCTATACTTAGATTGTCCCCGGTACGTCCTTGGGTCGAATCTTCTGATGCACTGTGAGGGAATCCTGCAGATAGGGAGGATAAAGTTGAGTGGGAAAATAAGTAGACAATCTATACTTAGATTGTCCCCGGTACGTCCTTGGGTCGAATCTTCTGATGCACTGTGAGTGAATCCTGCAGATAGGGGGGATAAAGTTAAGTGGGAAAATAAGTAGACAATCTATACTTAGATTGTCCCCGGTACGTCCTTGGGTCGAATCTTCTGATGCACTGTGAGTGAATCCTGCAGATAGGGGGGGATAAAGTTAAGTGGGAAAATAAGTAGACAATCTATACTTAGATTGTCCCCGGTACGTCCTTGGGTCGAATCTTCTGATGCACTGTGAGGGAATCCTGCAGATAGGGGGGATAAAGTTGAGTGGGGAAATAAGTAGACAATCTATACTTGTTCTGATGTTCATGTACATCTAGTACAACTTCTCACTTTTCTGTTTATACTGATTAAAATAGAGAGGTTAGTTGATGACATGGATATTCAGAACTATTACCTGCTGATGAGAGCAAATAAACTCGAAACAGCTGTCCAGGTATGTTCTGATATTCAAGTACATCTAGTACAACTTCTCACTTGTCTGTTTATACTGATTATACTTAGTGGAGAAAAAAAAAAAAAGAAAAAAAGTAAGATGATTGTATGGAGGTTTGAACGGGGGATTGAGGCTATTTCAATCGCCCAACAGGGGTGGATGGAGGGATCTTACAAAAAAAAAATCTATACTTAGGGCGGAATTAATAGACGTTTTTGTAATACCTCTGTGGCGCTAAGTCACGGATTGCGTACGGTGTAAGATAGGGAAAACCGACACTTACCAACGACTTAAGTTATTGATGTTGTCTATTGATTCCGCCCTTAGTATTACTTACTTTACTTACTAAAAAAAAATGTTTTATTTATTTTAAAAGAAAGTTAGTAAAATCTTCATATTTGCTGATTGCTAAGAACAAGGCATATCAATCAGTCAAATATCCACATTTTTTTTTTATAATTTACTTTGTTCTTTTTTCCATCTTCTACTTTTTTTTATCCTCCATTGATAAATGATCTGAATAGAATCCTTCAGATTTGTATCACACAATTATTGGATTTGTTTTGGAGTTATCATGAACTTTTTAACCCATTCCTGTCTTGCGGACTCCGTTTAGACCGGTTCCATTTAATAACATGGTTGGCTGCGTGAGACTACCCTAGGGTCCAGGGCTCCGTTGTATTCTTTTTTTTAAAGCTTTATTAGGTAGAACAAAAAATATACACAGTAGAATACAATGAAATATAAAGAAAAACAAAAAGATTAAACAAATATACAAGAAAGAAAAAACAAGAGACATATCCAACCTAAAGGGCGGGGTTATTGCCTGTGGCAATCTCTTCCACCCAACCTTTGGCAAGCTCTTCCACCCAACCTTTGGCAATTTCTTCCACCCAACCCTTTGGCAATCTCTTCCACCCAACCCTTTGGCAATCTCTTCCACCCAACCCTAACACTTTGAGCCCCAGAGCTGGGATCGGCGAGTGAGCACGAGGGACCACAAATTTCAGAACCCAACACTCATACATTGCTCCCAAGGACCACTAGAACCTATTCCCTATGAGAAACACATGGAAACGAATACCATAGAGAGTCTTCAAAGTATGTCTTCAAAGTAAAGGAAGGTCATGAATACCATATAGAGTACACAAGTCTGCAGTGAAATTTTGGGTGAGGGTCATATATGGTACTCATGTCCTTTGTGAAATGTCAGCTGAGGGTCATATATGGTATTCATGGGCTCAAAGTGTTAATTCGCGCCCTAACTCACCGATTGCGACAGCTCCCACCGGTTCCTGATGTGAATGATGGCCTGGACAATGCTGTCGCACTCGTTGTGAATGAACGACAGCACCTGGGTCTGCGAGTCCTTCACGAAGCTCAGAGTGAACTGGTTATCGTCCACCAGACACACCTCCTCGATCTCGTGGGCGTAGTAGATGTCGTTCAGGAGCACCGAGTGGGATAGTACTTTGGTTTTCTCGAGCGACGTGATCTGCACGGCGGTCGGGCCGACTTTGATGGCGACTTTCGTGTCCTTGAATAGAATAGAATAGAATAGAATAGATTAGAATAGAATAGAATAGAATAGAATAGAATAGAATAGAATAGAATAGAATAGAATAGAATAGAATAATTTTTATTGTAAATAAAGCCCGAGGGCATCTTACAAAGTCAATACTTAAAATTAATCTAATACTAAGGGAATAAAACAAAAGTAAATTTCAATGTCATGACATTGAAAATAAAGACCGTTGACTAAGCTTAAATCAAATAATACTATACAATGTCAAGAAATTAAACAAAAAAGTAGTAGGTACGTATATACATAAGACACATAACAATAAATAAAATAAAACCATACAATATAAACATTGTATAGTCTAGCTTAGTTGGTCATTTACATTTACAAAATTGAAGGAGAGGAGAGAAATAGTGTTTATCTGTCGTGAAAATTTTGGGTTATCAAAGTAAAAAAACGAATCGAACCGATTAAAGTAAAAAAAAGTAGCTTGATCGATAAGGTGGCGGACTTGCAATCGGAGGTTTAAGTCTCAAGTTTAGCAAATATTTACTAAAGTGATTTTGAGTAGTAGTGATAGCACGATTGTGATTAACACAAATATGAAAACCTTTAATTAATGTCAGGACAAAACACAATAACACAAATCGTTGGCGTCCTTATCAGAGTTGGAACCAAACAACCTCAACTATTTATAAGTAATTGGAAGAGGTTGAACAATGCCGACCCCAAGTAGGTTCGGGAAAAGACAAAGTGAAAGAAGACGAAGATTAATTTTATTTGAGTGGTTATTTTTCTGTCCCGGTAGTTCAGTGGTAAAGGCGGTACTCTGTGAATCCAAAGATTCCAGAGTTCGTCGGTTCGAAACCCAACCGGGACATGACAAGTTATCCTCCCATTTGGGATTTTTATCTTGAGGTCCTCCTATTACTGTACCTTGTCTGTCCCGGTAGCTCAGTGGTAAAGGCGGCACTCTGTGAATCCAAAGACTGCAGAGGTCGTGGGTTCGAAAACCCATCCGGGAGATGACATGTTATCCTCCCATTTGGGATTTTTACCACATAATAATATGTCTTGAGCTTACTGCTGGAATAATGGGACTTTAATAGTCTTAATCGGGCAGTATAAATAAGGCGATATTTTTTTTTTTTTTTTATTTTACTTTCTCTCCTTTGGAGGGTAATTATTACCCTTCAAAGGGTATTACACCAAGAGCGGATCATATGATCAAATCTCCTGGTGTTGTAACTTTAAGAGTGGATCCGAAGATCGTCTCCTGAAGTTGTTTGGTTCATAATGGTTCATATTATTATTATTATTATTATTATTACCTTGTGGGAAAGCTTGAGCCCATTGTTGAACACCTTGAGGTCCTCCTATTACTGTACCTTGTTATTACTGTACCTTGTGTCTATTACCTTGTTATTACTGTACCTTGTTATTACTGTACCTTGTGTCTATTACCTTGTTATTACTGTACCTTGTTATTACTGTACCTTGTGTCTATTACCTTGTTATTACTGTACCTTGTGGGAAAGCTTGAGCCCATTGTTGAACACCTTGAGGTCCTCGTCCAGCGCGAGGGTGGCCCCGGGTAGCTTCTGCTGGGTGGGGTCGATGTGGTCCTGCAGCTTGGAGGGCGAGTCCAGGAAGACCAGCTTCTTGTTGTTGCGGAAGATGGGCAGCAGGATCTTCTCGTGGTACTTGGTGTACTCGCGGACCCAGGAGTTGCAGTTGTAGACGTAGGCGGCGTGGATGTTGGCGTACGCCACCTGGGGGTGCAACAGTTCATTTATTTTATTAATACAACAAAATACGGGCGGACCCATTGCTAACTATACAATAATTAGTTCCTAGCTATAGAAAACCTATTTAAGTATAAAACTAAAGAATTCTCAGGTAATAACTAATTAATATTAAAACTAAAAATGGTCAAAAAAATCAATATGTGGTAGGTGAAGTTGTATGAGGTGGAAGAAAGTTAGTTAAGATCAGGATGTTTAGAAAAGAAATCCTTTATGTCACTGAGAGACACTGTGAAATAGTCCATATGTTCTGAGTATGAGTTGGCGGACCTTTGAATTCGTATTAATGGTGAATTTTGAAGGTAGTTAGATCAATTGAAGGTAGTTCATTGTCTATAGTACGAGATAGGTTAATAATAATAATTTTCAATTTTATTTTATTACTAGCCGTTTGCCCGTGCTTTGCAACGGGACTAAATTTCAAATTTACTAAGGCATGGCCGTACTGCTGGACAGCAATGCCTTTTTGAACTTTTTATAATTTTTCTGGACAAAGCGATAATGGTTTTGGGGGGGTCAATTCTGAGACATTTTTCGCTATCTCTTACCGTTTTGGCTAAACAACTCCGGACAAACAAACATAGGTAGGTAGGTAGGTAGGTAGGTAGTCCTTTTTTCTGTTTTATATATAGAGATAGTGAATAAACAAAACAGTCAAAACCGTCACAAGTATCGACTTTAACCAATTACATTGGTACTCACTTAAAGCTAATTCAGAATTCAAGAAATGGAACTAATATTTAGCAATTAACATAAAAAATATATGAGGAATAAATTTGATGCAGTGAACTTCTACAATCTACATACTAGATGGCGTCGATGGCGCGTTGAATGCACCGGTTCTCGTTGGATCACCGAAGTTGAGCAACGTCCAGCGAGGTGAAGACTTCGTGATGCTGGCATTCCGGCCCAACCCAGGCTGGGTGAGGTTAATGTGGGTAGCAGGTTTGTGAGTTTCCTGCGAATGGAGGGTAACACCCCCGTCGTGATATGACCATGCAGTTGAAAGCGACGTTAAACCAAAAAAAAAAACAAACAAAAAAAAATCTACATAGTATAACTTTTTGGAGGAATTCACGTACCTCTGACAGCACATAGAACCACTTCTGCAGAAACTCGGTCTTGAACCGATTCTCGGAGGAGGCGTGCGTGAAGTCTATGACCAGCTCGTAGGGGGCGTGGCAGAAGGGCTTCATGGTGAGGATCACGTGGTAGATGAGCAGGTCTGCGTTCGTCTCGAACGTTTTGTAGCGCCGGGCGATGTAGTAGAACACCGGGTGACCGGAGCGTGACTTGCCCGCCTGATAGAAGATGTTCAGACTCTTGATGGACTTGAACTCCTCTTTTTCCTGAAGACAAGAAAATATTTATTTATTTATTTACAAAAAAAAAAAAAATATACACAAAACAATCAACAATAAATTATTGAAAGATTTAAAAAAGAAGATAACAATATTTACAAAATAAAATATAGAAGAGAAAAATCTGTTGTAAACATCACACGACTTTCATTATCCCCAAAAAGAATTCGAATTCCGCCACTGGTGACTCAATGGCAACAGATAGTTAAAAATCAGTGCCTGATTCGTAATCAGCACCTCAAAATCATTGAATTTGATATGTTGCAACCCCCATCCAGGGTGAATAATAAAAAAGTTAGTCCAAGCGAGTCCCCCCAAAATACCGGTAAATTGGGGCTTGGTTCCAAAAAATCAAGATATCAAAAAATGATCAGAGTAAACCCCTATTATTTTTTTAATCCCAGAAATGTTGTTCTCTAAAAAAATTTGTATCTTGAACCAATTCAAAGAAGCGGCGGTTGCGGCCAATTTTTGCGGCCCTGCGGCCGCATCTTGCGGCCGATTTCAACCAAAAGTTTTGTGGTTCGTCTGGTGTATGAAATTAATTTGTTTACCAAATTTCAAGTCTCTAGCTCTTACCGTTCTCGAGATATCCTGTTTACACACAGACAGACGCACGGACCAATGGCTGAAAACAACTTTTTTGGTATCCTGAGGCTATGATTCGTCCAGAAATGTGAAAAACTGGGTAGGTCAAATTTTCGACGAATACAATACTTTCCTTATTATAGGATAAGGAAAGTAAAAATATTTAAATTTACAATTGTCTTGTAATCCGGGGCAAAGTTAATGCCTTAGGATATAATTATGTAAAAATAATAAGTTACAAAATTATCATATTTGTGTTCATTACTTTCGTGAAATCACAACTACTCGCTTTACTAAATCTACGCTGAAACTGGAACTTGAACCAGGTTACAAGTGCACCGCCTTATCGATCAAGCTACGGAGGTCGGTTGAAGACAATAAAATAAAATATATTTAAATGAAATAAGTTTAAAAGTTATCATATTTGTGTTAGTCACTTTCGTGATATCACAACTACTCGCTTTACCAAATCTACGCTGAAACCAGGACTTGAACAACCTCCAGGTTACAAGTCCGCCGCTTTACCGATCAAGCTACTCAGGTTTTTTTTATCTTATCTTATCTTATCTTATCTTATCTTATCTTATCTTATCTTATCTTATCTTCTCTTATCTTATCTCATCTCATCTCTCACCTGCATGTTTCTCTTCATCATGAGCTCCTCAAAGTTGTTGTTGCTCATGTCGATGGAGCTCCAGTATCTTATCTTATCTTATTCTTATCTTATCTTATTCTTCTCTTATCTATCTCATCTCATCTCATCTCTCTCATTCATCTCATCTCATCTCATCTCATCTCATCTCATCTCATCTCATCTCATCTCATCTCATCTCATCTCATCTCATCTCATCTCATCTCATCTCATCTCCTATCTCATCTCATCTCATCTCATCTCATCATCTCATCTCATCTCATCTCATCTCATCTCATCTCATCTCATCTCATCTCATCTCATCTCATCTCATTCTCATCTCATCTCATCTCCATCTCATCTCATCTCATCTCTCTCATCTCATCTTCATCTCATCTCATCTCATCTCATCACTTATCTGATCTCATTGTTGATATGTCTATCTTATCTCATCTATCTCACCTGCATGTTTCGCTTCATCATGAGCTCCTCAAAGTTGTTGTTACTCATGTCTTAATCTTATCTCATCTCATCTCTCACCTGCATGTTTCGCTTCATCATGAGCTCCTCAAAGTTGTTGTTACTCATGTCTTAATCTTATCTCATCTCATCTCTCACCTGCATGTTTCGCTTCATCATGAGCTCCTCAAAGTTGTTGTTACTCATGTCTTAATCTTATCTCATCTCATCTCTCACCTGCATGTTTCGCTTCATCATGAGCTCCTCAAAGTTGTTGTTACTCATGTCTTAATCTTATCTCATCTCATCTCTCACCTGCATGTTTCGCTTCATCATGAGCTCCTCAAAGTTGTTGTTACTCATGTCTTAATCTTATCTCATCTCATCTCTCACCTGCATGTTTCGCTTCATCATGAGCTCCTCAAAGTTGTTGTTACTCATGTCTTAATCTTATCTCATCTCATCTCTCACCTGCATGTTTCGCTTCATCATGAGCTCCTCAAAGTTGTTGTTATCTTATCTTATCTCATCTCATCCCTCACCTGCATGTTTCGCTTCATCATGAGCTCCTCAAAGTTGTTGTTATCTTATCTTATCTCATCTCATCCCTCACCTGCATGTTTCGCTTCATCATGAGCTCCTCAAAGTTGTTGTTATCTTATCTTATCTCATCTCATCCCTCACCTGCATGTTTCGCTTCATCATGAGCTCCTCAAAGTTGTTATCTCATCTTATCTTACGTCTCTCTCACCTGCATGTTTCGCTTCATCATGAGCTCCTCAAAGTTGTTATCTCATCTTATCTTACGTCTCTCTCACCTGCATGTTTCGCTTCATCATGAGCTCCTGAAAGTTGTTATCTCATCTTATCTTACGTCTCTCTCACCTGCATGTTTCGCTTCATCATGAGCTCCTCAAAGTTGTTATCTCATCTTATCTTACGTCTCTCTCACCTGCATGTTTCGCTTCATCATGAGCTCCTCAAAGTTGTTATCTCATCTTATCTTACGTCTCCCTCACCTGCATGTTTCGCTTCATCATGAGCTCCTCAAAGTTGTTATCTCATCTTATCTTACGTCTCTCTCACCTGCATGTTTCGCTTCATCATGAGCTCCTCAAAGTTGTTATCTCATCTTATCTTACGTCTCTCTCACCTGCATGTTTCGCTTCATCATGAGCTCCTCAAAGTTGTTATCTCATCTTATCTTACGTCTCTCTCACCAGCATGTTTCGCTTCATCATGAGCTCCTCAAAGTTGTTATCTCATCTTATCTTACGTCTCTCTCACCTGCATGTTTCGCTTCATCATGAGCTCCTCAAAGTTGTTATCTCATCTTATCTTACGTCTCCCTCACCTGCATGTTTCGCTTCATCATGAGCTCCTCAAAGTTGTTATCTCATCTTATCTTACGTCTCTCTCACCTGCATGTTTCGCTTCATCATGAGCTCCTCAAAGTTGTTATCTCATCTTATCTTACGTCTCCCTCACCTGCATGTTTCGCTTCATCATGAGCTCCTCAAAGTTGTTATCTCATCTTATCTTACGTCTCTCTCACCTGCATGTTTCGCTTCATCATGAGCTCCTCAAAGTTGTTATCTCATCTTATCTTACGTCTCCCTCACCTGCATGTTTCGCTTCATCATGAGCTCCTCAAAGTTGTTGTTGCTCATGTCTATGGAGCTCCAGCGCGCGTAGGAGGAGAAGAACATGTGGGACTCCACGGGCTTGTGCTCGGGGGGGCCGAGGTAGGCTAGGAGGGTGGCCATCTTGTCGAACGGCCGGCGGCCCACCACCTGGGAACAGTTGAGGAGTTAATTTGTAATAAAAGGCAATGTATTTGACATCAAAAATATATACGAAGTGAACAAAAGTACATACAATAATAGATGATACATTAAAAAAATAAATGAATGTTAAGTAGGTAGGTTAGGTAACATTATTTGAATGGGTGAGTAGAAGAACCAGAAATGTCAAAAATCGACTTTTCAGGAAAGCAAAAATAAGACAAATATTATCATGCTAATGAGAGTAATGAGTATACTTCCCGCACTTTAAAATCGAAAAAAATTATACTTATAAGGGGTATTTCTCCTTCATATTCACAGAGATGATAGAAAAGAGTACATTCCTTCTTATTGTACGAGAAAAAAAAAATCGATTTTTGACATTCCTGGTTCTTCTACTCACCCATTTATTTATCATATTTGATAAATAAGTCATCATATATTTATATTTACAGATAAAAATTAGTGACACATCTCTGGTCAGGTTTGTATTTTTAAAGTGGTAAAAAAAATAACAGATAAACAGATTATAGAAGAATGCATTAAAAAACAATGTAAAATTAAAATTAAAAAAAAAGTTTTTTTTTTGTCATATTTGTGTTAACTACTGTCGTGATAGCACAACTACTCAAACTAGCTTTATTAAATCTACACTGAAAGCGGGACTTAAACCACCGACCTCCAGGTAACAAGTACGCCGCCTTGTCGAGCAAGCTACTGAGGTCGGTATTTAATTTAATTATTATTTTTTTTTTCTCTCTCTAAAAAGTTATTACTTACCTATTACAGAAATATTATTATTTATTCTTTACTTAAGTCTGTACTGTATTTAATTATAATATGTATAATATAAGCATTGGGAAGAGATCCGTCCCCCAAAAAGTTAGCATTAGCTTAGGGGATGTAATGTTTGTAATAATAAAAAAAAATATATACATAAATAAATGAATTTTTTCAAAATCAAAAATCAAATCAATTCTCCTTTTTTAACGTGCCCCAGCCAGACACACTCTTGGGTAGTCCTCTAGCGCAGCGGTCGGCAACGTGGGGTCCGCGGACCCCCGGGGGTCCGCGAGAGCTGAACTGGGGGTCCGCGAAGCCATTTCAGGATTTAAAAAAAGAAGAAGAAAAATAGCTCATGAACTCAAATTATAAATAGTCTGAAGTACCCTACTTCCCCCTAACTATCACTATGTGTAGCTTTGTAATGTGGGGGTCCCTTAAAAAATTTCGAGATAAGCAAGGGGTCCGCGTAGTTCAAAAGGTTGCCGACCGCTGCTCTAGCGAGACACTGGTCTTCTCCTTGTTTAACACTTAGAGACTTAGACGACCGACATGGTTTTTCGTGAATTCTCTTGTGGCACCGGCGATAATACGGCTATCCGACCCCGTGTACCACCGGTGGTACACCCGGTCCATTCTGTACGAACGTGCGTGTACCAGCGGTAGTACACCCGGTCGTCTACGTGTTAACGTGCCCCAGCTTACTTTATGGTCGCGACTGCTCGACAGATAGTCGCCAATTTTCTCCTGGTGTCTTCTTCTCCTTGTTTAACGTGCCCCAGCCAGACACTTACCTTATGGTCGCGACTGCTCGACAGATAGTCGCCGATCTTCTCCTGATGGTTGTACAGGAGCCTGTGGAGCGCCAGCACGTTGGTGTCCGATATGAAGGACATGCTGTGGGCGCCGGCGTCCTCCGTGACACAGTCGGACGCGATCTGGATGAAGAACTGGCGGGCGATGACGAAGTGGGCGCGCAGGAAATCGTTGAACGGGATCATGTGCGCCTCCTTGGAGAACTCGACGTGGTTGGCGATGTTCTGCAGGATCTTGGACATGAGCATGAGGCCCCGCTTGACGGGCGGCAGCACCGTCTTGGAGATGATGCCCATCTCCTGGGGGGTCACGATGGCGGGGTTGATGAAGCGCAGGAAGATCACTGTGCCCACCGCCCCGATGTTGTTCTGCGGCTGCAGAGGGAACCGCTTGCTCAGGACCTGTGCAGAGAAGTGGTATTGGTAGTGAATTCTTTATGTAATGTATACTATGTAATTGAGTGCTGGCTAACTTTTGTAAAGCCAACATCTGTATTGTACTGCACTCTAAATAAAATATACTCACGTTACCTAGTACGTTAAGTTTTTGTAATTTTGTGTGAAGAGGTAGCTGCTAGAAATATTCTAAATGAAAGCTTTTGCTCAAAGGTATTTGTCTTAGTCTTCTGAGTCTAAAAAATTGTTAAAAATTGTTTAGGAAAAAGGTAACTAACGTTCATGACTTGAAAAAATCCAATTGCCCAAGATAAATGAAAATGACCCACTTATACTTATACTTTATTGGAATATATTGAAATATCTTTATGCACTTTTTATTATTTATCGTATGGCTTTATTACACATCTCAAAGTGAGAAGACATGAGACATACATATGTAATAAACTTGATCAGGAAATCTGATAATAATATTAATGATCTTTAGTAGTCACTGTGGCAGAGCGAGTTAGCACGCTAGGCATTGCACACATGGTGACCTGGGTTCGATTCCCAGCGGGGGAGGATTTTTTCTGCTCTGTACTTGGATGTTCGGGGTCCACTCATACCTCGTGAGGAAAAATGAGTAGCTGCTTTAATGTGAAGCAGCGACCAGTGGCAGAATCTTAGGCAAAAATAATAATACGAGATATTGTAAATTAAAGTGGTAAAGTCCTATGATTCTGCGCTACCCACTACAATTGTGACATAATAACACAAAGAAAAAGCTTTATTATTTATTTATTATTACTAAAGCAACGGCTTTCTCTCGCTGTTCAACGAGAAAATATTACATCTATTTGGGTACCCAGCCCAGTGGAAAATCCTTAGAGACGATATTTTTTTTCCCCCCCCCAGAGAATTTTTTTTGATGCTGTTATTCTAAACTTGTTTTAAAAAGCAGTACTAATGTCGATGATCTATTATTAATTAAATATTATAAAAAAATATTCAATTGAAAATGACACATACCTGGTAGAGACAATGGCACCTACCTGGTAGAGACAATGGCACCTACCTGGTAGAGACAATGGCACCTACCTGGTAGAGACAATGGCACATACCTGGTAGAGACAATGGCACCTACCTGGTAGAGACATAATGGAACTAGGGACTACTTGTCTTGCGCTGACAGTCTAAATAAAGCACTACTTATACTTATACTGGTAGAGACAATGGCACATACCTGGTAGAGACAATGGCACCTACCTGATAGAGACAATGGCACCTACCTGGTAGAGACAATGGCACCTACCTGGTAGAGACAATGGCACCTACCTGGTAGAGACAATAGCACATACCTGGTAGAGACAATGGCACCTACCTGGTAGAGACAATAGCACATACCTGGTAGAGACAATGGCACCTACCTGGTAGAGACAATGGCACCTACCTGATAGAGACAATGGCACATACCTGGTAGAGACAATGGCACCTACCTGATAGAGACAATGGCACCTACCTGGTAGAGACAATGGCACCTACCTGGTAGAGACAATGGCACCTACCTGGTAGAGACAATAGCACATACCTGGTAGAGACAATGGCACCTACCTGGTAGAGACAATAGCACATACCTGGTAGAGACAATGGCACCTACCTGGTAGAGACAATGGCACCTACCTGATAGAGACAATGGCACATACCTGGTAGAGACAATGGCACCTACCTGGTAGAGACAATAGCACATAACTGGTAGAGACAATGGCACCTACCTGATAGAGACAATGGCACATACCTGGTAGAGACAATGGCACCTACCTGGTAGAGACAATGGCACCTACCTGGTAGAGACAATGGCACCTACCTGGTAGAGACAATGGCACCTACCTGGTAGAGACAATGGCACCTACCTGGTAGAGACAATGGCACATACCTAGATTACCTAGGGATGTGGTATCGAATGAAAAGTATCGATACCAGTACTCATGAGTAGTATCGTACTCATGGGTAGTATCGTATATATGGTATCGTACTCATGAGTAGTATCAGACCAAAAGTATCGATACCAAAAGTACTTTGTTGGCTTTAGGGATGCTTGAATTATAAAAAAAAACGCTAAAAAAGAACTCAATACAGATACTTCTTGGAATCGGGAAAAAAGTATCGATACCAAAAAAAGTATCGAATGTGAAGTATCGAAGCCGGTATCGACAAGTATCGGAAGCAAAGTATCGAATATGAAGTATCGAAGCCGGTATCGAGTAGTATCGGAAGCAAAGTATCGAATATGAAGTATCGAAGCCGGTATCGGAAGCAAAGTATCGAATGTGAAGTATCGAAGCCGGTATCGAGTTGTATCGGAAGCAAAGTATCGATATTTTGAAAGTATCGATATTTGATTCGTATCCCTGCACCTACCTGGTAGAGACAATGGCACCTACCTGGTAGAGACAATGGCACCCACCTGGTAGAGACAATGGCACATGCTGCGGAGCTGCGGCGGAAAGCTGTCCGCGGAATCGATGATCGCGTCGAACACCTTCTTGGTCCAGGCGATCAGCTCCCGCCGGTTCACCTCTATGCTTTCCGACGGGTCCAGTCGGGCGGGGTCCACTTCGAAAGCCACATGGCACCTGTCTAGCAGGGGACTGATCAGAGGCTCCAGCAGGTTCTGCAGGTAGGAGGCGCCGTAGATTTTGAAGCAGAAAGCCATCAGCTTGCTGCCGAGCGAGTTGCCGCGGAACAGAGTTTGCATGCAGTCCGACACCTCCACCTGTTGATTGAAATAAATAAATAAACCTTTATTTGGAACATAAATATTACATACATCAAAATTAATACATATATCAGAACAACTGGTTCCAATTCAGCTTATAGTTGATTGAAATATATTAAAATATTGAATAACAAGGAGAGTTTGTAGACATATTATTATTTTTTTTTAAAGAACATAACATTGTTTACAAAAATTACAATTGAAATTATTATTATTGTTATTAATTTTCAAACCCTATGTAATGTTTCTCTTTCTTATTGTCTGTCTATTTTATTTTTATTAAGTCTGTCTCTCTTAAACCCTTCCTTTAAGTATTGTTAATATTGACCATTGTAAAGGAGAGGAGGCAGCATGTGCTTGGCATACAGTAGCTGCTGTGTTAGATACTGTTTTATATGTTAAATAATAAGAACATATATTTGAATGTTTAATAAAATAATAAGTAACACTTCGTATATTTAAATATAATTATTAATAGAGAACTGGATAAGTATGTACAGTGAGTTCTTGGGTGAGAGAAATGTATCGAACTGATTCTAAGATGATGACAGTAAGCTCTCCAAGTACCGATTACATAATAGGTAAGCTTGTTAAGGTACCAAAGTTTCATGTCATACAACATCCCCTTTCAACTAGAATTTAAAAAATAAATAAATGTCCTAGGAGGAAGAATCAGAAAACATAAATCTCCTAGGAGGAATAACTTTTCTACCAACTCTAGTTTCATATGCTAAAGGAGTAGCAACCTGACTGGGACTTGTATCTGGAGTTCTGAACTCTGAGCTAGGACTATCAACCTTTGGGCTTCTAGGAGGTTCTATCTTTTGAGAAGGAAAATATTTCAAATGAATTCTATTTCTTTTATAAATATTCTTATTTTCATCTTGCACTGTATATGATCTATATCTAGAATTTTTGTTTAATATTTTTCCTCTAACCCAAGGTAAGTTTTCATCTTTCTTAAAAAGTATATTATTATAATTATGATCATCAATTTCCTTTAATGGTTTAGAATTTTTATCATGAAATTTAATAATTCTATTTTTCCTTTCTATATCAAAAAACTTAGATCTAGTAGAAATCTTAGGTTTTAAATAATTATGAGTTACAGGAATTTTGGTTCTTAAAGGTCTTGAAAATAATAATTGAGCTGGAGATGGTGAATTATTTTTAGGTGTGTTCCTAAAATTTAACAATGATAAATAAGGATCTGAACCAATACATTGTGCTTTTTTAAGTAAATTTTTAACAATTTTAACATGTGACTCTGCAAGACCATTTGACTTGTGATGGTAAGGACTGGAACATATGAAATCGAATTCATATTGAACACTGAAGTCTTTAAATTCTTTAGAGGTAAATTGACTTCCAGAATCACAAACAACAAGTTTTGGAATACCATGTCTGGCAAAAATAGATTTCATATTTAAAATAACTGTTTTAGCTGAAATATTATCTAACTTAGCAATTTCGAAATATTTACTATAGTAATCAACAAGCAGAACATATTGTTGTCCATTAAACTGAAATAAATCACATCCAAGCTTAGACCATGGTAAATTAGGTATTTCATGAAAAATAATATTTTCTTTACAATTATTTGGTTGGTTACTTTGGCAAGTATAACAGGATAAACACATATCTTTTATTTGAGATAACATACTAGGCCAAAACAATATATCTTTAATACGATTAGTAGAAAAATTTACACCAACATGACCTTCATGTGCTCTAGATAGCATTTCTTTTTGCATACTTTTAGGTATAACCAAAGCATTTTGCCGGAAGATCAAATCATTTATAATATTTAATTCATCTCTGAAATTCCAAAAATGTCTAATTTCATTATAAACTTCAGACTTATTCTTCGGCCATCCTTTCAAAATGGTTTTCTTTAGTAAAACTAAAATTGGATCTTTATTGGTTTCTGACAAAATTTCATCTTGTTTGTATCTTGAAATAGGTAAATTTTCTATCACATTATTAACTTGACATACAACGTCTTCTTCTATTTTATCAAGAGTTTCTATTTCATAGTTTGGCAGAGGAGATCTAGAAAGAGTATCTGCTATGTATAACAAAGAACCAGGTTTATATTTTACAATTAAATTATATGCTTGAACTTTAAGCATTAAACGTTGGATACGTGCAGGAACCAAATTCAGAGGTTTTTTAAAAAGATTTTCTAGGGCTTTATGATCGGTTTCAACATAAACCTTGTTTCCCAAAATATATTGGTGAAACTTCACACATCCAAAAACAATGGCAAACATTTCGCGTTCTATTTGTGCCCATGCATTTTTTTGCGTTGGACTCAAAGCTTTAGATGCGAAAGCCACAGGAGAAGAATTTTGCAGTAAAACTGCTCCAACTCCTTCTATACTTGAATCCACAGATAGTATAACGTCTTGACTAGGATCAAATGTTTTTAGAACAGGAGATGACGTCACTATATTTTTTAACTCATTGAGACAATCTGTATGTTTGTCAGTCCAAACAAAATCAGATGTCTTAAGTAATTCTCTTAAACAAGCTGTCTTATTAGAAAAATGTGGAATGAACTTAGATAAATAATTAAAAAATCCAATAAGTCTCTCTAACTCTTTTTTGTTAGTAGGATTTGACATTTTTAAAACGGCTGATATTTTATCAGGATCCATTGATATACTACCCTCAGACAAAATATGTCCTAAAAATTTAATTTCAGTGAGACCAACTTTACATTTTTCTTTATTAAATTTTAATCCTTTATTTTTAGCAATATTTAAAACTTTTAATAAACGAGAATCATGTTCCAAACGAGTAGATCCATATATTAAAATATCGTCTATGTAGGGTTCTACACCTTCTACATTTTCAAAAGCAAAATTCATACGCTCTTGGAAAGCTTCACTTGAGCAACTCAGACCGTATGGCAATTTTTTAAAACAATATCTTCCTCCAAGAGGTGAATTAAATGTACAAAGTTTACTACTTTCTTCATCTATTGGAACCATCCAAAAACTACTAGTACAATCTAGAAGTGAAAAATACTTGGCATTGCTTAATTTACTAGAAATCTGCTCAAAAGTTGGTATACAAGAATTACTAGTTATAATAAACTTATTTAAATGTCTAGGATCTAAACAAATACGAACTTTATTGTTCTTCTTTTTTACAATTACAATAGAGTTCACCCACTCAGTAGGCTCTACAACTCTTTCAATAATGCCATGTCTCTCCATTCTCTCTAATTCATCTTTTAATAAAGATCTTAAACCAAAAGGTATTTTCCTTTGGCTGTCAATACGTGGAATGTATTCATCTCTTAATTTAATATGGTATTCTGGACCAATAGTACCTACTTCACCACTAAATAATGACGAAAAATCTTTTAAAATATTATTATAACTTAAGTCATTTATTTTTAAAATTCTACCAATCAATTTTAAATCTGTGCATGTTTTTAATCCTATCAAAGGACTACATTCAATATCACAAATAATAAACTCTAGTCTGTGATATTTATTTGTTTTTTCTAACTTGCACATTAGAAAAACACTCCCAATAATTGGAATTTTCTGGTTACTCACGTTACAAAGATTCCAATTATGTCTATTTATTTTTGGTTTCTTATTAGGAAAAATTTCATTAAATTTATTGATAGGTAATAAATTAACTGGGCTACCTGTATCTAGCTTACATTCTAAAGATACATTATTTACAATTAAGATTTCTTTCCAATCTTTATCATTTCTCTCTTCATGCTCATGTACTTCTCCAATGAAAATTGACTCGTCCTCGTCACCGTCATCAGATTGAAATTCGCAATTTTTTACGACACCACTCTTTGACCGACATCTATTTGCATAGTGACCTCTTTGATTGCATTTAAAACACGTAACAGACCTTGCAGGACAGTTACTTAAATGGTTTTTTGAAAATTGGGCACCACATTTGAAACATTGCTTATTTTGATTATTGTACTTGTTTCCTTGATAAAGTAAAGTAAAGTAAAGTAAAGTAAAGTAAAGTGAAGCTTTTATTTGTTGTAAAAACCCAGTGGGTATAACAATAGTCAAAAATAAGGTTAAAAATATAAACTAAAACTAATATTATATGTATATATTATGAGAAATTACATTTCCATCATGTGATCCAGGTATTCTTTTTTACTATAGGGACTGATATCCTGCAAAAGATCATTCAGTTTATCTTTAAACAGAACTCCTTCATATTGTTTGTAGTGATCGGGTAGAGCATTATAAAATTGTTTTCCCTCAAATATGAAGGATTTCTGTTTTATTAAGATAGGAGCAATTAAGTTAGATTTATTTCGGGTAGGATAGGAATGATCTTTTGTTGGATACCATTCTCTTTTATTTCTATGGACAAGTATCAAGAGACGAATTATATACAAACCAACAACCGTATGGAGATTTTTAGTCTTGAATATGGATCTACAAGATGTTCTGTTATTCACTCTATAAATTATTCTTAGAGCTTTCTTTTGTAAAACTAAAATTCTCTCCAGGTCATGGTCATTAGCCCAAAATTCTATACCATAATTTACGATACTCATAAAAAGTGAATGGTACGTTAAAAGGGACGATTCCTCATCAACATTGTACCTAGTTGACCTGATGGCATATATGGCTGAATGTAACCTGCTTGACACCTGTTTAATATGAGATTTCCAACTCAGTGTTTCATTGATATTCACCCCCAAGAATTTTGTTTGTTCAACTTGTGTAACAACGAGATCGTTGACTATGACATTACTTTGAGGGTGACTACCACTTGAGAAATCTATGAATACTGTTTTATTATTTAGTGTCAAGCAGTTAGCCTCAAACCAATCATAAACGTTGGTCATGATATTATGGCATTTTTCCATCAGTGATTGGCGGTTGTCTGCGCTCACCAATATGGAAGTATCATCTGCATATAAGGTGAGCGATAGGTCCGGAAATGTCCAAACCAGATCATTTATATAGACTAGGAACAATAAAGGTCCCAATATACTTCCGGTCGGTACTCCCGACAATACCTCCAACATGTCAGAGTTATAGCAGTGGCTCTCACCATTAGATTCTCTTGTCACCGTGACATATTGTTCTCTGTTGCTCAGATATGATCTGAACCAGTTCAGAGACTCACCCCGTATACCATATACCTCTAGCTTCCCCAGAAGAATTGATATATCCAAACTTTCAAAAGCTTTAGTCAGGTCGCAGAAAATACCAATTACGGGCATCCTCTGCGACAGTCTAAAGTATAGGTTACTGAGGAAACTAGAGATGGCATCAGTGGTAGAGGTCTCAGGCTTGAAACCATACTGTTCGCTCACCAAAAGATCATGTTTTTGGAGATATGATAACAACCTGCGTTTAACCAGTTTTTCCAATATTTTAGAGAAAACTGGCAAAAGCGACAGTGGTCGATAGTTCCGTGGATCAGACCTGGAAGATTTCTTAAATAAGGCAAAAACCTTCGAGATTTTAAACTGATCAGGAAATACTCCATCTTTGAAAGAAGCGTTAAAAATGTCCATTAATGGTGGAGCTAAAACATGAATATTGTTTTTTATTAAAGCTAATGGAATACCGTCCCACCCAGTAGATTTTGTATTGTTGAGAGTGTTCACTATTTTAACTATTTCATTTATGGTAGTTTTATGCAAGGTAAATAATTCCGCTGGTACAATGTTTGGCATGTATGAGGTTGGGTCTTGACGTCTTATGACATTTTGATCTGGCAAGGCAACTTTTTGTAGAAATTTATTCATACAGTTGGCTATTTCTTGTGGCTCAGATATTTTTCGCTCATCAATAACTAGTTCTGAAATATCTTTCTTGTTTTTATTTGAGCGTCCTGCATTCTCATTTAACACTTTCCAAGCCACAGCAGATCTGGCTTTTGGATCAGCCTGCATAATCCGCCTCCTATTATCGTATATTTTTGCCTCTCTTATTACCTTCTTAAGGATTTTTTGGTATATTTTAAAATAAGTTTTAACGCTTGGGTCATTAGCTTCTCTGCTTAACAGGTAAAGATCTTTCTTGTTTTTAAGAGATCTCTTTATACCTCCCGTAATCCATTTTTTGTGATAACGGTGTTTATGAGTTTGAACTTTGATTGGAAAACATGTTTCGAAATGTTCAAGATAAATTTCATAGAAAGTGTTCAATTTTTCATTTACATTTTTACTGATGTATACACTGTCCCAGTTTTCACTAGAGATCTTCTCGGTGAATATCATTTTATTTTGAGCAGAGAAAATTCTCAACTTTTGTGTATTACCTTTAGGAGGCGGATCAGTGAGGTTCAAATTAATAACTTGACAGTGATGATCAGATAATCCAGTAAATATATTAAGGACTAATTGAATATTCGTTTCCCCATCAAGATTTGTAAAAATATTGTCCAAGCAGGAAGAAGAATTGTCTGTGATACGTGTGTTGGTGTCAATGAGAGGTATTAGACCAAATGATCTTAGCAAACCCAGAAAACTCATCTCTGGCGTGTGTTTCACACAGAATGTTCACATTAAAATCTCCCAGGAGAACAATACTTTTTAGACAAACAACCTCATTTAAAAGGAGTTCTAAATCATGCAAGAAAATCTTGAAGTCAGAAACTTTATTGTTGGATCTATACAAACATATAAAAATTGTCTGTGACTTGATGTTTTCAATTGCACAAAATTCAATATGGAACTCTTTGGGAGGTGTTTTAAGTTGGAAAATCTGAAAATCGGATAAGAGAGAGTCCCTTGCCAAGATGGCCACACCCCCTCCTTCCCTAACAGAACGTGAGAAACTACTAAGAAGAGAAAATCCCTCCAGGTGAATATTTGGAAGTTCATCCCGTTTGAGATGTGTCTCTGTAAGACATATAACACCTACTTCAACATGGTGTTCATCCAATATTTCGGACAATAAAGTCTCAATCTGGGGGCTTTTTTTACGCAAAGATTGAATATTGTGATGAATAATACCAACTGTTTTATGATATCCATTTCCTTTACAAATATTTTCTTTGCTAATTTTCTTTTTTATACTAGGATCTTTTGCTTTGTTACTGGCACTTTGTTGACGGTAGGAAATAAATTTATGTGTTGGTTTCAAAGAACTTTCAAAGAGCGGAGGAGATTCCTCTACTTGTGTAGAGTCGTCGGTATAAATGGAAAATTTGTCTGTGTGTATGGGTAGGTAAATGGATTAGATAGAGGTGCATAGTAGGGACTCATTGGCGGAAAATGTGCAATGTTATTTATAGAGGGCGGTAAAAAGTTCTGATTTTGATATTGTGTAAGAGGGGGAGGAAATTGTGTAGGTTCACATGAGATCAGGCCCTTGTCTGGTAAGTAATCACTAATTTGATTTGGAGAGGATCTTTTACTACTAGGTAGACTAGATTTTACCTTGATATCCTTGTTGTATTTTTTACTGATATCATTTTTATTTTTAGTAGTTTTAATTTTACCTTTTGAGTCATTTTTATTTATATTTTTTTTATTATCAGTTCCTTTTTTATGGACATTCACAAAATTGACTTTGGTGTTGGAGGTCCCTGGTTTAATGTCTTTCCCAGAAGGAATCGATTTCCCACTCAAATATTTGACCAGCTCATTGCAAAGAGCGTCATAACCTTTATTATTAAAATGAATTTCGTCCCGAGCAAAATGTGTTGCATTTAAAACTAAGTTAGGATCTAGTACAGTAGTATTATGGTGTTTTGAGTATTCTCTGGCAATTTTATTATTCAGTCTCTTGATACATTGTTTTTCTTTCCACTGTTTAGTAATACAAGGAATTAATATTGCTATTATTTTACATGAGAAAGATTCACACAATTCTGAAATACAATTGCTAATTTCAGACCATTTTGTTTTAAATAAGTCATTAGTTCCCGAAACCAGGACAATTGTATCGGAACTTTTTATTTTGGCTTTCTGAGCAAATATTAAGTCTTTAACTTGAGAATAAGTGAAACCAGAACCAAATTTAAGCTCAACATGTCTTTGATCGACTTTTAATTGCCTAAGTAGGTGACGCTTAGTATATCTCACTAGGCTATCACCAAAAACAAAAGTTCTATTAATGGTATCAGTGACAAGTTCACTCTTATCTGGAACATTATGAGCATTATCAGGAATAATATGTTTAATACTCTTATCTGGTATATTATGAGCTTTGTCAGGAATAATATGGTTAATACCCTTATCTGGTACATTATGAGCATTATCAGAAATAATATGCTTACTACCATGACAATTAATTTTACTTATTTGGGATATTTTTTCCGTGTTGCTGCAAACCTGGGTTTGAAGTTCCTTGCAAAGCTCATAGAATTTACTACATTGACAGTTACAAAAATCTTTAATAGGTACATTCTCAACACTATCAAAGATACTACCGGTATGGGCATCACCGCGCGTTGACAGATTATCATTTTTGTTATTATTGGAGCTACCTTCAATTACTGTATCATCCCCTAATACCACAGTACTATCGGTACTACTATTGAATGAGATAACTGAATTGTTGAGATTATAGCTGTCTGGAGCAGGTGCAGTTTGACCGGGAGCAGGAACAGGTGTCAGTGAAGGAACATTTTTTAGTACCTTAATTTTGATACAAGGCGTCAATGGAGTTGGGTTACGTGAATCGGAAGTACTTTTGTCAGGTATCACATCATGTTCTGCTAGTTTTTCACAAAGATTGACAACTTCTCTGTTCTTTTCCACAATTGTCTTTTCGAGCTGAGAAATTGTGTTTCTTAAATTATTTAGTTCTTTCTTTTCATTTGATGAATCTTCTGCCTCTATCATTTCATCATTGATTTTTTTATACATATCTTTTTGTTGACTTATATGCTTTAATTTGTTTTCCGTTCTTGAAAGATGAGATTGCAGCTCCTTGATATCTTCTGTTTTCTGGTCTATTTTTGTTTGAGATTCATTCAACTGTTCAAGCAAATTAATTATATTGGTCATGAGCGATTCTGGAATATCAATGTCATTGTTAAGCATTTTATATACATCTTCATAAATAGCCATAGCTTGTTCTTGAACATCTTCATGTAGACTCTTCATTGTAATTAATGCATTGCATTTTGTTTGGATAAGTTCAAATTGCTTTCTTGTAAGAACCATTGTAGTGAGGAACAACGATAAAAAATATAATTAAATCACTAAGTCAAGAAATTTTATTTTCACCGGCGCGATTCGAACCGGGGACCTGTGATCAGAATCTGATGTCTTTAGTAGTTATGCCAAGATGTCAGATGGTGGATGACGCGATGAAAAACAATATTGAATGCTGTAAGTCGGTATAGCGTCACAAAATTAAAACTATCAGTTTCAAGGTCATTTTTAGATAAAATTATGTAGGAGTTTCTGACAAAGTGATAGTAGCACTGATAGATTATAGCTGTACCTATACAATACACATTTGTCTCTTTGTTAGATGCACTGATACACTTGATTATGTAATGCCGAGAACAATGAGCAATTTTATTTTCACCAATAACTCGTTTTTAATTTCACCAACTATATTTTTCGAATAAAATTAATGAAAACTTCAAAAATACCTTTAGTTTAGTGTAAAAAACAGTAAAATCGGTCCATTAATTATTTAGAAAAGTATATTTATAGTGGGAGCGATCTGATGCGTGCACTCTGTCTCTGATTGTTTGACTGGAACTGACTATGCTGAGGCTTCTTAAAATTTGATTTAAATTTGTTAATTTTCATCACTGTATTGTCACTGGAACTATTATTTTGATTAGTAACATGATTAAATGAAGTTTCTGCAGCAATACACATGGATACAGCTTTGTCTATATCAATATTTGATTCCTTCAACAGCATCAGTTTGAAATTTTGTTTTTGCAGACCAGCAATAAAAATATCACGGACAAGTTCTTTTCTCAATTTATCAAATTGGCAATTTAAACTCAAATTTTGTAATTCTGTAGAAAAATCCAAAATTGACTGTCCATCTTTTTGTTTACACGTAAAAAAATTATATCTTATCAAAGTAATGGGACATTTCGAGTCAAAATGTTCTCTAAATTTATTTATTACAACTTCGAACTTATATTCGTCAGCCTGAGATAAATTAAAAGAATTATAAATATCAATTCCAGCTTCTCCCATAGAGTGAAGAAGTAATGCGACACGTCTCTTTTCTTCTTGTGTGTCTGATCCACTGGCTAATTCGAAAAGTTCAAATTTTTTAAACCATCTTTTCCATTCTTCGGAAAGATTTGCATGTCCAAAATTAAATTCAGCAACATTGTTTAAATTTAAAGAACCTATTGGGTTTTTATCTTTAGGCACTTCTTCTTTAGGAGGCATTGTTCACTAAATTTATTATTATTTTCTCTAGGTATAAAGATAAAAAAATATTTAATGTCGACTTGAGAAAAATCACAAAATAAATTATTTAATTGAAGAGTTAACAACTATATAGGTAGATACAACTGTATAAATCATTATTTATCATAAAAAAAACTTTGGGTTACGATTAAATAAAATTTGCAATTTTATAATTATTTAGGTAGTCACTCATTTTAATGTACACTCTTATTTAACTATGCAAGTTAAAAAGTTCATTACGATAAAATAAATTAAACATTTCATATTTAAATTATTATACACCTGACACCATGTTTTATATGTTAAATAATAAGAACATATATTTGAATGTTTAATAAAATAATAAGTAACACTTCGTATATTTAAATATAATTATTAATAGAGAACTGGATAAGTATGTACAGTGAGTTCTTGGGTGAGAGAAATGTATCGAACTGATTCTAAGATGATGACAGTAAGCTCTCCAAGTACCGATTACATAATAGGTAAGCTTGTTAAGGTACCAAAGTTTCATGTCATACAACAGATACTTACCTCCCTATAGAACATGTTCCACAAGAGAGGAGGCAGCATGTGCTTGGCATACAGTAGCTGCTGTGTTAGATACTTACCTCCCTATAGAACATGTTCCACAAGAGAGGAGGCAGCATGTGCTTGGCATACAGTAGCTGCTGTGTTAGATACTTACCTCCCTATAGAACATGTTCCACAAGAGAGGAGGCAGCATGTGCTTGGCATACAGTAGCTGCTGTGTTAGATACTTACCTCCCTATAGAACATGTTCCACAAGAGAGGAGGCAGCATGTGCTTGGCATACAGTAGCTGCTGTGTTAGATACTTACCTCCCTATAGAACATGTTCCACAAGAGAGGAGGCAGCATGTGCTTGGCATGCAGTATCTGCTGTGTTAGATACTTACCTCCCTATAGAACATGTTCCACAAGAGAGGAGGCAGCATGTGCTTGGCATACAGTAGCTGCTGTGTTAGATACTTACCTCCCTATAGAACATGTTCCACAAGAGAGGAGGCAGCATGTGCTTGGCATGCAGTATCTGCTGTGTTAGATACTTACCTCCCTATAGAACATGTTCCACAAGAGAGGAGGCAGCATGTGCTTGGCATCAAACAGAGTGACGAACACGCGAGCTAGCTCATCCATCTGGGAGGTGCTGACGACATTGGCTAGGGCCATAGCTATGCTGAGTTCTCCCTTGTCACTGATGAGAGTTACCAGCTTCACTAATTCCTCGAACCTGGGACACGGAATTCAACATTTTAGGGCCTTATTATGAAACAGGATTAGTAAATCTAAGCCGACCCGACCCTTAGATTTTATCAGCTGACCGATGGGTATTCTTCTTTTTTTTTCACAATCTACAATGCTTAGTATAGAAAAATACAAATTGTAATAAGTAAATTTGATGTAGTAGATATGACATGGAGGAGAAGTAGCCCAATGACTACACTCCTTTCAAAATTGCAATATTTTCCTAGCTGTTATTATTATTATTATACAATTTTTTATTAGATACAAAAGGACATTATGTACATATAAATAATAATTTTACCAGTGAAAAAATTAAAAAAACAATATATACAATAAAAATGAAAAAGAATAGAGAATATTTGAAAACATATTATGTCCTAACTAAAGGGCGGGGTTATTGCCTATGACAATCTCTTCCACCCAACCCTTTAGCTTGTTTGTTTAGCAGCTCCACATGTGACACCCACATGAAGGCGGAACAGATGAGCAAATACCTGTCGGCAAGAACTGTCTCGGCCAGGGTATTGAACTCGGTGCCTTGTTGCAGGATCTTGGTCAGAACTTCCATGAAGGCGGCACGGGTCTGTAGGTCCTGGTGGTAGCCTAGCGCTATCGAATGCATGAGACCTGAGGAGTGCCAATGCAAAGTTCACTGTAGGTTTTCAAAAAAAAGGTGAAATTTCAGAAAATTTCAGACTAGTCATTCAATAATAACGCAAATACACAGTGAAGTATTGCTTGGTGGTAGCCTAGCGCTATCGAATGCATGAGACCTGAGGAGTTCTAATGCAACGTTCATTGTAAATCCATGCATAAATTAAATTTTATAATTTAGAAAATACAAAGAACAATCAAGTCAGAAAAAAACTTAATCTAAATAATACTTGCTATGGCCGTCCAAAGAGGCAATGCAGCGGCCATACTTGGCACATTTCCTGTCAACCAAGGGCTCGATGAGGCCTTTATACTTTGATTTATCAACAATAAAATAAAATACTTGGAAACTTAAATATACACAACAAAAAAATATGTGTAATATATTGAAGTGTGTTGTAAAAAAAGGAGGAACACCATTAGATCCTTTTAAGCTAAAACTCTGAATTTTCTTCTTCTTTCACTTTAGCTTTTCCCCAACCTACTTGGGGTTGACATTGGTCAACCTCTGTCTCATGGTTGAGGTTGTTTGGTTCTGGGACTCCTACTTCCTCACTTTACGGCTGGATTGCCTTTCCTGACACCAACATTTTTGTCTGTCCCGGTAGATCAGTAGTCAAGACGTCTGACTGGTAATCCAGAGGTTGCGGGGTCAATCCTCTCATTTGGGATTTTGACCACATAAAAATACGTCGTGGGCTTACTGCTGGAATAATGGGACTCATAAGTCCTAATCGGGCAGTATAAATAGGGCGATGTTATTATTATAATAAACGTGTTAACGACACCAACGATTGTTTTGTTTGGCTTGACATGACTGAACTCATGTCCTGTCTGAATTAAAAAACGATAAAAAAAACCCACAAAAAAAGCCAAAAATTAATCACTTTCGTGATGTCACAACTACTCAAACTCGCTTTACTACATCTTTGCTAAACTCGGGACTTGAACCACCGATCATGGTATTCTTATTATTAAATGATTTATTAGATACACAGACATATAATATATAGACATATTATGTACAATACAAATAATTAATAAATAAAATAATGAAAAAACGGAAGAATGTAGTTATTGCCTGTGGCAATCTCTTGGTACTGTGAGGTGGATGACACTAACCACTATCAATATTGGCAGACAGTAAGTTGGACATGGCGTCTATTTTTTTTGGCTTCACATGACTGAACCCATATCCTGTCTGAATTAAAAAAAAACGATAAAATATTACCACTATCAATATTGGCAGACAGTAGTTGGACATGGCCTCTATTTTTTTTTGGCTTCACATGACTGGACCCATATCCTGTCTGAATTTAAAAAAAAAAAACGATAAAATATATAATAATAATGCTTTTTCTTTGTGTTATTATGTCACAATTTTTAGTGGGTAGCGCAGAATCATAGGACTTTACCACTTCAATTTACAATATCTTGTATTATTTTTTGCCTAAGATTCTGCCACTGGTCGCTGCTTCACATTAAAGCAGGTACTCATTTTTCCTCACGAGGTATGAGTGGACCCCGAACATCCAAGTACAGAGCAGAAAAAATCCTCCCCCGCTGGGAATCGAACCCAGGTCACCATGTGTGCAATGCCTAGCGCGCTAACTCGCTCTACCACAGTGACTAAAAAACGATAAAATATTACCACTATCAATATTGGCCGACAGTAAGTTGGACATGGCCTCTATGATGGAGCTGCGCAGATTGCTACTCGAGTCGTTCTTGGTTCGATCCCCGGCCCGGGCGTTCTCCTTCTCGATCTCGGAGCTATCCGTACAGTCGTTGAGCAGGTTCATGAAGAGAGTGAAGTACTTGAGGAAGAGGGAGGACTTGGCCTCCATCAGGTCTCCTTTGTCCGACTCCTCGGGCTGGAGTGGGAGACCTGGAGTCAAAAGAAGATGATTTTTTTTTTTTTTTTACTGTCAAAAGATTATTTTTTATTGAACAAATTCTTTCATCTTCATAAATAAAATTTAAATGTAAAAAATAACTTATTAATAAAACGAAAATTAGGAACATGGCAAGTTTAAGTGGCCAATTATGCAAAGCATGTGTTAGGTTGGGTGGAAGAGATTGCCATAGGCAATAACCCCGCCCTTTAGTTAGGACATATGTATATAATTTGTTTTGTTTTTTTTTTTTTTTCTTGTTTATATTATTATTATTATTGTCAATTTTTATATTTAATTTTTACCATTATTTGTCTGCATATATGTTCTACTATTCTACTAATAAAGAGATTCTAAATAAATAAATGAATGAATGTTTTTTTGGTAGTCAAGTGGTTAACGCGCTAGTCTGGTAATCCAGGTATCGTAGGGATCCGTTGGTTCGAATCCCGCCCAGTGCATGAATTTGTCCTCATTCATTTAAGTTTGTGACCACATAATAATAAGACTCTGAAGGTTAGGTGGTAGAAAATGCTTTGAGCATTAACCTCGCCTTGTGGTTACCTTCCACTAAGGAATGAGTATTATTAATTTATTATTATTATTATTATAATGTTTTATTGTTCGATATATACAGATATATATACAGAAGCACGTACACAAATGGTTAAATCTATCCATCTTTTTTTTTTGGGGGTAAACCCCCCAAAAATATTGGCCAGCAGCTTTCAACGTTTGAGCCTGGACATCTCTCCCAGTACGATGCAAAAGATACAAGGTAACCTCGTATGGTGTATCTTTCATTTGGGTTTAACGTCGCTTTCAAATGCATGGTCACATCACGGCGGGGGTTTTACCCTCCATTCCCAGGAAACTCACAAATCTGCTACTCACATTAATCTCACCCAGCCTGGGTTGGGCCGAAATGCCAGGATCACGAAGTCTTCACCTCGCTGGACGTTGCTTAACTTCGGTGATCCTACGAGAACCGGTGCATACAACGCGCCATCGACGCTTGGCTTTGATGAAAAAAAATGGCTCGTCATGAGACACATTCTATTATCAATCATCACAAGAACTTTTTTCTTTATGAGTCAGGACACCATTGAGGAAGTGATAGCTAGCCTTGCTTGTTAGGGTTGGCTAGTGTATTCTTTGTTTATAGTCTTCTAGCGAAACACTGGTCTTCTCCCTGTTTGAAGTCCCCCAGCCAGAGAGGGGGTAGTAAAGAGATAATAATAATGCTCTTCAGTGGAAGGTAACCACCAGACGAGGTTATTGCTCAGAGCATTTTCTACCACTAACATGACAAGTTATCCTCCCATTTGGGATTTTTACCATAATACGTCTCGGGCTTACTGCTGGAATAATGGGACATTACTAGTCTTAATTGGGCAGTATAAATAAGGCGATATCATTATTATTCTTAAGTATTAAAAAAAACATTCTTAAATTAGACTTATTATTATGTGCTCGGGGGGATCGAACGCGGAACCTTCCGCAGGGCAAGCGAGTGCTTAACCACTGAGCTAATCGCGCGCTCTCGAGTGGGCTTACCTTTCAGCAGGGAGGCCACTGCGTCCATGCAGGCCTGATCCAGATCCCGACTTATGCTCACGAAACTCTCACCCGGGCTCGGTGGAATGGTCACCTGGGGGTCAAAATCGTTTCAATTAATAGAAAATAATAATAATGTTGTTTTTGTTGTTGTTGTTGTAGCCAGCTTGGCTACAGCTGGAGGGGTGAGTGATGGTCTCCAGCCAACTTTATTTCGAAGTTGGCTTGTCCTGAACCACAAATAATAATAATAATACTCTTTAGTGGAAGGTAACCAGTGAACTTCAAGATCGAGAAAGATCACGCCCGGGGCGGGAATCGAACCAAGAACGACTCGAGTTGAAATCTGCACAGCTCCATCATAGAGGCCATGTCCAACTTACTGTCGGCCAATATTGACAGGGTTCGAAACCCAGCCGGGACATGGCAAGTTATACCCCAATTTAGGATTTTGCGACAAAATAATCTGTCTTGGTTTACAACAAGAATAATGGGATCACATAATCCACCAGCTTGTTCCTGAAACTCATCTCCCGGCGGAACTCATCTTATTATTACCTGACAAGTCGATATTATTATTATTACCATCGTGTATGTGTTGGATAGGATAGGATAACATTTACCACTTAATGTTGTTTTAGATTCAATTGATATTGACTAGTATTGCATTGTATTTATTATTTGTTCTAGTTACTCATTTTTTGCTATGTAAGATGTCCATTTATATTATAATTTTTATCTATGTTTTTTTTTTTTTTTTTTAAATACCATTGTAAACTTTCTGACCATTGTATACACCCGTAAGGGTAATTTTACAAATAAAACATATATCTATCTATCTAAGTACCTGATTAGCGGACCCCAGCACCCAGTCCATCAGATAGTCTACCAGCTTGTTCCTGAAACTCATTTCCCGGCGGAAGGCCAGATCATCGCGTCTCCTCATCATGGCTTCTATCAGGTTGCATAGCTTGGTCTTGATATGCACGGCGTGGACTGTCATGTCTATATGACGGACATACCTGAGGGGAGAATAGTGTGTATACATTTTTATTTTTATATCACGAATGGTCCTGACATATAGGATTATGAATGACCTGTCTCCTCATCATGGCCTCTATCAGGTTGCATAGCTTGGTCTTGATATGCACGGCGTGGACTGTCATGTCTATATGACGGACATACCTGAGGGGAGAATAGTATGTATACATTTTTATATGACCAATGGTTCTGACATATATGATTATAAATGACCTGTCTCCTCATCATAGCTTCTATCAGGTTGCATAGCTTGGTCTTGATATGCACGGCGTGCACTGTCATGTCAATGTGACGGACATACCTGAGGGGAGAATAGTAAGTATACATTTTTATATCACGAGTGTTCCTGACATATATGATTAGGAATGACCTGTCTCCTCATCATGGCTTCTATCAGGTTGCATAGCTTGGTCTTGATGTGAACGGCGTGCACTGTCATGTCAATGTGACGGACATACCTGAGGGGAGAATAGTATGTATACATTTTTATTTTTATATCACGAATGGTCCTGACATATCGCCTCTGATAACACAAAGAGGCGTAAACAACATTTTCGAAATTTTACAGGAGAGCCAAATCGAGTTTTCTTGTGCATAAATTTTCTGTTCACGGTAGGAAAATCATCACTTCCCTGTACCCGTGAATGACCATACGAACTTTTTCTGTTGCCAAATATGATTATGGAACTGTGACTATCGATTTACGCCTATTTGATTTGTCTGAAAAAGAGAAAATGAGGGATACGCCTGATTTCAATTTTTGTTGTATCTTTTCTTTGGATTATAATTGGATTACGTCTATTTGTGAGAACAATATATAGCACAAGTAGACTCAATCCAAGCAATAAAACCGATTTCAAAAATTTGTGGTTTACGCCTCTTTGTGTTATCAGAGGCGATCTATGATTAGGAATGACCTGTCTCCTCATTATGGCCTCTATCAGGTTGCATAGCTTGGTCTTGATATGCACGGCGTGGACTGTCATGTCAATGTGACGGACATACCTGAGGGAACAAGTGAGTAATGATAATAAAATGTTTTGGAGATACAAGTAATTCAGTATACAATCTCAAATTTAGTATATAAAAAGTTATCGTATTATTTTGTGTTAATGACTTTCGTGATATCACAACTACTCAAACTCGCTTTACTAAATCTACGCTGAAACCGGGACTTGAACCACCAACCTCCAGGTTACAATTCCGCTGCCTTATCGATCAAGCTACTGAGGTCGGTCAAATTTAGTATATAATTTCAACGTGTATAGGTATACAATGTGAACCAATCATGAGGAAGTATTGTGTTCAGTGTATTTACTTTTATATGACAAATGGTCTTGACATATGATTATGAATGACCCTGCAGGATTAAAAGAATGAAAGAAACGATTAGAAGTGAAGGGGAAAATAAAATAATTTTATCGTGAGGTTATGTTCATTAGAATTTACAATGCTATTGTTATCCATAAAAATTAAAATTCTTGTTAAAGTACTTATTAAAGACTCACCTGATTTGGGCTCTTTCAAGGCATTCCTTGAAGAGACACCTAAAATCTAGGAATTAATTAATATTAATATTCATTAATTATTTAGTGGCTGGATGGAAGAGCTCTATCAGAAAAATCCTACCACTTTAAATAAAGCTGAGAAAAAAATATTCTTTCACTCTATAAAATGACTAGAGGGCTGTCGCCCGCTTTGCGGGCCGAGGCATGGCCGTGAAAGCAAAAAATCCTTTTTCGCCAATGGCAGGTGTTGTAGTAGGAATTTCGAAAAATCCCGTCTTATTGCACATCTAGACTATAAGACAAAGCTACCTACCAAATTTCAGCTTCCTAGGACTTACGGTTTGGGCTGTAGAGCGATGATGAGTCAGTCAGTGGTCAGTCAGTCAGTGACTTTGACATTTATATATTAAGATTTGTTTTTGTACTAATTCACTTGTGAGTATTAAAAATTGTTTTTCGTTCCTTTATTTGAGCTCTATTGATAGAACATTAAATAATTTACCTCCCTTCCATTGAATACTTTTGTAATTTGTAATTTATTTGCATTATTAATTGTACATAATAGGTATTTGTATTGTGGGTTTTTTGATAGTTTGGGTAATTGGGGTGGATTTTTTGTATTCGTTTACTTCATTAGGAAAAGGTATAATGGGTAACATATATTTAATGCTACTACCCCACACGAAGGGGATGCAGTCCTCTTGTTTTGTGGGGTACTCCATTAAATTTATTAACACATACACGACCGGTTGTCCCACCGGTGGGACAACTGCGTGTGTACTGAATGGACCGATTGTCCCACCGGTGGGACAAGTGGGTATGTACGCAATGGACCGGTTGTCCCACCGGTGGGACAAGTGACCTTCTTGATTTCAAACCTGCTCGTCCCATTCGGTGGGACACCTATTCCTATGTTTTAGTATGGAAATATACTCTATACCCCTGTATAATTTTACTCTCCAAGCGGCTTTTTCGGTCCCAGGTGGTCAGATATGCTCAGATATAGCGGTCCCATGCGTACATACACTGAAAATGGTGCCGGTCGTGTATTATTATTATTATACAATTCTTTATTAGATACAAAAGGACATTATGTACATATAAATAATAATTTTAACAGTGAAAAAATGAAAAAAACAATATATACAATAAAAATGAAAAAGAATAGAAAATATTTGAAAACATATGTCCTAACTAAAGGGTGGGGTTATTGCCTATGGCAATCTCTTCCACCCAACCCTTAATGTAGCGTACGCCCCTCACCTGACGATAGCCAGCATCATTCCCTCAATGCTGGTGGCTCCCAGATGCTCGCCTGGTGGTTACCTTCCACTAAAGAGTGTTATTTATTATTATTATTACGCCCCTCACCTGACGATAGCCAGCATCATTCCCTCAATGCTGGTGGCTCCCAGGTGCTCGCCTGGTGGTTACCTTCCACTAAAGAGTGTTATTATTATTATTATTACGCCCTCACCTGACAATAGCCAGCATCATTCCCTCAATGCTGGTGGCTCCCAGATGCTCGCCTGGTGGTTACCTTCCACTAAAGAGTGTTATTATTATTATTATTACGTCCCTCACCTGACGATAGCCAGCATCATTCCCTCAATGCTGGTAGCTCCCAGGTGCTCAGCGGGGTGGTTACCTTCCACTAAAGAGTGTTATTATTATTATTATTATTACGTCCCTCACCTGACGATAGCCAGCATCATTCCCTCAATGCTGGTAGCTCCCAGGTGCTCAGCGGGGTGGTTACCTTCCACTAAAGAGTGTTATTATTATTATTATTATTATTACCTGACGATAGCCAGCATCATTCCCTCAATGCTGGTGGCTCCCAGGTGCTCGCCTGGTGGTTACCTTCCACTAAAGAGTGTTATTATTATTATTATTATTACGCCCCTCACCTGACGATAGCCAGCATCATTCCCTCAATGCTGGTGGCTCCCAGGTGCTCAGCGGGGTGGTTACCTTCCACTAAAGAGTGTTATTATTATTATTATTACGCCCTCACCTGACGATAGCCAGCATCATTCCCTCAATGCTGGTGGCTCCCAGGTGCTCAGCGGGGTGGTTACCTTCCACTAAAGAGTGTTATTATTATTATTATTATTATTATTATTTATCCTGACTTGGATTACTCTCAGTCTTTCACAGTGTTTACTAACACAATAAAACACATGCTCTTGGTCTCCTAGACTTTATTATGTACCTACTTTAAGTTACCATAAATACTTCAAGCTTTGTTTTTTCATACTCTTAAATTGTTCTCTATAGTGTGTGCCACAATGTTATAGGTTGAATTCCAACTGTTTTGTTGTATACACTTTAATAAATAAATAAATAAATTAAATTAAAAAAAAAAAAAAAAAAAAAAAAAAATTATTACGCCCCTAACCTGACGATAGCCAGCATCATTCCCTCAATGCTGGTGGCTCCCAGGTGCTCGCCTGGTGGTTACCTTCCACTAAAGAGTGTTATTATTACGCTTCTCACCTGACGATAGCCAGCATCATTCCCTCAATGCTGGAGGCTCCCAGATGCTCGCCTGGTGGTTACCTTCCACTAAAGAGTGTTATTATTACGCTTCTCACCTGACGATAGCCAGCATCATTCCCTCAATGCTGGTGGCTCCCAGATGCTCGGCGGGGTGGTCTGTCTTGGTCTCGAACACATTCTTCATGATGTAGATCACATGCTCTATGAAGTTGGTCTTGTCTTGATCCACCACCACCTGAGATAATAATAATAATAAGTTTTATTGTGAATATGATATACAAAAATGTACGTACACAACGTTAAATTAAAAGTTAAAATAGAGGTAAGAGTAAGGATTAAATAATAATAATAATAATACGTTTTATTGTGAATATGATATACAAAAATGTACGTATACAACGTAACACTTAGACGACCGGGTGTACCACCGGCGGTACACGCGTGTCTGTACGGAATGGACCGGGTGTACCACCGGCGGTACACGCATGTACTACGTCTGTGAATAGCCTAAACATCGCCGGTCCCACGGGAGAATTCACTAAAAACATGCCGGTTGTCTATGTGTTATTAAAAGTTAAAATAGAGGTAAGAGTAAGGACTAAAGAATATTAAAATTAAAATTTATGAATACAATAGATTTAAGATTAAGATTAAGGTTCATAATTCAGGAGTTGAAGCAAAATTGAAACATTGTAAGAATCCACAAGGACCATACTTCAGAGGTGTGGCCCTTAGTGTAAGATGGCGACAGCCAAAAGAAACTAGCATAAATTCAGTTAAAAATATTATGAATTATGTAAACTGTCATTGTTATGTATATTTTGAACCATTTACTTGTCATGTATTAAATAAATAAATAAAATTATAGTCTAACCTGCACCAAACCCTTATTGAGAAAGTTCTTGTTTTTTTTTCTTTCTTTCTTAAAGTTATTGAATATTGAGCCTGACCATTCAGAGGGGAGGCCTTACCTGGCTGGTTGGTCATCTTTGAATCAGCTACAAAAAATTTATAATATATGTATATAAAAAAAATTCTGGCTGGGGGACTATAAACAGGGAGTAGACCAGCAGTCTGGCTGGGGGACAATAAAGAGAGAGTAAACCAGCATTGGCTTGGTTCTGGGGGCCCTTGTCAATTATTAGCCTCCTTGTAAAGACAGTGGTAGAAGTGCTAAGTCATTCCTCCACCGTCGGGCTACCATCGTTCACGATGACGCCACCCTATGATGATAAAAAAAAATTAAAAAACGGGCATTTAATTTCAATTTCTCCCAAAGCGTCTTTGGGTGATATTAGGTGATAATAAGGGTTGGGTGGAAGAGATTGCCACAGGCAATAACCCCGCCCTTTAGGTAGGACAATATTGTTATTTTCTTTTCTTTTTTACTTATTTATTTTGTCATTTGTTTGTTTTTTTTTTTTTCTTTCTTTCTTTTCTTAATTTTATATTGTTGCCTGTTTGTCCTCCTAATAAAGCTTAAAAAAAATTAAAAAACGGACATTTAATTTCAATTTCTCCCAAAGCGTCTCTTACCTGACCCTGCTGGTCGAAGAACCTCTCCGCAATGGTGCGAATCTGCTCGAACAGGATGGGATAGAGACAAGGGGACATTTCCGGCCCCACCCCATCCTTGATGTGTCGCTGAATCCGGGCCCCGAACTTCTCATTGGACCCGTAGCAGAGGAGGTTCAGGAGCTTACCCACGAACCTGAGGGGTGAAAACAAGTGGTGGTAGATCTTTTTGTTATTATTATTATATTTTACCTTCTATTGACTGGGCATCATACTAGCTAATCACATTAAACTTTCACCAATGAACACCAATAAAACATTATCTTATCTTATCTTATCTTTCCCGGTAGCTCAGTGGTAAAGGCGACACTCTGTGAATCCAGAGTTTCCAGAGGTCGTGGGTTTGAAACCCAGCCGGGACATGACAAGTTATCCTTGTCATTTGGGATTTTTACCTCATAATAATATGTCTTGGGCTTACTGCTGGAATAATAGGACTTTATTAGTCTTAATCGGGCAATTAAAATAAGACGATATTATTATTATTTAACATTAAATTAAGGGTTGGGTGGAAGATGTTGTCGTAGGCAATAACCCCACCCTTTAGTTAGGACATCTGTATATTATAATTTATGCATGTTCTTTTTTTTTCTTGTTTATATTTATACTGTCCATTTCGTATTTTAATTTTTACCATTATTATTTTGTTTGCACATAAATATGTCCTTTTAATAAAGAGTTAAATAATAATAAACTCACCGAGCCCGGATAGGGCCGGAAATCTTTTAAACTATCAATATCTTTAGTAAATTACAATCAAAACTCACTCGGTGACCGGACAGTAATTGTCTTGTATGCTGGTGCCCGGCAGGGATAGTGCTTTGGAGGTGGTCGACTTCTGTTTGTTCCTCTGCAAGCATACACCTCCCAGTGCACACAGGAAACCCGTCATGTTAGCCCATTCATTCACGTGGTCCTGGGGGCAAGGAGAAGTGGTCAAACTAAATTCATGCTTAACACATAGACGACCGGCATGTTTTTAGTCAGTTCTTCCGTGGGACCGGCGATGTTTAGGCTATTCACAGGCGTAGTACATGCGTGTACCACCGGTGGTACACCCGGTCGTCCAAGTGTTAAATAAACGTGTGTTTTTTTGTGTTATTATAAAAATAATTTTAGTGAGTAGCGCAGGATTGTAGAACTTACGTGTTTCTTTTTACTTTCCTTATCCTATAGAAAGGAAAGTAATGGAATCACACAAAATATGCGACAGTCAGTTTTTAGTGCCAAAACAAATTTTTTATTCTTGTGTATGACATTTTTTATTTTTATTATTGTTCCCATAACTCAGCCCCTGGTCGCTGCTTAAATTAAAAGATGAGCCTTTTTTTTTATTTCGTAGCCATGAAACAGCAGCTACCGTAGACACTTGTGGTCTATGTTGTAGTTTGCCCACGGCCCATTCCGTAATATGCCACCCCTTTGATGGGCGAGAATTGAAAAAAATTCCCATTTAGATGTTGGGTCAGCACGAGCGCACCGGAGGGTATAATCCCTTACAAACAACTGTAACATTACTTTGAACATATTTCTTTGGTCGACTCAGGGATTTTTTTATTTTATTTATTTATTTATTTACACTTTATTTATTTTTACAAAACAATCATCAACAAAGAATTAATAACAATAATTTAAAAAAAAAACTTAGAAGTATGTACAAAGAAAAAATAATGATAAATATCAATATTAATTTTTAATTACAATTGTTTTGTAATCCGGGGCGAAGTTAATGCCTTAGGCATTGTCTGCCACTTAACCCCGGGATTCAAACCCGGGACCTTCCACATGGCAAGCGAGTATTTTCCCATAGAGCTTATCGCCCACGCTCAGCGTATCGCCAGTTTCCTCACCTCAAGGTCATGCTCGGCATTCTGATGGACAGAGGTTCGACGCTTGCCGAGCGTCCGGTGAAAGTTTTCTAGGTCCCCATCCGCCTTGTACTTGGTGAGAGCTGCGGTGTGCTGTTCCCAGGTGCGATACGTCTCCTCCCAGGCCTGAGGAAGCATAGAGAGAGTTAGCAAGACTGTGGTACTAATAAAATTACCCCGTCTTCTTCACAGTTTTTAACTTTGAAGACGGGTATACCTTTCTATTATTTTATATTGTTATAATTTATATTTGTCAAATAAATGGAAATGTTTAAAAAAAAAAAAAAAAATAGTTCCATGACACGGTGGTGATAATAATAATAATAATTCCTTAGAAGCCCACATTTTGTATTAGCTTAGGGAAAGTGTTGCTTTGTAAACTATAATATGTAATATTAATTCTAAATAATCAAAAAATAAAAAAAATAACACTCTTTACTGGAAAGTAACCACCAGGTGAGGTTCATGCTCAAAGCACTTTCTGCCACCTAACCCTCAGAGTCTTATTATTATGTGGTCACAAACTCAAATTAATGAGAAAAAATTCATACACTGGGTGGGATTCGAATCAATGGATCCCTACGCTACCTGGATTACTAGAGGTGATAGGATTATATGGACTTCCAGATTCAATGTCTAGGCTCCTTTCATATCCATTGATTCTATTTGTTTTTAACATCCTGACTTTTGATAGTCAGGACGGGGTTTTAGCCTCCATTCGCTGGGAATCGTACAGCTACCCACATACCTAGAAAGGGAAGAGAGAGAATGTCTTACCGGTAGAACACCATTGACACAGTGTTCGATTTTTCTGAGCAAAGTCACTATCCTTTTCTGTAGAGCCTTCCTTCCTGAAAAACAAAAAAAAATATTGAACAAAAAGTTATTGAATGAATAAAGAGTGAATAGTGTATGTTAAGGCCGAATTAAAAAACAGGATTAAATATCTAGCATTTGTTAACCCAAGCCACTATCACTAAACAACTGATGTGAATGATTTTTTCTGGTCAAATTTGAAACAGATACGTGACAGATGGCGTACACAGGCGTATGGAAAAGGGCTCATTAATAGGGTTTTTCTTCGTATGAACGAAACCCTGAAAATAGAATCGTTGGCAGTAGGAAGGACATCCAGCCGTAAAAATATGCCATAACCAATCAAACTCAACCATGAGGTTGAACAATGCCAACACCAAGAAGGTTTGGGAAAAGGCAAAGTAAAAGAAGTTACGCTACACTCTGCCGCGCTGTCTCTTTTTTCTATAGGGCGTTCCTTATACCTTGGCAGAGGTGTTTCATCAGAAATCTCGTCTTCTCCAAACATATACACACGTTTTAACCCGTTACTTTGTAAAAGAAAACTTGTATCAGTCTTATAATAATAATAATACTCTTTTGTGGAAGGTAACCAACAGGCGAGGTTAATGCTTAAAGCATTTTCTACCACCTAACCCTCAGAGTCTTATTATTATGTGGTCACAAACTCAAATTACTGAGGAAAATTCATGCACTGGGTAGGATTCGAACCAACGGATCCCTAAGCTACCTGGATTACCAGACTAGCGCGTTAACCACTTGACTACCAGTGCACAGTCTTCAAGACGAATCTGATTTAACTCCTACTGTTTCCCATACGTACTTTTGTCTTCAAGGCCCTCCAAGCTGAGAGCGATTTCCGCTTTCAGCGAGTTGAGAATGTGCTCCTTCTCGGCTTTCGATTTGTCTCGCGTGGCCTCCAGACGCGTGATGGTGAAGCGAGACTCCTCACTCCCCACTTTACCAGTTAACCATTAAGCAGCATGAACAGAAATGTATGTAGAAGAGGGGGTAAAGGTCTCTCTATATGATTTACCAGTTAACCATTAAGCAGCATGAACAGAAATGTATGTAGAAGAGGGGGTAAAGGAAGAGGGGGTAAATATGATTTACCAGTTAACCATTAGTAGCATGAACAGAAATGTGTGTAGAGGAGGTAAAGGTCTGTCTATACAAGTAGTACCTACTTTCTAGAGTCAGGAGGTTACAGGGCTCTGTATGTGACTTCCTGTTATCGTTTTGTTAACATTATTTGTGTATTACTATGATATAATTCATGAGGAGGAGGACAAAATTTACAATATATAATAGAGAGAAAAAAAATGAAGAAAAATAAACAAAGTAATTAATAACAAATAAATGAAAATACTAAATGTCCTAAGTAAAGGGTTATTGCCTGGGGCAATCTCTTCCACCCAACCCTTTCAATTTGTAAATAGAGCTCGGCTCGTCAATATACATTATACACCCATTCTGCGGGCAATTGTCATTAATAATAATATTAGATCCGAATGTTTTTAGTAAAATAAGTTTTTAAATTAATGAACTACTACAGTAATTTTAATAATAACAATCTTTTGTGGAAAGTGACCACCGGGCGAGGTGAATGCTTAAAGTATTTCCCACCACCTAACCCTTAGAGTTTTATGATTATGTGGTCACAAACCCAAATTAATGAGGAAAAATCATGCAGGTGTGATTCGAACCAACGGATTCTTAGTCCAGTCCAGAAACACTTTCCACTCTCCAAATCCATGAATCTCCGTTTCAACCGTCACACAACGCACTCCGGTTGGTTATTGCGTTCAAATCAACCAATCAGAGAGTGCGTTGTGTGTCAGTTGAAACGGAGATTCGGGAGTTTTGAGGGTGGAGAGTGTTTCTGGAACTGGCTACGATTAGCAGACTAGCGCCTTAATCACTTGGAAGAGAATGCCGAAGGCATTATCACCACCCTTGATCAGGCTTTGTTTATATTTATTTCTAAATTGTTACCATGTTCATTGTATATAAAAGATGTAAATAAAGCTTGAACCAAATATTTATAAATAAAAATAAAATTTATCACTACAACAGCCTCACCTGTAGTCAGTACCGTGGAGGCTTGCGCCAGTTCCAGGTAGACATTGTAGTTGGGCAGAAGAATCGAGATCCCCATCTCCTCTGAATTACATCTGATCTCCGCCTCCTCACACAGCAGTCGGAAGCAGGAGAGAGACACTATGATGGCTTCTATGTCGATACTCCAGAGGTACATGTAGAACACGATCTGAAAGCAGGAGAGAGACACTATGATTGCTTCTATGTCGATACCTGAGTTTCATGTGGGTAGTTTTGGGAGGGATTAGACTTACCTGAAATTCATGTGGGTAGTTTTGGGAGGCATTAGACTTACCCGAGTTCATGTGGGTAGTTTTGGGAGGCATTAGACTTACCCGAATTTTATATGGGTAGTTTTGGGGGGATTGAACTTACCTTGATTTTCATGTGGGTAGTTTTGGGAGGCATTAGACTTACCCAAGTTTCATGTGGGTAGTTTTGGGAGGGATTAGACTTACCCGAGTTTCATGTGGGTAGTTTTGGGAGGGATTAGACTTACCCAAGTTTCATGTGGGTAGTTTTTGGGAGGGATTAGACTTACCCGAGTTTCATGTGGGCAGTTTTGGGAGGCATTAGACTTACCCGAAATTTATGTGGCTAGTTTTGGGAGGCATTAGACTTACCCGAAATTCATGTGGGTAGTTTTGGGAGACATTAGACTTACCCGAGTTTCATATGGGTAGTTTTGAGAGGGAATAGACTTACCCGAGTTTCATGGGGACAGTTTTGGGGGGATTGAACTTACCTCGAGTTTTATGGGGACAGTTTTGGGAGGATTGAATTTACCTCGAGTTTTATGGGGTCAGGTTTGGGGGGATTGAACTTACCTCGAGTTTCATGTGGGCAGTTTTGGGGGGGGGATTGAACTTACCTCGAGTTTCATGTGGGCAGGTTTGGGGGATTTATTTATTTACACTTTATTAGGTAATAGGACATATTATATACATACAATACAAATAATTACAAATGAAAATACAATATACAATAATATAATAGAAGAAAAAATAAATAAATATATACATATTTATATATGTCCTAACTAAAGGGCGGGGTTATTGCCTTGGCCAATCTCTTCCACCCAACCCGAGAACTTACCTCGAGTTTCATGTGGGCCTGCTTGCAGATGGGAGATTGAGCTTACCTCGAGTTTCATGGGGACAGTTTTGGGGGGGATTGAACTTACCTCGAGTTTCATGTGGGCAGTTTTGGGGGGCATTGAACTTACCTCGAGTTTCATGGGGACAGTTTTGGGGGGATTGAACTTACCTCCACTTTCATGGGGCAGGTTTAGGGATTATTTATTACACTTTATTAGGTATAGGACATATTATATACATACAATACAAATAATTACAAATGAAAATACAAATATACAATATAACAAAAAAAAATAAATAAAGAAAAAATAAATAAATATATACATAATATATGTCCTGACTAAAGGGCGGGGTTATTGCCTGAGGCAATCTCTTCCACCCAACCCTTGAACTTACCTCGAGTTTCATGTGGGTAGTTTTGGGAGGAAATAGACTTACCCGAGTTTTATGGGACAGTTTTGGTGGGATTGAACTTACCTCGAGTTTCATGGGGACAGTTTTGGGGGGATTGAACTTACCTCGAGTTTCATGTGGGCAGGTTTGGGGGAATTATTTATTTATTTATTTACACTTTATTAGGTAATAGGACATATTATATACATACAATACAAATAATTACAAACGAAAATACAATATACAATATAATAGTAGAAAAAATAAAGAAAAAATAAATAAATATATACATAATATATATGTCCTAACTAAAGGGCGGGGTTATTGCCTTAGTTTTGGGAGGCATTAGACTTACCCGAGTTTCATCTGGGCAGTTTTGGGGGGATTGAACTTACCTCGAGTTTCATGTGGGCAGTTTTGGGGGGATTGAACTCCGAGGTACCTATCTGTGTTGAATAGATTGTTTAGTTATAATAATGCTACACAGCTCATACTGACCTCGAGTTTCATGTGGGCCTGCTTGCAGATGGGCAGGTGGCAGCCCACGTTGGCGTAGTCCTTGTGGTTGGTGAGGAACTGGTTCTTGCAGATGAGGATCTGGCGGAGCCACTTGAGAATGTCGGTGTAGTTCTCGATCTGGTGCTGGATCAGCTTCTGGGAGATGGCGAACAGGACCTGGGAGCTGGCGAGGAGAGAACAATGATATATTTTTTTATTTTTTAATTTTAATTGCCACTCAAAGAGCCAATGCTGGAAGCATACTGTCAGTGCTTCCAATGAAAAAAGATGACACCTTGTTTTACATATAAATAAAAATATAAATAAATGTTATAGACTTAGTAAAAAAAAAAAAAAATCACGGATGTCGCATTATTACTTTCCTTATCTTATAATAAGGAAAGTATTGTATTCGTCGAAAATTTGACCTACCCAGTTTTTCACATTTCTGGACGAATCATGGCCTCAGGATACCAAAAAAGTTGTTTTCAGCAATTGGTCCGTGCGTCTGTCTGTCTGTCTGTCTGTCTGTCTGTCTGTCTGTAAACAGGATATCTCGAGAACGGTAAGAGCTAGAGACTTGAAATTTGGTACACAAATTAATTTTATACACCAAACGAACCACGAAACTTTTGGTTGAAATCGGCCGCATTCTGCGGCCACAGGGCCGCAAATACTAGCCGCAAGCGCCGCTTCTTTAAATAGGTTAAAGATACAAATTTTTTTAGAGAACAACATTTTCTTAGATTAAAAAAATAATAGGGGTCTATTCTGATCATTTTTTTGATATCTTGAACTTTTTGGAACTCGGCCCCAATTTACCGGTATTTGGGGGGGACCCGCTTTGACTAACTTTTTTATTATTCATCCTACATGGGGGTTGTGACATATCAAATTCAATGATTTTGAAGTGCTGATTACGAATTTGTCATTGGTTTTTAGTTATCTGTTACCGTTGAGTCACCAGTGGCGGAATTCGACTCCTTTTTGGGGGATAAGGAAAGTCGTGTGATGTTTACACCAGATTTTTTTTAATTGAAGATGAGTGTTTCACAGCCGTTTTTATTTCGTAGCCATGAAACGGGATGGGCAGATGTCTCATCCATTTATACGTATCCATTTATGTATGAATAAAATAATAAACTAAAAGACCAATAGTAAATAAATAAATAAATAAAATAATATCTAATTATGTAATTGATCTAGGTTTGCATTGAAAAGGTAAACCATCTCATCACTGTTTGTACACTTCCCATGTACAGTGTACATGGGAAGTGACAATATTGTTGCTAATAATAACACTCTTTAGTGGAAGGTAACCACCAGGCGAGGTTAATGCTCAAAGCATTTTCTACCACCTAACCCTCAGAGTCTTATTATTATGTGGTCACAATCTCAAATTAATGAGGAAAAATTCATACACTGAGTGGGATTCGAACCAACGGATCCCTACGCTACCTGGATTACCAGACTAGCGCGTTAACCACTCGACTACCAGTACACCTGTTTGCGCCTGCATCATTGATCACACACGCATTGCTGCGTGCCATGGCAGTCAAAGAGTTAACCTCGCCTGGTTTGTTACCTTCCACTAAAGAGTGTTATTATTATTATAACAATCAAATTATAACAATTGTTATAAAAAATTATAACTATCAAAGTATATTATTATAAACAATCAAACAAATTATAACAAAGGATTGGGTGGAAGAGATTGCCACAGGCAATAACCCCGCCCTTTAGGTAGGACATTTCTCTCTTTTTTTTCCTCCTTGTATATTTGTTTAATCTTTTTGTTTTTCTTTATATTTCATTGTGTTCTACTGTATATATTTTTTGTTCTACCTAATAAAACTTAAAAAAAAAAAAATTCTGACCAACCTGGGATCGAACTCTCGACCTGTTGATTGAACTTACTTGACGTCCCAGAACGTGTTGATGGGGGAAAATTCTGACCAACCTGCGGATCGAACTCTCGACCTGTTTTTTTTTTATTTTAATTTATATTATAGCATTTAATATACATTTTTGTATGTCTGCTAGGTACAGGTACATGATATATCAAGAGAGAGTTAAAAGATATAAAAATTACATTGATAAAATCAGGTGGTAGATAAAGGTAGCTGATATATTTTCAGGACTAGTGGATATAAAAAAAATAAAATATATAAAAAAAGTAAAATAAAAATAAAAATGGTATAGAAAAACTTGGTATTAGATTGGATAAAATAGGTACTTAGATATGATTAGATGTTATATTTGGACTGTGATTCTCCAGGCTATCCTGGAATTCATTTAGACTGTACGGAGCAAGGTTCAGTAGTTTATCTTTTAGGGTGTTTTTGAATAATTCTTCCCTCATGTGGAACTTACTTGACGTCTCAGAACGTGTTGATGGGGGAAAATTCTGACCAACCTGCGGATCGAACTCTCGACCTGTTGATGGAACTTACTTGACGTCTCAGAACGTGTTGATGGGAGCCTCGGGGTTCCACATGCGGATCGAACTCTCGACCTGTTGATTGAACTTACTTGACATCCCAGAACGTGTTGATGGGGGAAAATTCTGACCAACCTGGGATCGAACTCTCGACCTGTTGATTTCCGACCTGTAGGTAGGACATTTCTCTTTTTTTTTCCTTCTTGTATATTTGTTTAATCTTTTTGTTTTTCTTTATATTTTATTGTGTTCTACTGTATATATTTTTTGTTCTATCTAATAAAGCTTAAAAAAAAAAAAATTCTGACCAACCTGCGGATCGAACTCTCGACCTGCTGATTGAACTTACTTGACGTCCCAGAACGTGTTGATGGGAGCCTCGGGTTCCACATGCGGATCTTGTCGGGGTGGTGCAGGATGAGAAGCGCCTCCATGGCCTCCTGGCTGATGTCGGGGGCCGAGGGCAGATACACCAGACTCACGAGGCCGTTAATCAGTTCCAGGGTGGAGCTCTGAATCTCGTGGCCCAGCTTGCCTTGGTTCTGTGGAACACGGAGAATATAGATTTTTATTTATTTATTTACACTTTATTAGGTAATAGGACATATACAATACAAATAATTACACATGAAAATACAATATACAATATCTTAATATATAAATGTCAAAGTCACTGACTGACCACTCACTGACTGATCATCGCTCTACAGCCCAAACCGTAAGTCCTAGGAAGCTGAAATTTGGTAGGTAGCTTTGTCTTATAGTCTAGATGTGCAATAAGACGGGAAAATTCGAAACCCCCACTACAACACCTGCAATTGGCAAAAAAGGATTTTTTGCTTTCACGGCCATGCCTCGGCCCGCAAAGCGGGCGACAGCCCGCTAGTACAATATAACAGAAGAAAAAAATAAAGAAAAAATAAATAAATATATACATAGATGATTTTTTATTTATTTATTCAATACATGACAAGTAAATGGTTCAAATATATACGTATAACAATGACAGTTTACATAATTCTTAATATTTTTAACTGAACTTATGCTAGTTTCTTTTGGCTGTCGTCAACCCACACTAAGGGCCACACCTAAGAAGTATGATCCTTGTGTCGTGGGATGCAGCCTCGTTTTAGTTTCTGTGTTAATTATTATTATGATCTTGAACAGTAGTTTATGATTATTGAATCTTGATACACCTGACTAAACCAGCCCATTGATGAGTTCCAGGGTGGAGCTCTGTATTTCATGGCCCAGCTTGCCTTGGTTCTGTGGAACACCGATAGTCATGGGGTGCCGGTGTTTGACGATCCGCAAAACCATAGGTCCCTAGTCTGAGTCAACAGGAAACCTCAACCATCGAAAGTGAAACAGACTAAGCCAGCATGGGTCAGTAGTTTGTAGTGGTTACGAGCATTAGTTACTAACCCGGAGGTTGTGGGTTCGATTCCCGGCCGGAGCAAAAATTTCTGATAAAAAATTTCCGTTTCCTGAATGGCATGGATGTAAGTAAAGGTTACGGGGCAAAATTACCTTTTTTAAAAAAAAAAAAAATACTCAGAGTCTTATTATGGTCACAAACTCATATTAATGAGGAAAAATTCATGCACTGGGTGAGATTCGAACCCACAGATCACTAAGCTACCTGGATTACCACACTAGCGCGTTAACCACTTGACTACCAGTGCACGTTTTCTCAGAAAGTACTTACATTGAGCATGAGCATAGGGTCGGCCCGAATCAGACGAACCATGAGGAGGAGAATGGTTTTGATGTTGGGCCCTTCCTGCTCCTTGAACCGAAGAGAATCTTTGGGCTTCAGCGTCAACGACTGAAAAATAAATATTTTTTTATTAAAATTCGTGAGAATACAAAACAGAATGCGTGAACGCAACAAGAAAGAAATCTCCTTATTATTAAAAACTGTTTGGAGTTGCACAAGAGGAGCCCCAAATATCACACTTTTGGGACAGAACAGGCCAACATTCAACTACTATTGGCTAGAGACCAAAGGATGATCATATTTGGTTTTAACGTGCTGATCTGAGATGGTCAGGACAAGAGTTTACCCTCCATTCTCTGGGAATCGTACCAGCTACCTGTATCAACCTCGCCCATCCTGGGTAGGGCCGACAATGACAGCATCACGAGTACGAAGGAAACAGTATTTTCTATTCGAAAAGTCTGCCCCAACCGGGAGTCGAACTCAGGATCTCTGGACTACGGGCAGTCGTCACAACCGTTGTGCCACGGAGGCTCGCTGAATTTCCTTCAGTAGAAAAAGGATATTCGAAATAACTATGTAGGCACCTCAGCTGCAGCTGAATTTCGATTAATGTATGATGAGGTCGGAGTATTAAAAAACAGTATGCTAGGAACTCGAACCACCGACCTCTAGGTTACGAGTCTATCAAGCTACTGAGGTCGATAATTGACAGAAAAAATGCGTTTCTTTAACAAAATACATCATAATAGCATTGAACGCATACCAACCTGAATTATCTTGACAGTAGTATGGGATATACAACCGGAGGTGACTTTGTTCAGCGTCTCAATGAACATAGCGCGTAGCTCTTGGGCTCTGGGGTAGACAATATCGATCTGAGGCCACCAGGGCAGTCGGGACTGAGTCACTATTCTGAAAGAGGGAAAAAAATAGATATTGGATTTATTAATTTTTTCTTCTCTCGATTTTTTTTTTTTTTTTTTTTTTTTTAACGTCGCGTCGCCTTCAACTCTTTGGTCATAATAATAACATTTTTAGTGGAAGGCAACCACCAGGCGAAGTTAATGCTCAAAGCATTTTCTACCAACTAACCCTCAGAGTTTTATTATTATGTGGTCACAAACTGAAATGAATGAATAAAAATTCATGCACTGGGTCTGAATTACCAGGCTAGAGCGTTAACCACTTGACTACTAGTGCACACTAGTAAATATTATGCCATTTTTTGGACTAGAACTTATGAAACAGGAATAAATTTAGCCGTGTTTTTCTTTTGGATAAAAAAAATTCCAGGTTCAGTTTCCAAATATTTCCATTTTCTTCCAAGTTTAGTTTAGCTTCCCCACTATTCGTGAAAGAAAAACGTGTTTCGGTGCTTTTAAAGATAAACAATGGAAAAATGAAAACTTAACCTATAAAGGAAATGGAAGCAAGAATTTTATAAATCCATTTTGGTTAACCAAACTGGATTTTTTTTTTTTTTTTTACATGTCCTATTTTGTTGAATGTATGTAGTTGACCAATAAAGAATTAAATAATAATAATAATAATACCGACCTCAGTAGCTTGATCGATAAGGCGCCGGACTTGTAATCTGGAGGTCGGTGGTTCAAGTCCCGATTTCAGCATAAATTTAATAAAGCGAGTTTGAGTAGTTGTGATAACACGATTGTGATTAACACAAATATAATAACAAAAAAAAAAACTAAAGGGCGGAGATATTGCCTATGACAATCTCTTCCACCCAAATATAGGATATAAAAATATTTATATCCCCATAGGATATAAAAATATTTATATCCTATGGGGTTCGGTGGAAGAGAAAGCCACAGGCTTTAACCTCGCCCCTTGGTTCACTACATATTCTATTTTTTTTTATTTTTTATTTTAGCATGTCCTATTTTATTGAATGTATGTAGTTGACCAATAAAGAGTTAAATAATAATAATAGTGTCTGTTCGGATCTATCCGTACCCCCGAAAGTGTTTTCCTATGGAAAAATTCATTGGACCACCAAGGGGGATAGCCACGGGAGAGAAAAAGATGGACTACACAAAGTCCATCATAAAATAACCTCCCCACATTATGAACCAAACAACTTCAGGAGACTTGATCTTCGGATCCGCTCCTGAAGTTACAACACCAGGAGACTTGATCATATGATCCGCTCCTGGTGTAATACCCTTTGAAAGGTAATAATTACTTTCCAAAAGAGAGAAAGTGGAAATAATAATACTCACTTGTACAAGGAGCTGATGAGGACGAAATGGTAGATGAGAGGCGAGTTGGGGTTGAGACACACTTTGAGAGCCTCGTTGTTGTGAGGCTTGATGCGGAACCCGGAGACAAAGCACTCTATCATGAGGTCCATGTCTTGGTTGAGGAAGTTGGCGCCGCGGCTGAAGGGCTTGTGAGGGGTGAACAGTTGAGCCTGAGGGGACAGAGAGTCAGGGTTAAGGCTTGTGAGGGGTGAACAGTTGAGCCTGAGGGGAAAGGGAACAGTTGAGCCTGAGGGGAAAGGGAACAGTTGAGCCTGAGGGGAAAGGGAACAGTTGAGCCTGAGGGGAAAGGGAACAGTTGAGCCTGAGGGGAAAGGGAATTAATTTTATTTGTTTTTTTTTTTTGTTTTGTTCTTCTTTTTTTTTGTATCCGGGATTAAATGGCAGAGAATGCCTAAGGCATTAACTTCGCCCCGGATTACAAAACAATTGTAATAAAAATTAATATTTCTTTTTGTACATATTTCTAAGTTTTTTTTTAAAATTTATTGTTATATTTTCTGTTGTTGATGATGATTGTTTTGTAAAAAAAAATAAAGTGTAAAAAAAAGGGAATCAGGGTTAGGTGGTCATTCAATTTAATTTGATTCAAAATCATATACGAAGTCGTTCTGTTTCAAGGTCGTTCCGGTTCAAGGTTGTTTTATTTCAAGGTCGTTCAAGTTTTTTCAAGTTCAAGGTTGTTCAATTTCATCTGAGTGAAGCTCAATTGAGTTCAAGGTAGTTCTATGTAGTTTAAGTTCGATCAAGGTCAACTGAGTTCAAAGTCATTCAAATTCAAGGTCATTTGAGTTCAAGGTCGTTCTAGTTTGTTGATATATGTAGGTGGACGCCTTGCTAGCTTCACACAGATCTTGTGTCTCAGACTCGTAATAGTTATAATACTTCTGGATGCAATATTATAGTTCCCAGATTTTCTAACTTGGTTCAACGAGGGGTTGTTTTTAGTGGGTTCGCCAAATCCCATTCTCCCGATCTCATAGTTGGTAAGGCCTTTCTCGATAGCTGGGACTTGGGGGTGTAGATACATATCACTATGTGTTTATACTCCGTGGTTCTTGTTCTTGGGTTCGGTTTTGTTCGCTATTTGCGTATCGGGTTCACTGTTTCCTTGGAAATTTTTTCCCCTCGTAAAAAAAAAGTTATAATACTGCTGGAATATCAAACTTTTACCCACCTTAAGCTCATCGATGACACTCTGGACCAATGAGAACACGACATTACTCGAGTCCAGATTGTTGATATAGGTGGACTCCTTGCATAGCTTCACACAGGTCTTGTGTCTCAGACTCGTAGTAGTTTTTAATAATTTTTGTATTTATTTAAATATAAAACAGCTTTTCGAAACGCAAGCCATCAGGAATAGTGCCCATAATGTTCACAGCATTTCCTCGTTGAATGGCGATTGATTTTTTTTTTTTGATTAAGAAGCTTTTCGAACGTTGATCGCCATTCAAACTCGTAGTAGTTAAAATAATGCTGGAATATCAAACTTTTACCCACCTTAAGCTCATTGATGACACTCTGGACCAACGAGAACACGACATTACTAGAGTCCAGATTGTTGATATAGGTGGAGGCCTTGCTAGCTTCACACAGATCTTGTGTCTCAGACTCGTAATAGTTATAATACTTCTGGATGCAATATTATAGTTCCCAGATTTTCTAACTTGGTTCAACGAGGGGTTGTTTTTAGTGGGTTCGCCAAATCCCATTCTCCCTATCTCATAGTTGGCAAGACCTTTCTCGATAGCTGGGACTTGGGGGTGTGGATACATATCACCATGTGTTTATACTCCGTGGTTCTTGTTCTTGGGTTCGGTTTTGTTCGCTATTTGCGTATCGGGTTCACTGTTTCCTTGGAAATTTTTTCCCCTCGTAAAAAAAAAGTTATAATACTGCTGGAATATCAAACTTTTACCCACCTTCAGCTCATTGATGACACTCTGGACCAGCGAGAACACGACATTGCTCGAGTCCAGATTGTTGATATAGGTGGAGGCCTTGCACAGCTTGACGCAGGTGATGACTGCGGCCTGTGTCTGCGGCTTGTCGGAGGAGTTGTGCGGCCCGATGAACTTTTTGACCGCGTCTATGTAGGAGCGCTTCTTATCGTGGCGGGGGGAGCAGGGGGCGCCCGCCCCCGCGTTCACTATCTCCTCCAGCACCTTCTGTGGAGGCGAGAGAGATAAGAGGTGTTCATAAGTCAAACCTGGATATGAGAGAAACCTGGATATGAGAGAAACCTGGGTATGAGAGAAACCTGGATATGAGAGAAACCTGGATATGAGAGAAACCTGGATATAAGAGAACTGGATACAAGGGAACTAGATATAAGAGAACTTGATATGAGAGAAACCTGGATAAAAGATAACTGGATATAAGAGAAACCTGGATATGAGAGAACTGGATATAAGAGATTTGGATATGAGAGAAACCTGGATAAAAGATAACTGGATATGAGAGAAATCTAGATATAAAAGAACTGGATATAAGAGAACTAGATATGAGAGAAACCTGGATAAAAGATAACTGGATATGAGAGAAACCTAGATATAAAAGAACTGGATATAAGAGCAACCTGGTTATGAGAGAACTCGATATGAGAGTAACCTGGATATAAGAGATCTCGATATTTTAGGTACCTATGTCTTATGTAATATATGTATCTACTCAGAGATAGGCACTGATCTGATAATGAAGTGTTTGACAGTCTTTGTTCCAACCTCATGAAAGCTGGTCTTCTCATTACGTAACATTAGTTATGATCCGCTATGTAGGAGCGCTTCTTGTCGTGTCGGGGGGAGCAGGGGGCGCCCGCCCCCGCGTTCACTATCTCCTCCAGCACCTTCTGTGGAGGCGAGGGAGGTATTTATCTCTAACCAGTATTCACCGTGGCAGAGTGAGTTAGCGCGCTAGGCATTGCACACATGGTGACCTGGGTTCGATTCCCAGCGGGGGAGGATTTTTTCTGCTCTGTACTTGGATGTTCGGGGTCCACTCATACCTCGTGAGGAAAAATGAGTAGTTACTTGTATGAGTAACGACCAGTGGCGGCATTACCAGAGTAAAAAGAAATTAATGTAATAGAATAATTCGAATGTAAAGGAGGCTCTTAGTAATGCTGCGCTACCCACAAGAATTGTGAAGAGGCCTTGTGCTTCACCACAAAGAAAATCATACATACATACATACATATTTATCTCTAACCTTTTTCTTTATTTCTTTTACTACTATATGTACTGAAACTATTCTTAAGCTGAACACTAACAAGAGGAATATCTTGATTAGAGACATTCGAAGATTTGTTCAAGATGTTGAAGATGCTGATGTGGACCTGGTTCGAGTCCAGCTGATATATATCTAATTGTGACGTTGTATTTATACCCATATGTATTTCTTGTACAATAAAAAATAAAATTGAATTGAATTGATAGAGTTGTTCATAAGTCAAACCTGGATATGAGAAAACTCGATATGAAAAAACCTGGATATAAGAGAAACCTGGGTATGAGAGAAACCTGGATATGAGAGAAACCTGGATATGAGAGAACTGGATATGAGAGAAACCTGGATATGAGAGAAATCTGGATATGAGAGAAACCTGGATATAAGAGAAACCTGGGTATGAGAGAAACCTGGGTATAAGAGTAACCTGGATATAAGAGAACTGGATATAAGGGAACTGGATACAAGGGAACTGGATATAAGAGAACTGGATATCAGAGAACTCGATATGAGAGAAACCTGGATATAAGAGAACTCGATACTGTAGGTACCTATGTCTTATGTAATATGTGTACTTATGTAATATATGTATCTACTCAGAGATAGGCACTGATCTGATAATAAAGTATTTGACAGTCTTTGTTCCAACCTCATGAAAGCTGGTCTTTTCATTACGTAACATTATTTATATGATCCGTTTCGTTTTTTTTATGAGGTGGGAACAAAGACTGTGCAATATTTTATTATGAAACCTCCCAGACAGCACGGCAGGTGACTTCCAGTCTGGATTTAAGGTGGAAATATCCAGGTGTATAAAGTCAACTGGACCTCCAGCTGTCCCGACAGCTGGATTTTTCCATTATGGATTAAATCAGTTGACCAGCCACCTGGATATTTCCAACAAAAATCCATCTAGACTCAGTCACCTGGGCAGTCAGCTGGAAGTATAACGAATCTCTCCAGCTAGGACATAAATAGAATTTAGTCAGTTGACCAGTCAGCTGGAGATGCTCCACATTTCTCCAGTTCAGTTAAAACGCGCTCTCGGATAGATTCGGGTTTCACACGAACTTTACCGAGAGTGTTCTTGTTGCATTCGCCATCTTTAATCTTTGAATAATTTTTTAGAGAAATTCCGTTTTTGTGATTCTCGATTATTGTGAGTTGTTTTAATTCTTTTTATAATTGGTACCTATTTCAATTAGTTTTTGAACATTTTTATAACTACTGCAAGTGTTAATTCTAACTGAACTTCAAATTTGATTTCGAGAAAGTGTTAATTCTTACTGAACTCCATATTTGATTTTGAGATGTCACAGAAGGAGTTCTTTGGTTTGTCTAAAATTCTAAATCGTGAATCGTGACAGAAGAAAAGGAAAGGACAACAAAAAGTTAAAAATGGATAACATTCTTCATTGGACAATACTCCATGCACTTGGACAATAATGAACTTTCTGCACTCTACTGTTCCTGGACACTGGACAGTCAAACTAGCACAGGGGTTCAACACCATCAATTCACTTGGAATTGTACCTTAAAAAAGGTCCTGGGTCAAGCAAGGAAACAGCTGAATTATCTGATGTATGGTGCTAGATAATGAAAATTTTCATTCTGTGGATTTTATTTAGATATGCAATACATAATATTTTATTATAAAATGAATTTTTCACTCGTACGTGCTTCTGCCACACTAAAAAGATGATGTAGTGTATACTTTTTTACATGCTTCCTGATTATTTGACTCAAAATTAATTAGCCAATCTTCTGTGCACTGTCTCTAATAATAATATTAACTATTCAGCTTTCTAAACCACCTTACTATGAAGCCCCTTAAATTTTGTGTTCATTTTATATCTGTTAAAAAAAAGTGTTCCACACTATTGTGTTTTATAATTTCACTAGTCTTAACAATTAAGTCAATTTTGTTTTAATTTAAGTATAACAATGCTTTTTTGGTAATAATTCTCAAAGCAAACAACCCAGCAATTCTAATTAGCCACAGAAGTATGTAAATTGTCATGAAGGATTATAAATACATAATAACATTCACTAATCCATGTTCCACCACGTTAGACATTGCTTAGGGGCAAGGACTCTGAATGTTACAGACCTCTCTTTAAATAAATATTCATTTAAAAAAAAAAGACATTGCTTAACTTTGGCTATTTCATAAAAACTGGTGTGTTCAATGCCTCATCATCATTTTCTGCTGGCTATTAGTTTATTTCTTTGTTATTTTTGGTTTCACTGAAGAAATATATTTTCATTTACATAGTATTATTATTTTATTGTGATTATGTACATGGTATGAGCATATTTTATAATTGGATATCATTATTTTATTTCTATACTAGCTAAAACCTGGCATTTTGTCACCATTAAGGTTTTTTCTCATGGCCGGTGTCCTAATGAAAATAATAATAACATTTTTAATTGGAAGGTAACCACCAGGTCAGGTTATGCTCAAAGCATTTTCTACCACCTAACCCTCAGAGTCTTATTATTATGTGGTCACAACCATAATGAGGAAAAAATTGAAACAACGGAACCCTACGCTAAGTGGATTATCTGACTAGCACGTTAACCACTTGATTACCAGTGCACTTGAAAATTGTATTACATATTTTTATTTTGATAATTTTCTAGTATGTTGAAGGTGGCTTAGGGGGGGTGAACTCTCAGTGAAAGTACCGTTTCGTATTGTAACCCCAAGAGGACATAGTCAGCCAGACATGCACAACTTTGAGTATTATATATAGTATTATTATACCTACTTAGGAAGTACTTGTGATACATTGGTACAAGGTCTTGTGACATGGTGGAAATTTAATAGTGCATTTTACACTTTTGTGACAATTTTTTTATTAATAATAAACACTCTTATTGTAAAATATAATCATGTTAAAGAGTCTTATTTGAATTGTGTTGTTTAAAACAGATTAGTTATTTTCTTTTTCTTTCCAAATTTCTATAAAAAAAAAATTATACCCAAATTTGTGTGTGTGTATGTGTTAAAAAAACCTATTTAAAATTTATTACTTTATTTTTATACAAAAAAAAATATTCTTCATGAGATTTGAATGTATGGCCTCTAAATTAAATAACTGAAATTGAATTTATGCCTAATATACATTTGTTTCTAGATTTTTATTACTATTATTATTATTATTATTTGCAAAAAAAATGCATATAATGGGATTCGAACCCACGACCTCAAAACCAAGAGCGTAGCATTTGATTATTATGTAGTATAATGTACAGTATAGGTAAATAGGTATGTCAACATTGTGGTAGTGAGTTACTACCCATCCACTAGAGAGCGCTATAAGTAGCTGGAAATAAGTGGAACAAATCCAGTTGACTTTGGGCAACTGACTTCCAGTTAAAAGTTGGGTTACTTTCCAGTTCATTTCCAGTTGATTTCCAGGTGGAGGTCAGGTGGAAGGTGGAAATCTCCAGCTGATTTCCAGGTGGGCAAGTAGACTTTTTCCACCTAACAGTATGGTATACATCCAGTTGACTGTGCTGTCTGGGCTGGATACGAGAGAACTCGATATGAGAGAAACCTGGTTATAAGAGAACTAGATATGAGAGAAACCTGGATATGAGAGAACAATTTTCGATTCTATTTCACCTTGCTATAAGAGAAACCTGGACAGTTCAAATTTAACTCTCTTTAAGGTAAAATAACCTCTTTATAATAGAAACCTGGATATAAGAGAACAATTTTTAGTCCAAATTTACCTCTTCTGAATATAAAATAACACCTCTTTATAAGAGAACCTTGGATATAAGCAAATCAGATCCACTGAGTTTTCTTTTTAAAAATATAAAAAAATAAAATAAAGAATTATTCCATGCGATAAAATGCAATTCAATTAAAAAAAAAGGTAGGATTTCCAAACGTACCGGGGACAGTATAAGGAGGATCATTTGCAAAGGCCAAATTGTGGCGCGGAACTTTTTGGCATCGGACACAAACCCATCCAGGAGGTCGAATAGTTGCTCGCAGCATTTTGAAACTTCTTCGTTGGGAGATTTCTGTGAAGAGAATTAAAAATACAAAAATTGTGATTGGGGTAGTTTTAGAGAGGGCAACGACAGACCAGTGGCGGCATTAGAAGATTGATATTGAAATATGATGGTATGTACGAATTTCTTTGTGGTGAAGCACAAGGCCTCTTCACAATTTTTGTGGGTAGCGCAGCATTACTAAGAGCCTCCTTTACATTTCGAATTATTCTATTACATTAATTTCTTTTTACTCTGGTAATGCCGCCACTGGTCGTTACTCATACAAGTAACTACTCATTTTTCCTCACGAGGTATGAGTGGACCCCGAACATCCAAGTACAGAGCAGAAAAAATCCTCCCCCGCTGGGAATCGAACCCAGGTCACCATGTGTGCAATGCCTAGCGCGCTAACTCGCTCTGCCACAGTGACAATTTGAAATATGATGGTTGATTGGAGATATGATGCATTAGTTCTCTTAATGCATCATAGCTACCCACTAAAAAATGTGACATAATTGATAACTCTAATTTGTGTGTTTATGGTATACCTTAATCTCTACAGGTTATCATTGCACAATACTCATTAGAGATAATCAACAGAATAATATTACAAGAAAAAAACGCTAATAACTAGCTCCTTATCTTATACGATTTTGAATTTAGTCCAGGCATGTGAAGATAGCTTTTGTCTTGCTGGGGGACGTTAATATGTACAAAACCAGCCTTGTCCGACCATAAGACAATAACACAAAACATTATAGGTTTTAGAAAAATGTCGACCGCATTTTACCGACCTCAGTAGCTTGATTGATAAGGCGGCGAAATTGTAACCTGGAGGTCGGTGGTTCAAGTCCCGATCTCAGCGTAGATTTAGTGAAGCGAGTTTAAGTAGTTGAGTTATCACGAAAGTGATTAACAAAAATATGATAACTTTTTTTGCCCAATTTAAGTGCAAAGGCAAAAGCAATAAAATCAAGCGCGGAAAGGTTTACAAAAGTGTCTCCCAAGTGTTTACCAATCGATCGATAAGGCGCGGACTCATAACTTGGAATATGAAAAGTTTTTGAGTAGTTGTGTCATTTATTTACTTTTGTGATGATTAACATACTGCCTTAGCGATCGAGTTCGGTAGCTTCAGTTTTGTTAATAACATTTTTATTTTTTTGCCTAAATTTTTTGTAGTCACTGTGGCAGAGCGAGTTAGCGCGCTAGGCATTGCACACATGGTGACCTGGGTTCGATTCCCAGCGGGGGAGGATTTTTTCTGCTCTGTACTTGGATGTTCGGGGTCCACTCATACCTCGTGAGGAAAAATGAGTAGCTGCTTTGATGTGAAGGAGTGACCAGTGGCAGAATCTTAGGCAAAAAAAATAATACAAGATATTGTAAATTAAAGTGGTAAAGTCCTATGATTCTGCGCTACCCACTAAAATTGTGACATAATAACACAAAGAAAAAAACATCATTATTATTATTATATTATATTTTTATTTTTTTAAGTCTACATAGTTCAGGATCCATTTTATATACGTTAAAATATAAAATAGTAAAAGGTTGCTAATCACCTGAATGTCAGCAAATTCATGGGGATACGCGTCCATCCAGTTCCAGATAACTTTCTCAATGGAGGTGATGATCAGGACGTGGGCCTGCTTCTTCAACATCTTGAACTTCTGGTTGATCTCTGGAATCGGGATCAAAACAAAGTATTGCTAGCTTAGAACTGGGCGTTTTTATTCACTTACGCATCAAATTCCCATAGACAATAATTTCATTTTCATTTATGAATAAAAATAAAAACAAGAATTCTTAATACAAAATGAAAAGGGTGTTCTAATTTTTTAGAGGAGGAATTAGCGTATACATCTATGCATGAGAATGAATGAACCAAAGTAAACAAAACCTTAAACGGGGTGTAGAAAAATACAAATCGGTGGAGTTCGTATTGGAATTTTTTTTGAAATCGGTGGAGTGCGACATGCGAAAATGTTCATTTAGGTGGAGTTTGAGTATGCAAAGGTCAATTAGGTGGAGTTCGTAATCGCCCCATATAATTGTCTCACCACCGTGATATATGTCTGCACCTATGATAATAATACTCTTTAGTGGAAAGTTACCGCTGACCCCGTCTAAACGGAAAAAGGTGTAGTAAATGATGATGAGTGGAAGGTAGCCACCAGGCGAGGTTAATGCTCAAAGCATTTTCTACCACCTTACCCTCGAGTCATATTGTTATGTGGTCATAAACTCAAATTATTGTTCTATCTCAAACCTATCTCACGGACACGGAATTATTATTATTAAATTATTTATGTCCCGGTAGCTCAATGGTAAAGGCGGCACTCTGTAAATCAAGAGGTTGCGACTTCGAAACCCATCCGGGACATGACAAGTTTTCGTTCCATTTGGGATTTTCACCACATAATAATACGTCTCTTGGGCTTACTGCTGGAATAATGGGACTTAATAATCCTAATCGGGCAGTATGAATAAGGCGTTATTATTATTTATTCACCGGACATATGTACAAACAAATAATGATATAACTCAAAATACAAAATTGACAACAATATAAACATCAAAAAGATAAACAACATAGATATACAAATGTCCTAACTAAAGGCGGGGTTATTGCCATCTTTTCCTCCCAACCTTTATTATTGATAGGTTATGGTTCTATAACCTAAAGAATATTTTTTTTAATGAGTGTTTCACAGCCTTTTTTATTTCGTAGCCATGAAACAGCAGCTACTGTAGACGCTTGTGGTCCGTGTTGTAGCTTGCCCATCGCGTCGTATGTCTCCCCTCTAATGGGCGAGAAGTTTTTAAATTACAATTTTGTTCACAATTATAGATGATGTCACAATTAATTATGACAAACAATCATACAATATGATGTGACACAATAATAATAATAATTTAAATATTTTCTGTACTTGGGGCTTGAACCACCAACCTCCAGGTTAAGACCAATACCTTATTAAACGAGCTTATAAGGTCAATTAACATATTTTCAGTGGATTAAAGTTAACTCATACCTAGACATTACTAGGTCAATCAAACAATTAAACCCTACCAACTGATTCAAACATCATTGATGTTAAATGGACGTCAACAACGTTAAGTGGCAGAGAATACCTAAAGCATTAAATTCACTCTCACACCAGATTACAAAACAACTGTCTCAATCAGTTTCAGTAAGTCAATTTACACATACTTTCTTCTGACATTTTATTATTTCTTACTATTTACATAAATATTTTTCAATGTTATGCTGATAATAATAATACTCTTTAGTGTAAGGTCTTATTATTAGGTGGTCAGTTGGTCACAAACTCAAATTAATGAGGAAAAAATCATGTTTTGGGTGGGATTCGAACCAACGGATCCCTACGCTACCTGGATTAACAGACTAGCACGTTAGCCACTTGACTACTAGTGCACTGGTTTTGTCAATAAACATAAAGAATTATAAAATACAATACAGCAACAACAAAAAAACCTCTCCCACCATTCAGTAGTTTGATGAGGCGAGTCAGATCCACATCCAGATATGTCATGAGTTCTATATCACACAGATCTGCACCTTCCTCTCTGTTAGGACTGGGCTCTGTCACTCCTATGCTCAGCTCTTGCAAACTGAAAGTCAAGAAAAATATTCTAAATAACTAGAAAATAAAACATAAAATAAAAATATTACGAGTATATTTATTTATTTCAAGTACTTCTGTGTTGAAACTCACTATACCCCACTCACTATCACTTTCTTTCTTTTTTTTTCACTGTCTTTCTCTCACACACACAGACACACACACACACACTCACATTTTCTCTTTCTGGTTAATAATTTATAGAGTTGTTGTTGTAACCAGCATGGCTACAGCTGGGAGGTGTGATGGTCTCTAGACAATTTAAGCTCAAAAGTTGGCTTGTCCTGAACCACAAATTCTATGTGCAATCAACTATTGTAAGGACTTCAACTTTTTCTTTATAAGCCATTAAGACCTTAGGAAACTACAAGCTAGCCTGGATTGTTAAGATTGCCTAGTCTCTTTTCTGCTTATTGTCCTCTAGCTAGCAGGACACTGGTCTTCTCCTTAATTAACATCCCCCAGCCAGACCAAACACAAGAAAAGTAACAGTGATCAATAAACTGCATACTTACCTCCCAGCTATTCTCATAAAAATGATGTTAAAGTAGTTTGTTGAGAATCCAAACAAAGTTTTGATGGCCAGTGTTCGAACTTGAGGAGGTGCAAAGTCTGGGTGAGTTTCTGGGAATATAAAAAGTAATAAATATTTAATTAACTATAAATTGGTTTAAATAGTTCCGAATGATTTTTTTTTGTCATTGTCCTGAACAATGATGGTACACAAATTACTATGGACATAACTGACATTACAACATAAAGCATTGGCTGGAAATAAAAAGAAAAATTAGACTCACCGGGTGACAGATAGCTGCATACTTCACGCAGTAGAAGCTTCATCATATTCATGTCAATTTCCGTACTAACATTGGCCTTGTAGTTTTTGTTGTCCTCCTGACTAGACAGGACTCGTTCTATGGCATCTAGTGTTGACACAATGCTGTCCTGAAATGTCTTGATGATGTCTGGAGGACAGCCTTTGCTGGTTTGAAGTAGTGCTGAAAACTGTGTAATAAGAGGAATATTTATGAGAAACTACCGAACAACAGGAAAAAATGATATTTTTAGCTAGCTCATATAGTCAAAGGGTTTCAATGCTTTTATTAAAAAGCCATAAGTCCTCACAATGATTGGTCCTGCAAATGATTCACATATAAAATGTGGGCCAGGTCAAGTTGGGAATAGCTGGACAACACACCAAAAATGCTTAAATTAATTTTGCAAAGGAAACATTATCCATCTGAGCTATTATTTTGTAACTTGGTTATAGATTATCACACCACCTTGTCATAGCTTTTGTTGCTAAAAGAACAACAACACTCAAGATTTGACATGAGCATATTATTGTTTGTATCTTTTGAATTTAAAAAAAAATTGATGGAAGAGTCCTTGCTAACCTGGTCATTTGTGTGACTCAGAATTTTGGTCAAATGTGTCAGGACAGTCTGGAATTTGTTCTCACTGATTTTGACAAAGCAAGACTTCAGTTGCTCTTCATTGATGCGAGTGATGGAAGATTGTGGCCCTGTTCTCCATGGCAGCTGTAAGATAATCATAATTAAAATTACAATAAACAATATTTGGGATCTCTTGTTAAAGAATTAACAAGAGATCCCAAAAATTTATGGTCAAAAAAAGAAAAAAGAGATGGTTATGATAGTTTGTCTTCATGATTTCATTGAATATATGAATAAGATTCAATCTTACAGCTACATAGGTATTGTGTGCGTGGGTTTCTAAGTTTGAGATATTGATGTTGAGTACACCTACACATTATCTTTGACATTCAAAACCACCCACAAGAATGACATTGGTGCATATTGAATAAATTAATTTGGTATAAAAACAAATGAAACTCTCTTTCATATATTAATTTATAATCATTTAAAAACACACTAATATTGAGGAAAGTTCAAAATATTGTTCTTCAAAATAAACACTGGGTTGTACGTGGTTTCATCACAAGAAAGGGATATCTTAAAATTGAGATTAATTTAAAATTCAACTAATTCTACAAATGATGAATTTCTAAAGGAAGCTAAGCTACCTGTTCTTCGAATCTGCACATAAGGCTCACAATCCATTCCATAGGTTTTTGAGTAGCCATATCTGTAGGATTCTCCTTAAATTAACAGTTAAAAAGAACAGGACTCTACATTTTCCCTCTAATAATTCAAACCCATGTCAACTTTCTTCAAAAGATAATGATCCACTGAATGAACTGAATTTCAGTGAGTGGGTAGATGGGTGGTGGGATTTCTGAGGTGGCTTTTACTGAGCAAGTGGCACATGTGCACAGAGCACCTGATAACAACGCTCTTATTGGCCTTTCAGTAAATTTGAATAGGAAAAAATTCTAGAGCATAAAGTAGTAAAATTTAACTCAAACCTGCTTATCAAAGAGACACATTAGAGACCCTATCCATTCCATAGGCTTTTGAGTTGCCATTTCTGTGAGACCTAGGGAAGCTTTTCGTGAAAGAGCATTAGACAGCAAGAACAATCATCCTTTCATTCATCCTTATCACTGTTATCAGTTGGCGCTTGAGCTCTAAGCTTTTCCTTTTGTTTTTCTTTTTCCTTTATCAAAATTTTAAAATAAAATGTAAACAAAAGCATGTTTGTGAAGCCGGCGCATTTTTCTCGAAATCATTGGCTAACTTCACAATGAGCCGTTTCTTGAATTTTTAAATTAACGGATTTTTTATGAGTAGATGAAATCACGTGTGGCTTCGTGTAATGGCAAAAAATAGCAAAATTTAAACAGTATTATCTTCTCTCAAAGTCAATGAACCTCTAAATAGATATTAAAGTCAATTTATGTAGGTACAATATACATGCACTTTACACAAATTGGGAAACAAAACAACAATTATTTATTTTAAGGACACAACAAGCAACGTCCAGCGAAATTACGAATGAGATGGATGACCATTCAAATTTGCTACTCGAAATGGTGGGTATAATCGCGCGCTTTATATATACCTACCTTATAAGACCTATAGGTATAAAAAGTATTGTTTTTGGTGGATTTTTTCGAAATTGAACTGATAATAAATTATTTCTCTGAATCATTTTCTTCTCGAACAAGCCAGCCTTTCAAGAGGCTGGTTTGTCCTCCTGTGTATAATTTTGACTTGAAACATCACTATTTGGTTTAACGTCGCTTTCAGCTGCATGGTCACATCACGACGGGGGTTTTAACCTCCATTCACAGGAAACTTACAAACCAGCCACTCAAATTAACTTCAGAAAAAAAATCGTGATGTTTAGCTTACATTTTGATTTGTTTTACATCGTTCACTTATTATAAAGAGATTTAGGAGAAGAAATTGTGTCATTTGCACGCTTTTGTGATCGAAGAAATTGTGTCATCGATTCGCTAGAGCCCAACATTTGGTAAAAACGAGACAGCAGACTAGTTGAAAATAAAGAACATTTGTTTGGAATATATTTTTTGGTTTTATTGGTCATTGAAAATAATAGGAACTTAAAACTTGGGTATAAAAATACAAATGAGAATTATTTGGGATTATCATAAAGTTGTATTTTGAGAATTTTTTTTTTCCACAGTTAACTAAAGATAAATCTCTTATTTCAAAACAAAAAAGGAATTTTATTTACCAAAAGAAAGAAAATAATATAATAATAAAAGGTAATCTACCAAGGGAAAAACATAAATTGATAAAGCTATTAAGCCCAGAACTAAAGCTATTAAAGCTACCAGAACTTTCACATGGAAATTTTTGGCCATTGTCCTAGGACTCATAGGTAAGATCAACTACTGATATGGTTGTTCATTTATTTTTGGTTTCTTCTTCTTCTTCTTTCACTTTGCTTTTTCCTAAACTACTTGGGGCCGACATTGTTCAACTTCATGGTTGAGGTTGGTTGGTTGTGGCATATTTTTTACGGCTGGATGCCCTTCTTAACACCAACGATTCTATTAGATTTAACGTCCTGATTTGGACGTTTTACCCTCCATTCTCTGATAATCGTACCAGCTACACATATTAACCTTACCCAGCCTGGGTAGGGCCGAAAATGCCAGCCTTACGTGTTCGGAGGGAACATATTTTTTTTGTTTGAAAAGTCTGCTCCAACCGGGGATCGAGCTCGAGATCTCTGGACTACGGGCATTAGTCACAACCGTTGCGCCACGGAGGCTACTTTTTACGATCGATTTAAATTCTAGTTTAATGTGAATTTTCAAGATTGTTAATTTAAAAAGCCACAGGTTGACAAAATCAATAAAATGCTTTTAAGAAAAAGTAGGCAAATGAGATCTAATATCAAAAATTAGCCGTCAAATCCGTCAGTTAAAAATAAATAAAAAATCCTTAGTTAATAATGCTTTGATAGTTACTTGGCAGAAATATTATTAACAGTAACTAAAATATATGTTGTAGATACATAATAAAATAAAAAGGAACACTGGTGGTATTTAGAATATCACAATTTTTTAAAGAGTATCATTGCACTAAATAATTGATCGAATTGAATAACTAAAAACAAAATAGTTACCTACAAATAATAATAATTATTAGTCTAGCTAGGAGGAGATTGTTAAGTCTATTTCAGAGAATAATTTGAGAATTCTTCTCAAAGATAGTACTTGATAACAATAAATATGAAGATCCTTACAAGTATTTCTATATAAAAAAAAACGAGATCTTATATCCAAATCATCAGTCAATTTGACCCTAAAAATATTGAACTGATATTAGGGAGATTTAGTGATTAATCAGTCTCTAGATTTTGCATTCATATAAGTCTAAGGGCGGAATTAATAGACAAGTTTATTTATCACAAGTTACTGCTAAGCGTCGGTTTTCCCTATCTTACACAGTACGTAATCCGTGACTTAGCGTCACAGAGGTATTACAAAAACGTCTATTAATTCCGCCCTAAGATTCTCTTGAACTATTATCCTTATTTTTAACCCAGTAAGAAAATTTGTCAGTCTTTTAAAACAGCAAAATAATTTCAACCAAATAAGATTTTAGCAAATGGGAAACAACACTTATTTAATTTAAGGACACAATAAACAACGTCCAGCGAGAAAACGGGCGGAATCAATAGTCATTTTTGTAATACCTCTGTGGCGCCAAGTCTTGAATTGCGTATTATTATTATTATTTTTAAACATGTTAGATCAAGTTTTATTTACAATAAAATGGGTACATAGAATATGTACATAGAAATTTTGTAAATATTCTATGGATTGTCTAAGATAGAGAAAACTGATGCTGAGCAATTACTTAAGTAATCAATTTGGTCTATTATAAATAAGTAATTGAACTAAAAACTAAGCACAGGTACAAACGTTTCAAAATACGTATAAAAAGAGACGAGGAAATAATAAACAAATAGATAACCAATATTGTTTACCTGTAATTATAACTGGTAAGTATAAATTATACAAGAGGATTAATTGTGAGAAAAAAAAACAACATAAAATAAGGCATCTTTACAGTTTGACAAGAAAATAGGTAACAATGTCCTTGGAAAAATATACTCAAGTTATAAAACCTAATGAAAAACATTATTAGATCAGAATTATTAGCTAACAATTTTAACTTTGGCGATAGCTGTACGTGTACATATACAAGTAGACCAAGAGAATTGGTGGAAGTAAGATACACAAGATTTGGATCCTCAAGCCAAGTTTCTAATAGACGAAGATAAAAGGTTGTATTAACATTACACAGTATAATAAACTGTTACCTTATACAGGGTGAGCATAAAGTCTAACCACACCTCTTGTACCTCGAGAACCACTCAAGATAACGACCAGCGGTAAAATATGAGTTGCCTCCTTTTTTAGGGAATTGTTTTTGTTAACTTCTTTTATTAAGATCTTTGAATAAAGTATAACTTGATTTGTTCATTTGTTGAAACTTCTGCCGGTCGGACATCTCTCTGGCTGGCGAAACCGACCAAAAATTAAAATCAACAGGTCAGAAATCAGAAAGATTGTTGTTGCAAACAGTTCAGCCACTGCTGGGGGGAGTTAATTGGAAAAGTTGGCTCGTTCTGAACCACATAAGGTCTCAATAAGAAGTTAACATAAAAATATTCATCTTCCTGCAACTTACGGTTCACGAGTTATAGGTCAATGAATATTAGTCACGTAGCTGACCCTATTATATCTCGAAAACGGTAAATCATAGAGATCTGAAATTAATTGCAATGAATTTCACTTTTTATTGCCTTAAATTTTGATCTAAATTACTTTTGCGCTGCTAAATACAATTAGCTAAAACAATTATTAGACCTGTACTAAGTTATGGTTCAGAAAGCTGGATATTAAAACAAAGATGTTGAAAATAGTTTATGTTTTTGAAAACAAAGTACTGAGAAAGATATTTGGCCCTATTTATGATGATGGAGAATGGAGAAGAAGACATAATCGAGAACTGAGAGAGCTTTACACAGATGATGACATTGTTGCAGTAATAAGATGTAGGAGATTGAGAAGGGCGGGCCATGTGATACGCAGACCAGATGACAACAATATGAAGAATGTCTGGGAAACAGAAAGCTTAGGAACAAGACCAAGAGGGAGACCCAAAAACAGATGGAAGGATCAAGTACTAAGAGACATGCAAAAGCTTGAATTACGCGAAGAGGACGCAGAAGATCGAAACCGACGGAGGTAACAAATTGATGAGGCCATAAACCTACTGAGGATTCAAAGGCCAGGGTAAGTAAGTATCCATTTAAGATTCTTGAGCTGGTTACCACCCAGAATAAACGGCCAGCTGCAGCACAATTTCCCCCCCCCCCAAATTCAATGCTCTTAAAAATGAGGTAACCTGTATTTCACCGCTTGTCAATCAAAATCTTGAGGGGTTCTCGAGATACAAGGGTGGGTGGAAGAGCTCACAGTGTGAGAATCCTGCCGTTAAAGCCATAAAAAAAAAAAAAAAAAAAAAAAAAAAATACAAGGGGTGGGGTGAGACTTTATGATCACCTTGCATACAGAGATATACTCTGGACAATAGTTTCAGATAAAGAGAAGTGGTAAGTGAAGAGGATGAAATAAGGTAGACAGCGTTCTTAACACCTCGGCCGAGGTGTTAAGAACGCCTTATACAAAAGAGACAGCACGGCAGAGTGTAAGGTAATACAGTTGTTATACGCATGGGTTAAACACCCGGTACATTGTAAAAAAAAAAAAAAAAAAAAAAAAAAAATACACCCTGGACAATAGTTTAAGATAGACCAAGAAAAAAAGAAATAAGAACAGAAAAGAAGTTCAAATAAGGTAGGGGGTAGACAGGATATATAATTATAAACCCAGGACAATCGTTTCAGATCGACTAAGAAAACTGGTCCAAATAGGCTCGATAAGTCGACAACTTCACAAAGGTACCCGAGGACAATAGTTTCAGATCGACTAAGAAAACTGGTCCAAATAGGCTGGATAAGTCGACAACTTCACTAAGGTTCAGATCGACTAAGAAAACTGGTCCAAATAGGCTGGATAAGTCGACAACTTTACAAAGGTTCAGATCGACTAAGAAAACTGGTCCAAATAGACTAGAAAACTGGTTCAGATCGACTAAGGCTGGATAAGTCGACAACTTCACAAAGGTTCAGATCGACTAAAATAGGCTGGATAAGTCGACAACTTCACAAAGGTTCAGAGCGACTAAGGCTGGATAAGTCGACAACTTCACAAAGGTTGAAAACTGGTCCAAATAGGCTGGATAAGTCGACAACTTCACAAAGGTTCAGATCGACTAAAATAGGCTGAATAAGTCGACAACTTCACAAAGGTTCAGATCGACTAAGGCTGGATAAGTCGACAACTTCACAAAAGTTCAGATCGACTAAGGCTGGATAAGTCGACAACTTCACAAAGGTTCAGATCGACTAAAGCTGGATAAGTCGACAACTTCACAAAGGTTCAGATCGACTAAGGCTGGATAAGTCGACAACTTCACAAAGGTTCAGATCGACTAAAATAGGCTGGATAAGTCGGCAACTTCACAAAGGTTCAGATCGACTAAGAAAACTGGTCCAATTAGGCTGGATAAGTCGACAACTTCACACAGGTTGAAAACTGGTCCAATTAGGCTGGATAAGTCGACAACTTCACACAGGTCGATGATGACAGGGGTTCTACGCGTCGGAGTCCCGCTGTTCCATCTGCCCGATGGCCTGACTCAGGTAGTCCCGCAGCAGCTCAAATCCCTTCTGGTTGAAGTGGACCAGGTCCACACGGGGGGGCTTGTGACGCGGCGCATGCGCGAGGCGAGAGAAGTGGCTGAAACACAGATCAGTATATCAGTATAAACAGAAAAGTGAGAAGTGGCTGAAACACAGAGGGTGTACAATTCAAGGGTTGGGTTGTTGTTGTTGTTGTAGCCAGCTTGGCTACAGCTGGAGGGGTGAGTGATGGTCTCCAGCCAACTTTATTTCAAAGTTGGCTCGTCCTGAACCACATATTTCTATGTGCGATCAACCATCATGAGGACTTGGACTTTTCTTTATAAGCCATTAAATTAAACCAATAGAAAACTGTAAGCTAGCCTGGTTTGTAAGGGTTGGCTAGACTGTTCTCTGTTTATAGTCCTCTAGCGAGACACTGGTCTTCTCCCTGTTTAACGTCCCCCAGCCAGACTACAAGGATTGGGTGGAAGACATTGTCGCAGGCAATAACCCCGCCCTTTAGGTTATATGCACAAGATTCAATCATGAGAGAATACAGTGCTACCAAAAAATAGGGAAAACATGAACACCATCAAGTATTGTTGAAGAAATGTTGGAAAACCAAGTTAAATGGTATGAAATACATCAATTGATTCATAAAATTTTTAAAATAAAAGAAAATGATGGGAGGATGGCCCTGTGAGAGCAGAGAGCCAGCATTCATGACCCCGAAGTAATGTCATACGGTTTCGGGGTCATAAATGTGAGGTGTAAGAGGAAGGGTTTTAGTGGGTTCGGATATTCACGTGCCATGATATCAATCCCACACTCCCCAAAGAAATACTCGCTTTGAGGATCTTAGCGAAGATTTCCAAACTCTTAGATAAAAAAAGTTAGGAGATATGTTTAAGTGTATACCTATATAATTTTCTATTTTTTTTTTATTTTTTTTTCCTTTTTATTGTATACAGGGTGTCCCACCAAACTTGGACACCTCAAATTACTCGGCCCCTGAAAGAGTTTTTGAAAAATAAAAAATCCTAGGGTACATGGTCTAATTATGCGGATTCAGTCATGAAATTTTTTTTATACAGGGTGGTTCAAAAGTCAGAAATTGAGGTGTCAACTTTCGATTTTTAAATAGATCGACCTGAATTTTATTTGATAATTTTACTTCTAAATGGTTCCTAAATACTTTTTTAAACAAAAATTTTACATACAGGGTGGTTTTTTTTCGACCAATTTTTTTTCTAAATCTCGAATAACTCAAGTTTGTTTAATTTTTTCGATAACAAGAATAGAGAGTGTTTGTGTAATGAAAACACGCACTTTCAATTGGCATCAAATTTTTTTATACAGGGTGGTTCACAAGTGAAATAATGACTTGATTTTTTTTAAAACTGAGTTTTTTTAATTTTTTATTTGGGATTAATAATTCTTACCTAATTTTACACATTTTTTGTTAGTCATATCGAAAAACAAAACTAAAGTGTTGTACAGGGTGAGACATAATTTTTTTGTGACACCCTGTATATGGGCAGTCAAAGAGACGTAAAATTAAATATAAAAACTAAATGTGCAAGAAAAACTTTGATTTTTAATGATATCAAAAAGTTATGGTGTTTTAACTAATATTGTCGCATGGACCACCCTGTAGATATTCTCTTAAACTATCATGTGGGTACTCGAGGTTGTATAAAATTCAACGAAGACTTCGAATCGTGGGGAAAAACAAGTAAAAAACACGAATTTTGAAGCCATTTTCAATTTGGTGTACACACTGAATGATTTTAAAACTAGAAATAAAAAGTAGGTAGGTGTAGACACAAAATTGAAAATGGCTTTTTGAATTCATTTTTTTCTTTCAGATTTGGACTCCTCGTTGAATTTTAGACAATTTCGACTACCCATATGATGTTTTAAGAAAATATCTACAGGGTGGTCCATGTGACAATATTAGTTAAAACACCATAACTTTTTTATACAATTAAAAATCGAAGTTTTTTTACACATTTAGTTTTTATATTTAATTTTACGTCTCTTTGACTGCCCATATACAGGGTGTCACAAAAAAATTATGTCTCACCCTGTACAACACTTTAGTTTTGTTTTTCGATATGATCAACAAAAAATGTGTAAAATTAGGTAAGAATTATTAATCCCAAATAAAAAATTAAAAAAACTCAGTTTTAAAAAAAAACAAGTCATTATTTCACTTGTGAACCACCCTGTATAAAAATTTTTGATGCCAATTGAAAGTGCGTGTTTTCATTACACAAACACTCTCTATTCTTGTTATCGAAAAAATTAAACAAACTTGAGTTATTCGAGATTTAGAAAAAAAATTGGTCGAAAAAAAACCACCCTGTATGTAAAATTTTTGTTTAAAAAAGTACTCAGGAACCATTTAGAAGTAAAATTATCAAATAAAATTCAGGTCGATCCATTTAAAAATCGAAAGTTGACACCTCAATTTCTGACTTTTGAACCACCCTGTATAAAAAAAAATTCATGACTGAAACCGCATAATTAGCACATGTACCCTAGATTTTTTTATTTTTCAAAAACTCTTTCAGGGGCCGAGTAATTTGAGGTGTCCAAGTTTGGTGGGACACCCTGTATGTATATTGCTTCCATTTTTTCATTGTTATAATAACTATTTGTATTGTACAATGTACATATGTCTTTTATCTAATAAAGTGTTTAATAATAATAACGTTTATTTAGTTAGAGGCTGATTGGAACTCACGTTTCAAACACAGATATGTCCAGGCTCTTAGCTGCATACTTCTCCTGCTTGCCGCTTGCATCTACTTGCGATGTGAACATGACTTTCTTGAACTTATTCGCTGAAACGGAAATCATTGAGACTATCTTTAAAATCCTTCTTTTTTAAAATTGTAATTTCAACACTGTTTTTTGATATCTAAATTATTTTTAAAAGTTTAAATTAGGGGAGAATCAAAAAATAATCTTGAAAGAAAAAGGGCTTAATAGTCTTAACACCTTTGAACAGATGGATTGATTAAGAGGACACAAGACCCATTTTGGACAGTAATGCCCAAATTCACAGTTCTTTTTAATAATAGATATCTAATTATCTATCTATCTACCAAATTACAAATAATTTAACATTTTCAACCGATTAGGTACTTACAAAACCTTTCGACACTGATATTTTTCATAATAGAATATTTCTATCCACAAATTTACAAATATGTAATTTAATTTTTTTAAGAGATTAGTAACCTACAGAACATTTTCGACACAGATATTTTTCATAATAGAATATCCACGAAATTACAAATAATTTAATATTTTCAACCGATTAGGTACTTACAAAGCATTTTCGGCACAGATATTTTTCATAGTAGAATATCTATCTAGGAAATTACAATTAATTTAATTTTTTCGACCGATTAGTTACTTACAGAACATTTTCGACACAGATATTTTTCATAATAGAATACCCACGAAATTACAAATAATTTCATATTTTCAACCGATTAGGTACTTACAAAGCATTTTCGGCACAGATATTTTTCATAGTAGAATATCTATCTAGGAAATTACAATTAATTTAATTTTTTCGACCGATTAGGTACTTACAAAGCATTTTCGGCACAGATATTTTTCATAGTAGAATATCTATCTAGGTAATTACAATTAATTTATTTTTTTCGACCGATTAGTTACTTACAGAACATTTTCGGCACAATGTAGTCCAGGGAAATGTACTTCATGAATTTGTAGAACTCATAGCGCCCGAGCATGCTATGATGAAACTTGGACTCCAGGTCACCTCCTGTTGAAGGAATGACGATGTTATCTGTGTTACTATGTTACAATTTTTCCTTTCTTAAAAGTGCACTGGTAGTCAAGTGGTCAACGCGCTAGTCTGGCAATCCAGGTAGCGTAGGGATCCGCTGGTTCGAATCCCACCCAGTGCATGAATTATTCCTCATTAATTTGAGTTTGTGACCACATAATCATAAGACTCCGAGGGTTAGGTGGTAGAAAATGCTTTGAGCATTAACCTCGCCTGGTGGTTACCTTTCACTAAAGAGTATTAATATTACATATTACTTTCCTTATTTTTACTCTAACTCGTTTGACTTAATTCACCCTGAAACTGGGACTTAAATTGAGCTGAAATTTTACATGGTTACCAAGGAGAAAAACTACAGACAGTCTTATAAAGGTTTAGCATGCACCATTTTTCAAAAGTTGAGTTTTTAAATGAGCTTTTTCAAGTTTGTTCTGTGACTGTCTTTGGTTTTAAACTCACTTTACTTAATATTTGTTAAACTGAGGACTTGAACCACCGACCTTTTACAAGTAGGTTACAAGTCGGCCGCCATATCGATCAACGTACTGAGATCGGTTTCTTAATGTATGTATATAACTTATTATTTTCTTGTTTTGTATTTTTAACAATCAAGTTTTATTTAAAAAAAAAAAACTCGATTAAAATTGTGAGTATCAAGAAACATTGCAAAACGCTTCGCAATATTTCCAAAGAAAATGTTGCGGAGAACCGACTCAATAACGATAATATGCCACAGTTCATAGAGCGAATGCACCGGTTATCGTAGGATCACCGAAGTTAAGCAACGTCCAGCAAGGTGAAGACTTCGTGATGCTGGCATTCCGGCCCAACCCAGGGTGGTTGTGTTTAATGAGGGTAGCAGGTTTGTGAGTTTCCTGCGAATGGAGGGTAACACCTCCGTCGTGATATTTTCAGTGAAACCCTAACAAATAACACTGCGACCTAATTAGATCTATTGTGACCAGCTGATTCTATTTGGTTTTAACGTCCTGATTGAGATACATAGTCTGGGTGGGATTTTTTACCCTCCATTCGCTGGGAATCGTACCAGCTACCCACATTAACCTCACCCAGTCTGGGTAGAGCCAGAAATGCCAGCCTCTCAGGTGTTTGGAGGGAACAGAATTTTCTTCGAAAAGTCTGCTCCAACCGAGGATTCAACTCGGGATCTCTGGACGACGGGCAGTAGTCACAACCATTACGCCACGGAGGCTGTGATATAGTATAGTATATTTATTTGTTTGTCAGACATTGAAAAATGTATAAAACATTGTCACCCTATCTAACTTACGGACTAACTTATGACTAATTCTCTTATTGTTCTAATAAGTAATAGAACTTATGGCTAATAATATTCAAAAAGATATTAAAAAAGGATAGAATTCTCACCTTCCGAGGTTCTCATGTTCCTCAGGTGCAGGTAGAACGTCTTCTCCATGAGGGGCGTCATGTCGTGACTACTCTCATACCGGGTGACCGCCTGCACGAACTGGTAGAACTGGATGGCGCTCAGCCGCTGCAGGAAGTTGCGGTCGGCGCCGTCCTGTCTGCCGCCGAGCCTCTTGCCATACCTCTCGCCCAGGTCTCGCTTTACGGCCCGCTTCTTGAGTCTCGCCTCCAAGTCTCGCTTCTCCTTCTGCGTCAAATAGTCGATGGTGAGCACGGCGGCGGCTTCTTCGACGCTCGACGCCACTTTGTTGTCGTTCATGTCGACGCACTTGCTGCTGTCTTTATTGTCGACAGAGTATTTGTTGCTGTCTTTATGGTCGACAGAGTACTTTTTGCTGTCTTTATTGTCGACAGAGTATTTGTTCCTGTCTTTATTGTCGACCGAGTATTTTTTGCTGTCGCTGAAATTCGAAGCTGACGAAGGCGCGCTTCGAGTCACGCTTTCTCCGCGGTTTTTCATTTTCCTCTCCGGTGGAGCGCCGATTTCTTCCGACGTCACATGCTGCGTCTCTCGACCAACGTTGGCTTCGTAGCTTCGTTTTTTCGACACGCTCGCGTCTTTTCGCTCACTTTCGACCGGAGAGTTCAAATATTTGAAGCCCGTCGTCGGAATTTCCATATCTGGAAGATAAGAAGGAGTGAGGTTATTGGCAAGGGAGGAGTGGGCGCTTTCGTAAGCACTCTCACTGGTCAAGTTGTAAAAGTGACTCACGGGGTTGTCATTTGTCAAGTTAGTATAAAAATCTTTTTCACCACTTGTGTGTAAAATACTCTCGCTATGATTAATGTAACTGTTTGAAGCGTGAAGGTATTCCGAACTTTGATAAGTGAAACTATTGTTGTTATTATTAATATTAAAATTAGTCTCAAGGTTTATGGCTTCGACATAAGTGTTGAGATAGGTGAGATCACAGTGTCTGTAATAACTTTCAGGTGAGTTATTAATTTGAACATTTGTGTGGGGCTGGTTTTGTGTGTGCACATCCTCAGATAACTCAGAGTGATGGGGTAGAGGATTTTCTAAAGTGGAATTTATCTTGTTAATGATTTCCATTTTGCTATTCAATGAAGATTTGTTGCTGTGATCTCGTGCTGGTAGCATTGCTGGATTATAAACTGCAGGCAAAAAAGGACGTGGATAAATGTTGGCAACACAGGAAATTTCGGGACTGGGCAAACTGTTTGAACCATGTCTGGGTCCTTCTGAATCACTTTCAATATCAATCACAACGGCATCAGGTGGATTATTGACAACACAGCGCACTATCAAACTGCCTTCATTTTCTGTTACAAAACGATTACTTTGAACTTCACCTGGGTATAAATCACTGTCGACACTAGACAGTCTCCTATCAATAGTGCCCGCAGAAATATTACCACAACTATCAATTCCTCTGCAATTGCTGTCAGCAACGTTTGTATGAGGCCTTCTCATATCGATATTCAGATTGTTTGCATAGCAATTAACATTGGGTAATATTTCCTCACTTGGAAAGAAACGACTGTCAACCACATTGGGACAGAGGAGTTCCGCTGTTTCTGCATTGTTCTTCTGGGAGTTTGTATTGGTTTTCTGGTAGTCTCCTTGACATAGGTCATTGGAAATGTAAGAAAAGCTGGGAATGGGGTTCTGAATACGACACAAGTTATTTGGAACTTCTCTCAATCTAGGATTCTGTTCGGGAAATTGTAAACTCACTGTTCTGTTTGAGGTATTTGCACAAACATTTGTTTCATTCACTTCCCAGCTAGATCCGAGCGAATGCATTGGAACAAGCTCAACGGAGGATCTACGCTCGTTAATGGAAGATCGCAGATTTTCAGGCAAATAGTTAGAGTCAATATCCCTGGGCGGATACACAACATTCTCAAGGTGGCTCAAACTCCAGCTATCTTGAATAGGAGATAGTGGATCGTAGGACAAATAGTTGGAATTCTTGTCTCGGTAGGAACGCATGTCATTTTTTGAGTAGCTAATATTCAAGTTGCTTTCTTCATTGTTAGGTGAATAGTTAGGATGTTCATGCCTAGAAATATCATTTAACACACAACTAAAATTGGCATTGTTGACAGGGCGTAGATTATTCAGCAGACTAGCACCAATCTCGTTAGACAGGTTGTTCTTAACATAGGTCACATTGGGGTTGTTCTGTAGGTTACTCACCTCGTGCCCAGACCCAAGGGAGACGTGTCGCACATTGTTGGGAACCGCTGGAGTGGGGGAAGCTCCATAGTCGTGAAGTATGGCGTGTATGCTGTCATTGAGTAGCGACCCAGGGTATGTACTCTCGTCATTCAGCGTCCCGGGTGTTGTGTCATCGTGATTCTGTAGCGACCCATGGGTTGTATAGTTGTCATTCAGTAGCGTCCTATGGAAAGTATTGCTATCATTTAGCGGGGTCCTCAGTGGCTCAATGTCACCTCCCCAAGGTGTGGCTACAACATCCATTCCAATGGTTTTATTAAACTGCGTCCCAGAAGCTTTTGTGGACTGTTTAGCAAAGAATTCCTTTTCAATGGATTTCAAAAAATAAGGACGAGAATCACGAACATCTGTTGTTGGCGTCGTAGAAGACTTACTGAGATCGTTCCAAATGATGTTGACTACATCCAAATTATTGTCATCTTTTCCTCTGCTGGAGCTGGGTCCTCTCACTCCTCTCAGCTCTTCAGCGAGCGGCTGGTTGTTGGGTTTCTCACAAACCTTTTCTGTTGCTTCAACTTGGATAGCATCTTTCATGTTTGAGTCATCTATTTTGAAGTGTGATGTCTCCAGGGACTGTTCCATGTCATCAAAACAAAGATTTTGAGCATTCCTGACTCTCAGAGGTCGTCGCGGGTCTTTCTGATCGGATGGTACGGATTCGATTCCTCTTCCACGGCTGGTTTTTTCCGAATGATCATATTTATTACCGCCGCTTGCTATCGGGTCGTTCTCCATCTTGATTTCGATGAGTGTCTTTTGAATGAACCCGAGGACGTCCCGAAAAGATCTTTCTCGGTGTTTCTTCCCTGTGGAAGGGTCTGGTGGCTTTCTGCTACTAGGGCCTGGATTTCTTGGAGAGTTCTTGCCATCAGGGTTTGGATTTCCTGTGGAGTTTTCGCCATCAGGGTTTGGATTTCCTGTGGAGTTTTCGCCATCAGGGTTTGGATATCTATTAGAGTGGGTTCTATTAGAGCCTGGCTGTCTGGATGGGTTGTGGCTATTACCTGGAGAGCGATTGGTAGTGGGTGACACACCAGAGGAGGTATCGTCAGAGCTGGTTGAAGGATGAACACGAGTACCGGTACCGAGGTTCTGTTTGAGCACCTGAAAATAAAGGAATATGCTTATATCTAATCTGTGTTTGAAATACATTCACATGTAATTTTTATTAAAAATAAAGTGGCTGTATGGGCTTATTTTTGGCCCACTGCCAATCTTCTAAAAAAAAAATAAGAAATACAATCACGGAACAAGTTCTATAAGTAAAAAAAAATCTTAAATTTAAATATACAAAAATCATACTACTAGTACTCACTTTCTGTGTACGAAAAGTAAGAAGTAGTTTTACAAAAAATATTAAATCATAAAGCTGAAAATAGAAAGTTCAAGTACAAAGATTCTTAGGTCTACAGTTATTATTCAAATAAAACTACATTTTTTTTTTAATTAGACTAAAATATCATGTTGATGTTGTTGTACCCAGCTTGGCTACAGTTGGAGGGGGGAATGATGGTCTCCAACCAATTTTATTTCAAAGTTGGCTCGTCCTGAACCACATACATATTTCTATATACGATCAGACGGACTATATCGTCAGATGCATGTCTGATTATTTGAGTATAAGTATTTCTTAGGAATCATAATATACTAATAACACTCTTTAGTGGAAGGTAACCACCAGGTTAATGCTCACAGCATTTTCTGCCCCCTAACGTGCAGAGTTTTATTATTATGTATTGCGGTCACAAACCCAAATTAATGATGAGAAAAAATGCATGCACTGGGTGGATTTCGAATGAACGGATCCCTACACTACCTGGATTAGTAGACTAGTGCGTTAACCGCATGACTAACAGTGCACGAATACTAACTTGGTCTGGATTCAGACTCCAGAGGCGACAAGAAATTATTAAAAATTTAGTTATAATTTTTTGTAAGGGACACCTTTCGGTGCGCTCATGTTGATTCAGCACCTAAATGGTGTCCCTTAGATACGCTAGTGTGAGTAATCAACTTTTTTTTTTTTTCTTTTTTAAGTAGACATAATATGGTCGTGAAATTCACACGAATGACCAGTCTGAAAGAAGAAGAAGAAGAAAACAAAATAAAGAAAAAAACATCATCATTAAGAAGGCTTGTGGGATTTTTGCTGTCTTTTATATAATCTAAGAACTATTTAAACGTCCTTTTTTATAAGGATATAAGTCCTATAAGTCCTTTTTTGTCACTTTTTCACCTTTTTGGCGGGATTTATAAAATCAAAAATGGCTACTCACCACCTGTCTCGGGATCATGGCGCTATTCACAGCCCGCCTATGCATGCCTTTGGTTGACAACTTATCCACAGTCTCTGCCGTGTCCCCGCGATTCGCGTCCAAAGGGTCGTGGGTTCGATCCCCTCCTTCGTTCGTGGAACCACTCGACGTTGTCTTGTCGTCTGCCTGCTTGCTCAGCTCAAACCAGACATTGTCTTTGGATCCGCGTCGCTTCACCCGTGACGAGACAGGGCTGGTGTCGGTGAGAAGAGATCTTCTGAGCGAGATCTCTGACTTGATGGTGAACGGAGGAATGGTGGGAAGCGGTGTGCTGGTGGAAACCACCGCTGACGGAGCTGCCACAAATGTAGAAGTCGCTGAGAAAGCAGTGGAATGAGTGCTCGTGGTGAGCGCTGAAGTAGCGACCGTTGTATGTCGAGGAGTAGCGACCCGAGGAGTAGCGTATGCTCCTGAGGTATCCGCAGCGTCCAGGGAGCGACACAGCACGCCGCTAGTTTCCAAATCTTCGCCCGGAGCGTCGTAAGATTCAGAACGAGGCAGTTTTCTCTGGACAACCAAGTCATCGGACAGATCTGAGAAAAGGGCGGCATAGAAATTCGAGATTACTTTTAGAGGAAAAGATTTATCAATTACCTCTGAGGAATCGCCCTTACTTTTACCATCAAAGAGACCCCCCTTACATATCCCTGTAGCTCAGTGGTCAAGGCGTCTAACCGGTAATCCAAAGATAGTGGGTTCAAAACAAAACTAGGACATGGAAAGTTATCCTCCCACTTTGGATTTCGACTACAGAATATATCTTGAGCTCTGCTGGAATAATAGGACTCGTTGGTCCTGATTGGGCAGTATAACTAAGGCAATAATTTTGATAAATATTTTAAATTTTGCTTTGGTATATACTCATATTTTGTATCTGTAATTTTGTTATGTGTTTATATAGGGCTTGGCCCGTAAATATACACCTGTTCAACAGGTATTATAATAATTAATATTAGTGTTATTTTTATTACCTACTAAGAATGTATTTTCACCCACCTCTATAAGCACTGACATAGAGGGATTCGAATTTTTCTTCCTTCATCTCTCGCTTGAGATGAGCTAGGAACTTCTGGAATGCATGTCGCAAGGTGTACAGGTATTCTTCGTTGTTAATGGCAAGCAGTTTGCTTTTGATATTGCGAACATCTGTCAGTGTAACTCCAATCAGATCGAAACGGTCCTTGTTGATTGAAGCATCTGGAAAAACAAATAAATGGAAAATCAGCTGAAAAAATTACTGTACTTTCTACCATTTTATGAAAAGATCACACATTGAAGTAAATATGTGGTTCATAACAAGCCTACTTTTCTACTTAACTTGCCTGAAGACCATCACGCCACCCAGCCAAGCTGGTTACATCAACATACCTTCATCATTGGTTTGTCCCTGGACACAATTTGTCAGCTTGTAGTTCATATTGATTGTATCAAACAAAGAGATGTTCTCTCTCAAGTAAGAATTATCCTTGCTGCCTCTGGACCATTTCTTGGAATTAGAACAGCTCATCATGAATTCCTCATCGTAGTGCTCCATTCCTTCACGCACCGGAGAGACAACATAGAGGTCACGACAGTTTGCAGAGTGGGTTGACTTTGTAAAGAATATGGAAGAAATGTCAAGAAGTTGCAGAGACCTGAAGGAATCTGAAAATAAATAATGATGAACAATTAAAATTTTTTATTAACATGAAAATTAAAAAAAAAATGTACATGGCACATTGCATAATTATAATGTATTCAAAAATATATGTTCAAAAGCTTGCAGCATCAGTTTTCATACTAAAAGAAACATTGAGTGAACATGGTTATTAACAAATTTTTGAAACTACTATCAAGAGCACATGCAAGGGATATTGGTTATTTTCTACATAAAAAAACGTGTATATTTCTTGTTAGACAAAAATATTTTTCATATTATTTTTAACAGCGGAAATCACACAAAGATTGGTACAGAGATAGCAAAGACATGAAAGCCAATTTTAAAAATTGAATGAAGTACTTGTCATTGTCAACTTATCCCACACAGGGTGTAGAAAAAAAACTGTTTTTCAATGATTTTTTCAAAATTCATCATTTTGGGGATTCAGAAGAATAATGACGTGTCCATCAAGGCTCAATATTATTGAGACAAGTAGGAATGACAATCAATACATAGCGCAAGACAATATTACTCTTAATACGAAATAATGAATTTCAAAAAAAAAAAATGTTGAAAAAACAGTTTTTTTATGGGAAAGGTCAACATTGACAAGCACTTCATTCAATTATGAAAATTGGCCTTCATGTTTTTGTTATCTCTGTACCAATTTTTGTGTGATTTCCTCAATTAGAAAAAATATTTTTGTCCAACAATAAATCAGTGTAGATATTGTTATATAACTTACCTTTGTACTTTGTCTCAAGCTCCTTGAGAGTCTCATTGTACTCCACAAACAGCATCCAGTGCTCCACAGTATGCCAGGTTTTTGGTACAGGTGGTACTGTCAACAGCAGCACATTGTCCACTCTGTACTGTTGGAACATTGCAATGATTTTCACCAGAGTTGCTTTCCATTCAGATGGATCCGTGTTGTGATTGATATCATTAGTTCCTATTAGAAGAATAACATTTCTACACACAGGCCAAGCTTTCTGCTCTAGATTCCTTGCAAGCTGCTGGGCTGTCTGGCCACCAATACAGTACCCCACACGGCCGCTGCTGTTTTGATGGTACTGTCGTTTGGAGTTGAGAAAAAGCTCAGCAAAGCGCACAAGCTGACTGTCACCTACAAGCTGGTAGTTTTGAAAGAGTGGGTACTCATTTGAAGAAATCTGGAATTGAAAATCCAATGTTAGTTAACACACATATGAGGATGAGTGGGTAGCACACTGGGCTGGCAAGGGTGACCTGGGTTTTGAATCCTAGCAGAGTCCAAATTTTCCAGCTCTGTACTTAGGATTTTATAGGGTCCACTCATACCTCAAGAGGAAAAAAGAGTAGCTGCTTTAAAGTGAGCAGTGACCTGTAGTAGAATTATGGGCAAAAATGAGATTAGGGGCAAATAGTCTTAGGGTATTCAAAGAAAAGAAAAAAGTCCCATGATTCTGCACAAAGAACTTAAACTGTGATAGGTATAATAACACAAATAAACACATTATTGTCTCTCACCAAAAATTTTATGGCTTTAAAAATTGCACAGAACACAATGGTCTACAAGAGTGAACCATTTTTACCATCAGGACATAACAATTTTACTATGCACTAGGAATATTTTTTTGTTTTGAATTATCATGTTTGTGTTAATCACATGAGTACATAGTGATGTGACAATTACTCAAACTTGCTTTCCTAAACCAGAACCATACTTAGGACTTGAAGCTCCAAGCTACTCAAACTTATTAACTAGTACTCAAGTGGTTAAAGCGCTAGTCTGGTAATCCAGGTAGCGTAGGGATCTGTTTGTTTGAATTCCACCCAGTGCATGAATTTTTCCTCGTTAATTTGAGTTTGTGACCACATAATAATAAGACTCTGAAGGTTAGGTGGTAGAAAATGCTTTGCACATTAACCTCACCTGGTGGGTACCTTTCACTAAAGAGTGTTATTATTATTATTATCAAAACTTTGGAGCTTTCAAAACTGTGATCAAGCTAGGCTGGTCTACTTATGGTTTAGATACCTCTAATCAGATTAAAGGAACTTACAGAGTGATACTTCCTGTAAACAGATTCATCCATGTTGTTAGTAGATGAAGAAATCCTTTGTTGAAAATGAAATGCTCAGTTGCTTATTAACACATTTCAATATCACAAATGGCTTGTTCCAGATATTATACAGGTAGGTATATTATTCACTTGGCAGTTGTTTATCTAGTATCTGGTGAACTTTACTGTTTCAAATCACATAAAACTATCTTGGACAATGCCAGCAAAAAATGGTGTGCGTTCGTTCAACACAAGTTCATACAGCATAATAATCGAAATCGATTATGTTGTGCGACCGTTATGCTGAGTGAATTTGTGTTGAAAGAACATTATGTCCTGCGAAATTGTGTTGTACGAACGTTTAAAATGGTTAAAATCCATAAAATCTTTCCATTTCCCCACCCAGAGCTCAAAAGTTTCCCTTCAGAAGAGAATAGAGAAATTTTATTTATGAAATAGGGAATTTTGCAGGGTGGAATAATGGAATAACCTTAACTCAATTTTTATTTTTTACATTTCTAGTTTTCTTTTCTTGTAGTTAAGAGTAGTGTATTATTAAAATACAGTGAACTAACAATCAAAGGATTGGAAATTTATTTAAAAAAATAATATCAATGTAATAAGAAAAGTTTTATTTGAACGACAACAAGCATCGACAGCTGTACTCACATTACTGAAGTGACTGAAGTCCACAAGGTTGAACTATGGAAACTAGAGTGTCACCAGCCTTTGATTGAATCTATTGTAATCTATTGAAATGGGGATATGAAGAGAATAATGACTGCCACTGTGGACAGGTGCAGACAAATGAATATCTCCTTGTCTGTAATCAATTGGATGAACCCTGTACCCAACAAGATCTAACCCTGGTTACCCTGGTCAATCTAAGATATGAAAGATATGTTGTTCCGGACATGAAAAGTAAAGTAAGTAATGTAATAAGCATGAATGGTTTTATGATCATCACTATTGTGAGACAGCAAGCCTGTCTAGTTAAAAGCTTGTTTATCCCATAAAAATTCAGTTCCCTTCTTTGCCACTACCATATCATTGTGCTATTTGTGCCTGTATCACTAAGGGCGAAATTAATAGATGTTTTTGTAATACCTCTGTGGCGCTAAGTCACCGATTGCGTACTGTGTAAGATAGGGAAAACCAACACTTACCAACGACTTAAGTTATTGATGTTGTCTATTAATTCCGCCCTAAATCCCAATGAAAAAACAAGGCTTGTGTCATCTGACCCTCATCTTTTCTGTGGAGAGCCTCCAGATATCTGGGACTTGGGACTTAACACTATTTCCATATTCCCAAATCCACTGCAATGTTGCATTGATTTTTTTCCCCTCTGAGATTTTCAATTTTGTTTCTTCTTTCATCATCAATAAGGAATTCAAGAATCTGGAATTATAAATCTAAAACCCTTGTAAAAATATCTATTTTTATAAACATCAAGTCTTTAATAATGGATTAGTTGACACAACTAGAGGATGGCTGAGGCCAACCCAGGTATCCTGTTTCTGGTGTGTCAGATCATAACATGCTGAAGTGTGATATCATCCCCCCACTAACTATCAAAACACCAGCAAAGCTCCATTACCATGAGTCCTAAATTATGTAGACCAAAGCAACAAGTTATTTCTGTTTTCTGAGCCTATTCCTTTGTCTTCTTGTGTGAAAAATCTTGGAATACTTTTAGATCCAGATCTTCAATGGAACTCTCAGGTTGTTCAAATTGGTAAGGAAAAGTATCAAAAGTTTCATTCCCTGAAACATTTGCAAAGGTTTTAGCCCTGCAAACAAAACAGCTCCTATGTACTTCTCTTATATTTCCTTTGATTGAATACTGGAGCTGCTATGTCAAACATCAAAGGGAATTTACTTCAAACATTTCAGAATGCTTGTGTTGTGTTTCAGTCATTTGATCATGTTTCAGCTAAATGAAAAAATCTTCAATGGTTACAAATTGATAAGAGATTAGAACATCTGAGATTGGGCTTACTGTGGAGAATTTTGAATGAGGCTTCACCTCCATATCTTCACTCATCATTTCATACACTCTTCATTCCACAGTCATAATACTCGCTTCACTTATCTCTCTATTCCACCTCACAATACAGTAGAACCTTCATTATCTGGATTAATGTCTACTAGGGGTATGCCCGTATGCTGGATAATCGAGGTCCTATATAAAAGTCTGGATAATTGAGGGGACCCTAAAAAACCAAGTAAAAAAGAAGAATTTTGATTTTGTGTAAAAGCAGATGTATTTTGATATATTTTATTATAACAAGAAATTTTGTCCCCTCCTAGTTTCTTGTTAATCTTCAATGTCTTTTCACACATCAACAGGTCATTGATAGGTTGTCGGGTAGATCTTGCTTGCAAAAACCACTTGAGAACTGCCTGATCCAAAGAATCATAAGAAGATGTCTTCATGCATGTACGCTTGGAGCTGTGATTATCAGTAGCAGCGTTGCTATGCACCTATTCAATAACAGCGTGTTTTTTTTTTTTAATCTGGATAATCAAGTATCCGCATGGTTGAGGATGGGATAATCAAGGTTCTACTGCACTAACCATATGGGGAATATAGTTTTACTGTTAATGCTATAAGATCATGGAATCAATTGCCTGATGAACTATGGGGAATCAAGTTTCTCATAGAAACATTTCTTGGAAAATATAAATTAATTTTAATTTTGTTTTTAACATGTTGTTTGTATATATTTTTATTTATTTAGCTTCTTTTTTATATTATTATTGAAATATCTAGATAGGGAACTCCAAATGTTGGGTGGAAGAGATTGGCATAGGCAATAACCCCTCCCTTTAGCTAGGACACATGTTTATATATTTTTCTGTTCTTTTTCCTTTTTATTGTATATATTAGAGTGGATCAAAAAATCATTTTATTTTATTTAATTAACGCTATACCTCGGAAAAGTTGTGGCTGTTCGAGATAAGACTTGTGAGCTAAAAAAAAAAAAAAATTGGACCACGTCTTCCGGTCGCGCAAAGGCTTTCAAAATGGCGAAAAAAAAAAAATTAGAAATTTTTAAAAAAAATGATAATTGATTTTTTTGGTTTGCTATAGAATATACTAGTTCTAAAAAGACTAGTATAAAGAATTCAAAAAAACACCAATGAAACCACCTTTACCAGTCGCGCAAAGGCCTTGAAATTTGTGACTTTCACGAAAATTCACTATAATTTGCCCTTTTTCAAGCAATTGAAAAATATAGGTAAAATTTTTATTTATCTGACTCCCCATAGAAATTATTACTTGCATAAAGGTCTGAAGAATCCACAGAGACCAAAAAAAATATAATCGGACCAACCCTTCCGGTTGTGCAAAGGCCTTGAAAAGTTATCCTCTAAATCTATGTACTTACATTATGTATATCATTCAGACCAGCTTAAAAATTGACCCAGAACTCACGAAGAAGAGTTATAGGTACGAGTATACGACGAATTCCATCCAGACCCTACCGGTATCTCAGTAGTCAAGACGTTTACTGGTAATCCAGAAGTCGCGGGTTCGAAAGGTGACCGGTAAAGGCGGTTCATTGGTTGTTTTTTTTACTCTTTATACTAGTCTGGTCTTTTTATAACTAGTACCTATATGCTATAGCAAACCAAAAAAATTGATTATATTTTTTTTTACATTTTTTTAAATTTTCTTATTTTTTTTTATTATTATTATTATTTTTTTTTTTTTTTTTTTTTGATTTTCGCCATTTTGAAAGCCTTTGCGCGACCGGAAGACGTGGTCCAAAAAAATTTTTTTTTGCTCAAAAGTCTTATCTCGACCAGCCACAACTTTTCCGAGGTATAGCGTTAATTAAATAAAATAAAATGATTTTTCGACCCACTCTATTGTATACATTATTTTTTTCCTTTCCATTATTTAATTCTTATAATAATTATTTGTACATAATTATGTCTATGTATATCCAATAAAGTGTTTAATAATAATAATTATCTATATTTTTGCTTTCAGAGACTTGCCGTGCAAATCTTTAAGTGACTCCCGCTGCATCTGGACATCTGTCTTTTCTGTTGCCTCCGGTTCTTCTGTTGCCTCCGGCTATCTGGCTCTTCAGCTGCCTGCGGCTTTTCTGCTGCCTGCCTGTATTATTATTCATTTATTTATTTACACCCTGATTGTCTATTTAGATTGTCTAGGCAACCATGTTTCATGTCAACCCACTTCTAAACAATGTAAACTTAATTATTACAATAAAAGAAAAAAAAAAAAAAAATTGAAATTCTGATGTTCTCTATTTCCCAGACAAAACAAATAGCCACCAACCACCTATAGCTTGTAAAAATACAGTTGCATTTTTGTATTCAACGTTTCATAGGTGGAGAAAATAACCTGGTTCCCAATTAATTACAGACTGTAAAATTGACATTATCAGTGACACTTCATTCGTCTGTCACTGTTAATGTCAATTTTACAGTTACCAGAGCAGCCAGAAAGATAAAATGGCCAAGCAGTGGTTCTTAACATTTTTAGCATCGCGGCACACTTAGCATGAATAAACCAAAGATATTGGACTTAGCCGCAGACAAAATTTTGAAGATGTTTATAAAAAGAAAGAGATTTTGTATTGAACCCAACTAATAATGAGGGCTTTTTTTTTTTCTTCAGAAATTTTATAGCACATCAGCATTATAGGATGGGAATCACTGTGCTTACTTTATTAAGTAGTCACTGTGGCCGAGTGGAGTAGGCTAGCAAACAGGGTGACCTCGGTTCGATTCCCGGCAGCGCAGAAATTATCTGCGTGGATATCCGGGGTCCACTCATACCCCATGAGGAATAAGCGACCTCACTAGAGACGAGGTTCTGTTTTAACTTGGGTACTGGACGATTTGGCTTTCGTTTGTCTATCTGTTAAGCGATAGCACCCGACCGGATTATTCAAAATTGTTATTAGTATATATACATGTTCATTGGGGTCTTAGAATTTTACCTATTGTTTTTAGGCCAGCTAGGAAAGAACACTCGACCGCAGCGCAGGCTCCTACCTAGTAGAGGCAGACCTCAACTCAACCAGGAAAAGTCTATCCTGCTTGCTAGAATACCTCTATACTGGGCAAGCTAAAGACGACTCTAGACGGGAACCTCAATTATCCATCACTATACCTCCACTCGTCACACCAGAAAGCCTTAAGTCTGGACGGCAGTCCACAACTTCGGCGATGACTTTTTGAAATAGTGTGATCGGTTGAGGGGGAGAGGGGTCGACAAGAGTCAGATTTTGCCCATCTGTTACCGTTTCGGCTGTAGAAATATTTTACGCCTGAACCTTCGACTCTCACCCGAAATACGGGCAAATGTCACTCGAGTTGATATTACTTACTTGTAAATTAGGGACGGGTTCTAAAAAGCTCGAGATATACAGAGTGTCCCACCAAAGTTGGACACCTCAAATTACCCGGCCCATGAAAGAGTTTTTGAAAAATAAAAAATTCAAGGGTACATGTTTTAATCATACGGTTTCGGTCATGAATTTTTTTTATACAGGGTGGTTCGAAAGTGAAAAATTGAGGTGTCAACTTTCAATTTTTAAATGAATCGACCTGAATTTTATTTGATAATTTAACTTCTAAATAATTTCTGAGTACTTTTTTAAACTAAAATATTACATACAGGGTAGGTTTTTTGACCATTTTACATCCGAGAAATTTCTAATATTAGAAATCGGAAGTATTGTGTTTAGTTTTTGTAAAAAAAAAAAAAAAAAAATTTTGCTCCGATTTCATATTTCGTCATTTTTTTCATATTTCTGGACGTTTCATAACCTCCTGAGCAACTTTGGTTTTGTGTCCGTCTGTCGATCCGTCGGTCTGTTAAAAATATTCCTTGTAACGCGCAAATCTCAGAAACTACTGAACGGATTTTGATGAAATTTTGCACACATATAGGAGACGTTCTGTAGATGGTCCCATTTTAAATTCATCAAATTCGTACTAGCGGTTCTGGGTGAAAGAGACCATACGCCTGACCACTAACTTTTTACTTAAACGCTTATATCTCGTGAACGGTTCACCCGATTTTGATGAAATTTTGTATGTATAGGTATGCATAATTATTATTGTTTTACATAGACTATTTATATTTATTTTTTAATTAATTATAATTTAACTCTGATATTTAAGAAAATCCGAAATTTTGGACAAAAAAGTCAAAAAATAAGGACCACGACTTGCCGATACAGCATTTTTTGTGGAATCTAGAATGTAGAAAAAACGGTATTATACCATTTAAAACAAATTTGAAGAAAATCGGTTAAGCGGTTTGGAAATACAAGTGATTTAGTATAAAATCTCAAAATTGGCACGTGGTCGTGTATACAATGTGAAACAATCACGAGGAAGTATTGTGTCCATAATTGGCGGTGTTTTTTTTTTTTTAATCTCGAATAACGATTTTTTTTAATTTTTTCGATAACAATTAGAATAGAAAGTGTTTGTGTAATGAAAATACGCATTTTCAATGGGCAGCAAAAATTTTCATACAGGGTGTAAAATAACTTTACTTGTTTTTTTTTTTTTAAACCGAGTTTATTTTACAAAAACTCTTTCAGGGTCCGAGTAATTTGTGGTGTCCAACTTTGGTGGGACACCCTGTATATACATATATCTATTTATAAAATGTTTGAAGGTAACCTCTGTCATTTTTTTACTTTCCTTATCTTATAATAATAATTTAAATAAATGTGTAATAAAATAAAAGACCAGAATTATAGGACTTTTTCGTATCCGGTATAATCCTTATATCTTATTTCTGCTTATAATTTCGCCTCTCTACGCTGCTTATATTAAAGCAGCTACTCATGTTTCCTCACGAGGTATGAGAGGACCCCGGACATGCAAGTACAGACCCGAAAAAATCCTGCCCTGCTGGAGATCGAACCCAGGTCACCATGTACGCTGCACGCAAGCCAAGAGCGGTAACCACTGGACAACCGTGACCACCCTTATCTTACAGAAAGGACAATTTTTGCATATTTGTAGACTTCTTTTAGGAAGAGGATGTAAAGAAAAGACCCAATAAAGGAAAGAAAAGACCCAATTTACCCGTCTTTCAAAAATTATTCCACGAAATCAATTCAAAACCCAAACCACTTTAATATGCTCTAAATTTCTAATGGGTTATTCAATCATTCTTTCTCCTTATCACTCTCTCTCTTTCGCTCACTTACTCTCTGTCAGGTCGTCTTTTTAATTTTCTCTTCTCTCCTAATTATAAAATTTAAAAACTCAAATTTTCTCTCATTCTTTTTCTCAGGGTCGGACTTAAGTCCTGTAACCCCAGCGTCAAGGGTACGTTGAATAAACCAGTTCTCGTTTTGTCTCTAAAGTTAAGCAACGTGCAGCGAGGTTAGGACATGGGTGAGTGACCATTCAATTTAGAACCCTCCTGATATTGACTATTCCCGACCTCACTGAAGCTGGGTGAAGTTAATTTGCATTGTTGGTTTGTGAGTTTCGAGCGAATGGAGGGTGAACCAACGTGTGAAATGACCATGCAGCTGAAAGCCATATTATTTTTAAAAAAAGATCCTGAAATTAAGCAATGAAGTTAAAAAAAAGTTCAAGACTTGGATAAGTCACCATTCGAATTCAAAAATGCTCGTGTTGCTGACTATTCCCGCCCCACAGTAGTCACCGTGGCCGAGTGAGTTAGCGCGCTAGTCATTGCACGCACGGTGATCTGGGTTCAATACCCATCGGAGCAGGATTTTAGCTGCTTTAATGTTAGGAGCGACCAGTGGCAGGATAATAGGCAAAAATAAGATATTGGGTTATTAAAGATATGGAAAAGTCCTATAACTCTGCGCTACCCACTAAAATTGTGATTTAATAACATAAAGAAGCACATTATTATTATTCCCGCCTCACCCAGACTGTGTGAGGTTTATTTGAATAGCTGTTTGTGAGTACCCCTTTATATCTTTATAAGTGCCGCACGCGACAGAAATGAATAATATTAATTTTATTTATTTTTACTGGGGTTTAATGTCTATAATTTTGGGGTTCCATATCTTTAAGGTCGTTTCTCACATTAAAAAAGCTACTAATTTTTCCTTACGAGGTATGAGTGGAAAAAATCCTGTCCTGCGGTGATCGAACTCAGGTTACCGTATGTGCAAGTCTAGTGCGTTACCCACTCGGCCACGGTGACTAAAGTATCCATTTCGATTTTGTCTTTTAAATTACCCTTAAAATTAGTTAAATAATTAATAAAATAAACATGTTCCAGGTCTCATTAAGCTTTTGCGATATTTACTTTTAAAGGGTTTTTTAAAATATCGTGGGATATTTTACTAGAGATTTGGGAAAAATCCCGTATGTCTACTTCCCCTACATCCATAGTCTATACAATGAAGTTTTTTTCGATTAATCGGTTATGCTGTGCGTTCATTATGCTGTACGAAATTGTGCTGTGTAACCGTTGTGTTGAATGTGATTGTGTTGTACGAACACGATTTTTCAAATGTGAATTCGATTATCGATATTTTATGCTGAAAGACCATTGTGCTGTGCGAACTTGTGTTGAATGACGCCGCACCCAAAAAATCCAGGGTGTTTTAAACTGTCCCGGTTTTTATTGTTTGTATAAAACAGATAAAGGTAGGTACCTAGCTAAAGAGAAAATTACAACTATAGAAACTGAAATAAATAAAAACTTCTCAAACTGTTTATAACTGATAAGGACTGTAAAATAGAGTGTTATCTTCTTATCACTGAAATCATTTCAGAACCAGAAGCATTTCTGTAGCTGTCATGTCTGAGTTAAACCAGCCAGTTACTTAATTAATTTGGAAAATAAGGATCATGGCCTGGGTCTGTTAGAAATGGTTTTAAAAACGATTTTTGAAACTATTCTCAAGAATGATGAAATTCATAATCAAACCTAAATCATTTGACAAGTTTCAGGAATGACTATAATGGCTTATCTCTGATAAACCCAAATGATTTTTGGTCTTTGAATTTTTTTTTTTTGGTATGTTAATTTCTAAATACTGTCTCATGTAACTCCTTTCAGTCTATTTAAAAGTTGAAATTCTTTTTTTTTCAGGGGGGGTTGATGCTGTTTTAGGTATACTTTATGGTGATATCATGACTGGGGTTCAATACTACATTTGATCACACAAACCAACTACTCAAAATTAACCTAACCTACCCTGAGTGCAAAAATATAGCCAGCATCACAAGGGTTTGAATTTAAATGGTCCCCCCATCTAAGTCCTAAACTTGCTGGATGTTGCTGAACTTCAGAGACAACATTAATTCATTATTGGTATTCAGGTACCATTCAGCTGTTAATTGAGTTCCTTTGTCAATCAAGTCACTTTCACATCTTGGTCATTTGAGACAGGGGTGTTACCACACATATGATAGGTGGTATCTACATTAACCCCACCCAGCCGGGGTTGGGCTGGGAATAGCCAGCATCACGAGGGTTCAAAACAATTCCAACCAATGGTGTATCCTCCTATAAACAAGGTGCTGAATTCTAGTAGGTAATTCTACTCACTGTAGTCAGTACTCAACAAATATCAATAGCTGGTTCAGATGGTTTAAAAGCAAAATCTAAATCTAAAGATTAGAGATTTAAGAGAGTTAAACAGGGAATGTGAATTCAGGAAAATGGTAATCAGAAATGTCAATTTGAAATTTTGAAATACCAAATACCTACTGAAAAATAAATAACCTCAAACAAAACCACATGGGTGACATTCCCTCTTGTTTTTAACCAATCAGAACGTGCTGCTTGACGAGTTTCAATACTTGTATCCGGTATATCAGTTGGATTATTTTCAAGTTTGTATACTCACCACAATTTATGCGCACAAAAAGAATTCCGTGCAAATCAACAGCTGAACATATTTTGGTTTTCGTAAATCTCATCAACCAGAAATCCAACATAATGAAGTTTTGTGTGGAAACTTGCCGGCTCTAATCACAAATGTTGTCAACATTCGTATTCGTAAATTTGATTTGATAAAAGAAAATCTTGAAACTTGGAAAGAAAAAGTAGTATGTAATTTTGATCAGTGATATCTTGATTACACGTTTATATTTTCTATATTCCAACTCATTACTTGTTTAATCTTATGCCTCTCTAATCTGGTGGACTTAACTTCCTTAAACTTAGAGTTCTGAGCATGACTGAAAGCAGTCAGATTGAAGAGAAGATGTCTGATGTACAGTTAAATGGGAGTGAAGTGACAGATGGCGATGAAGATATTGTAGACCCATGGAATGTTACCAGCAAGTCTCTAACCGGAGTAGATTATGATAAATTAATTAGTAAGTTCATTAACAAATAATTAGCTCTTACATAGCACTTTAGGCAATGTAGACAGTAACTTTTAGAGGCATTGTCCCATGACCCGATCAAAACATCTAATTATGAGCTGAATTATGAAACAGGACTAGATAATCCTAGTGGACACTATCACTAAACTCTAAACTTTCACCTAGACAACAACTTTTGAGGTCATATCCAAGCCAAACTTTGTAGCTGTGTATTCTCTCTTTGGTGTAACAGAGCTATAGCCAGCCTTTGTGGCAGAAAATCCTGTTTTAACACAGACTCCGTGGTGTAACAGCTGTAACTACTACCCATAGTCCAGAGATCCTGAGATTGATCCCCAGTCGGTAAAACTTTTCACACAGAAAATTCTGTTCCCTCCATACATGTGGGGCTGCCATTTCCGGTCCTCCCAGGCTGGACAAGCTTAATGTGGGTAGCTGGTACAATTCCCAGCAAATAGAGGGTAAAACCCCCATCCTAATCCAGGACATTAAATCAAATAAAATTGTTGGCATTAGGAGGGTCATCCAGCCATTTTTTTTTTTTTTTTTTTTTTGCAAGTGTTACTATTTGAAATTATTAGTCCTGGAATTAAGGGATGTCTGTATGATTTATGACCAAATAAAAACACAAAACTTTCTGTATCTGTAGCTTGATGTTGTATTGTATCCTATTAAAAATGAAAGAATATTCCAGCATTAGGACCATGGTTTTTAGTGCATCTTGATCTTAAAAATGTCCACAGTCTTTGGGTTAAGTACACCATTTTTGAACTTCATTTTCTTCACTCTACGTGTCTCAAAGTTTTTCACTTTTCTCATAAAGAAGAGATGGGAGGGAACACTAAAAGGCATGTCCTGGAGTTTCTAGTGTATCTTCCCATCCTTCACTTTTCTCATAAAGAAGAGAAGAGAGGGAGCACTAGAAGGCTTGTTGATGGGGTTGAACCTTGTAAGTTGTCTTTCAAATTGTCATTGTCTAATTGCCAAGATGCCATCTGGAATGTTGGTTTGGGTGTTATGAGCAGTTCAGGCTTCTCTTCAAAATATATTTTCCAATTAGTTATTTTCTGGGAATTTAGGTGTTATTTTGTAGAAGTTTGTTTCATGTTCCTTTTTTTGTTGTTCATATTTATTTCTGTTGGATTTTTTTTTTCTTAAGAGTCTTTTAAAATAAATTTTCAAATTGCCATTTTGAATCTTGTTTTTGAGGAATAGTAGATAATTATGATCAGTTCTTATAGAGGCATCTCTTTTGAATTTTAATGATTACTCTTCTTTGCTAGGAATTTTGATAAAGTTGTGTTTTTTGTGTTGTTTTCTTTTTTGTTGTTTTTTTTGTAGAGAATCAGCAGCATAACATTGAATTTGGTAGAGTATCAGCAGCATTTCGTTGAATTTTGTTGAGTATCAGAAGCATTATATTGAATTTAGTAGAGAATTAGCAGCATTACATCGAATTTTGTAGAGAATCAGCAGCATTACGTCGAATTTGGTAGAGAATCAGTAGCATTATGTCAAATTTGGTAGAGAATCAGCAGCATTACATTGAATTTTGTAGAAAATCAGCAGCATTACATCGAATTTTGTAGATAATCAGCAGCATTACATCGAATTTGGTAGAGAATCAGCAGCATTACATTGAATTTTGTAGAGAATCAGCAGCATTACGTCAAATTTGGTAGAGAATCAGCAGCATTATGTCGAATTTTGTAAAGAATCAGCAGCATTACGTCAAATTTTGTACAGAATCAGCAGCATTACATCGAATTTTGTAGATAATCAGCAGCATTACATCGAATTTGGTAGAGAATCAGCAACATTACATTGAATATGGTAGAGCATCAGCAGCATATTATTGAATTTTGTTGAGAATCAGCAGCATTACGTCGAATTTGGTAGAGAATCAGCAGCATTACGTCGAACTTTGTTGAGAATCAGCAGCATTACGTCGAATTTTGTACAGAATCAGCAGAATTACATCAAATTTGGTAGAGAATCAGCAGCATTACATTGAATTTTGTAGAGAATCAGCAGCATTACATCGAATTTTGTAGAGAATCAGCAGCTTTACGTCGAATTTGGTAGAGAATCAGCAGCATTACATTGAATTTGGTAGAGTATCAGCTGCATAACATTGAATTTTGTTGAGAATCAGCAGCATTACGTCGAATTTTGTAGAGAATCAGCAGCATTACGTCAAATTTGGTAGAGAATCAGCAGCATTACATTGAATTTTGTAGAGAATCAGCAGCATTACGTCGAATTTTGTAGAGAATTAGCAGCATTACATTGAATTTTGTAGAGAATCAGCAGCATTACATTGAATTTTGTAGAGAATCAGCAGCATTACGTCGAATTTGGTAAAGAATCAGCAGCATTACGTCGAATTTGGTAGAGTATCAGCAGCATTACATTGAATTTTGTAGAGTATCAATACCATTACGTTAAATTTGGTTGAGAGTAGCATTATGTTGAATTTGGTACTTTGAATTTTACTTTGTTGAACAAATGAACACTATTATATAATATATAGGTACATGATTTATCTTTTCTTTATTATTGGAATTTTGATGTGTAGTGTTTTTTGTTCAATTTTTGTCTTTGTATGTAGAAGAGTACTATTTAAGTTAAATATAGATGTATAAGTGTCTTTAAAAACTGTTAATAAAATTTGGCTAGCATTCAAACTATGACATTAATCTTTTCTTCAAATTCATTAAAGGTATTACCTGGCTAGCAGTTAATACTATATTTTAAATATCCTAGATAAGTATTTCTTTTGCATACTGCTATCTGTTGTGATCAATGTTTTGTACATTTGTAGAGCTAAGAGGAAAATAATGACTACAATATTTTATTTACACCTTCTAATAATAATTTCTAACAACTTATTTGGTCTTAAGAGCTAATCAAATCAAAGTTTTTATTAATGTTCATCAATTTACATAAATTGTTAACACAAGTCAAAATACATTAAAAGAAGTATGAAAAAAAAAAGAAACAAAGATATGAGAAATAAATATAGAAATAAATTATTATGTAAAACCTACCTAAAATAAATATTGATTATGAAAGGTCCCAAAAAAAATTAAATTAAACAAAGATAAATGAAATCAATAGACCCAACTCAACATAATCAGCAAAAAGAAAAGGGAGAGAATACCAATTGGCGTGTCATTGTCATTGGGCGTGTCGAAAAAAAAAAAAAAAATACAAGTCTAAACCTAAATCAGAGAACAAAATACCAAAACTCTGAGGGTTAGGTGGTAGAAAATGCTTTAAGTATTACCCTCGCTTGGTGGTTACCTTTTACCAAACAGTCTTACTATTATTTTAAGCACCGTATAGAGAAGGCTAGATTATTTGAAACCCAGAAAATGTACAAGTAAACTGTTGATTTTTTTAATAAATAAAATCGTAAAAATTACTAATACCTACATATATAAAATTAATCATCTTTGTAAGTTCTTGTAAAAAAGATTGTCATTCTAGTCAATTTATAATATAAGTTGACCCAGCACCTAAATGGGAATTACTGTGTCACTTCTCGCCCATCAGAGGGGAGGCATACTACGGGATGGGCAGGCTACAACACAGACCACAAGCGTCTACAGTAGCTCCTGTTTCATGGCTACGAAATAAAAAAAGGCTGTGAAACACTCATCTTTAAAATAAAAATAAAAAAAGTCCCTTAGAATTGGAATTGTGGAAACCTGACAGGAGATTTTAATCGTTTGGGCAGTGCCTGCAAGGAAGTACAAGAATAGTTCCAAATTTGCCTCATGAAGAGAACAAGAAAAAAAGTGTCCCTCAGAAATATTTAATATACCTTATTTACCTTATTGTAATGTTTACTCTCAATTCACAGAGAAGTTTGGGTGTTCAAAAATAGATGAAGAACTCAAAGCAAGGTTTGAAAAAGTTACGGGTAAAAAAGTGCATCACTTGTTACGGAGAGGTGTCTTCTTCTCTCACAGAGATCTGCATACAATCCTGAACCTATACGAACAAGGCAAACCTTTCTACCTGTACACTGGTAGAGGCCCATCTTCTGATTCTATGCATTTGGGTCACTTGATACCATTTTTGTTTACAAAGTAAGTAGATTAAATGATTTGAATTCACCTTGTAACTTATTTTTTTGTAAATTGTATTACTTCTGAGAATATCTATTATTAAATATCACCAGTATGACCTTTTTTAGGTTTTAAAAAATAGAAAGAAATTGCCTATTTTACACCAAAAATAGAACCCCAATCATGGACACATTACTTCTTCGTAAATGGTTCACACTGAATACATTGGGCAAAAAATAAAATAAATATAAATATATATGATTAATAAAACACCTGTGAAGAACGCCCTATACAAATAAATAGCTCAGGAGGTTATAACCTCCTGAGCAACTTTAGTAACCTCCTGAGCAACTTTGGTTTTATGTCTCTCTGTTATTTGCATTCCTTGCACCGTGAAAATCTCAGGAACTATTTAACAGATTTCAAAGAAATTTTGTACACATCAGACGCGGCCGGTGGGAAAATTGTTTGGGGGTGCTGCCACATAAACCAGACTAAAATGGGATTTATAGAGTCGCTCTTTCAGTTACTAAAGGGTTTAAGATTGTTTGCCATGCCAATCATAATAATTATGCATTAATTATTCTAGAAATACGTGATGATTTTCGTTGTGTACGAACTATGACTTGAGATAATCGTCTCTTTTTATTTTCGTCTGGGGGTGCTGTAGCTCCATTGATACATAATAGTATTTTACATCGAAATTTTATGAAAAAATTGATTTATTTTTGAAATTTGAAACTTTAGCATGCCCAATACCAACTGATGTTTTATTTCCCATGGATAGAGTGATAACTGTTATCTGCCCCATTTATACAAGAAAAGGCACTCCTATGGATGAAATTTATTTTCCCCATGTTCTCTTTTTTTATGAATTATTTGACTATTTCTTTATCTAATTTACGGGATTTACCCAGTTAAACAGTGTCCCCAACAAAAATAAAATTAAGATTAATATTAAATTAAATTTAAAGGATAGTGAGTTTAGAAAAATGTCAGAACTTATTAACTAAGAAATATTAAAGTCTAAGACCTAAGCCAAGTCTCTCCCAATCATGGTTAAAGCATTAATAAAATCTATTAATAAATTTCAGATGGCTGCAAGATGTATTTGATGTTCCTTTAGTTATTCAGTTAACAGATGATGAGAAATCTCTTTGGAAAAAATATCAAACCTGAAGATGCTAAAAAGTTAGCCTATGAAAACGCCAAAGCAATTATTGCTTGTGGGTTCAAACAGGACTCAACTTTCATCTTCTCGGATATAGATTTTATGAAGTAAGTTTCCATGCCATTTGGTATTGTTTTTTTACGACATCAACACTTGTCTGCTCTAGATTTCCTAGATTATTTATCTAGATTTCCTAGATGTTTTATTGGTATAAGTGAAACTGTCGGCTACGACCCCTTAAACAAAAAACAGTCTCGGAACCATCTCCGAGATCTAGGAACGAGATTGTATCGTCCTGTCTCGGATCCCAAAAAATGATATCGGAGACACCTAGGAGACCGTTCGGAGACTGCTGCGGGACAGTCTACGTCCGCACCGTAGCGTCGATTGCTGGTGCTCGAGATTGCTCCAAGATCGGTCTCGGGAACTGTCTCCGAGATCATTCTCGGGGACCGTCTCCGAGCCTTCTCGGAACCGTCTCCGAGAACATTCTCGGGGACTGTCTCCGAGCCTTCTCGGAACCGTCTCCGAGAACATTCTCGGGGACTGTCTCTTCTAGACCACAGACCGTTTTAAATACCCTGGGAATTTTAGCTGTAAAACCACCTAAAAATAATACGACACATTTTTATAATAGAACATTTTTTTTATTGTGAAATTTAAAATAAAATAATTAAGAACAAAACAAAAAAAAAAAGAAGAATACACCTTAAAGAATGAAAAATCCCAATAAGAGACTAGAAACAATTGGAATAAAGAGATTGCCATAGGCAATAACCAATAACCCCGCCCTTTAGTTAGGACATATGTATAGGACATTGGATACGAATTCAATTTTTAATATTAATTTTTCGAGTTTAAGTCAGTTCTAACTCAGTTAGGGTCCATTTCTGACCCCTAGTTGATAGAGATAATCCATGCTTATTTGACCCAAGGAATCTAAGGTATCAATATATTTATGCAATCAATTTAGAAACATTAGAAAAAAAATTGACATGAAAATAAAAGTATCACATAAGTTCACATCTTAAAAGTATCTCTATCTTTAGTCACAGCAGACTACCCAGACGGCACAGAAAGTGTTTAAAAAGATTTTGAAAACACTTATTTTGACAAGATTCAAACATTTTATAAAGCTTATTTTGACAAGGCTTAACATTTTAGAAACACTTTTATAAGCTTACTATTTCCTCCCCCTGAGCATTTTATTAAGCTTATTTTTACAAGGTTTTGGAAATTGAATACCTAATTAATAATTAAGGGGCTCCATATTGAATTTCATACCACCGCCATTGCCCGGAAAAATTTGAAAATTGTGATTTCACAGGAAATTTTTAAAATTAATTTGGATTTGATGAAAAATATACTATTTCAAGGCAATTTGGTTCTACAATGATGAAAAGCTGTTGATGAAATGCTAACATTAATAAATAAGAAGACAATTTGTGTTTTTCAGTTTTATATTTTTCCATTTTCATGGTAAAAGAATTAAAAGCAAAAATATGTAACAAACAAAAACATGAAACAAACAGAATATAATACATAGAATCAGCAGATAAATTAAGCCAAGTGGACTTAATTAATCTAAATCTATTATACATATAGGTAATTAAGAGAGAGATGTGCTGAAATGTCATCTTCCTGCCCAGCAGCAGGCTGCCCAAAGACAAAGAATACCAGAACAGAAGTTGAGATTATTAAAGATGAAATTAGGAAATAGAACCCAGAGAGAATTTTGACTATAATATGGCATTCATAAAAAAAAGAACAGTCTTCCAGATTTTTTTTTTGTTTGATTAAAGTGGGTTTAACCTCAATTGCATAGTCATATCATGACCGAGGTTTTACCCTCATTTGCAGGAAACTCACAAACCTGTTACCCACATTAAGCTCACCGAGCCTGGGTTGGGCCATTTTATTCTGAATTTACTGGGAATAGTACCAGGTAGCCACATTAACCTCACCCAGCCTGATAAAGGCTGTGTATACACATGTCAGCCTCATATTTTCTAAAGAAGGAGAATTATCTGTTTCACAACAACAAAAATGAACCAAAATCTTTAGATTACGGGGAGTAGTCAAATCTTGAATAATACAAGCTACTGTTTTAAAAATTAAAATTAATGAACACATTATAGTAAAAAATGTACTTATTACAAGTAAAAAAACTGTCTAAATTTGCAACACTTAATACTTCTTCTAAACTTACAATATTTTTTTTTTTTTATGTTATAGCTGGTTCATGAAAAAACCCCTGTCCTGATTTGAGATAGTGAGGATGGGAATTTCATTCTGAATTTAATGGGAACAGTACCAGATACCCACATTCACCTCACTCAGCCTGAGTAGGGCTAGATATACCAGCCTCACATTTTCGGAGAACAGATTTATTTATTTAAAATAAAAATGGGGGTTGTATACTGAATTTACTGGGAATAGTCCCAGCTACCCACATTAACCTCACTTAGCCTGATAAGGGCTAGGAATGCCTCATTTTTAAAGGGAACAGAATTGCTGTTTGAAAGAAAAAAAAACTGTGAATTGAACACAGGATCTATTGATTATGGAACAGTATAGTCAAATCTTCAATAATGTGAACCTATTAAAAAGCCTTTAGCTAGTCAGTTCTCTGTTCATAGTTGTCTAGCAAAACACTGGTCTTTTCCCTGTTTAAAATACCCCAGTCAGACACCTGTTAAGAGTGTGATTCTGATTAAGTGGAATATCTGGAACAGGTTAATCTCCAGCATTTCCACATACATATCCTGGTTTGACTATAAAACAATGTAAAATGTAAGATATTGTTTAGATATTGCTTACCCCACTAATTGGAGTGTAAAACTCACTTATGATTAATGCATGGAAATTGGTACACTTTAGAACAGTAAACTTTTTAAAGTAGAGAAAAATTTCTTTTTAGTTACACCCTAAAACTATGATGTAGGAACTTTAGAAGAGTCAACTTGTTGGACTTTTATCAGAAATTGTTAGATATAATTATTTTGTGTAAATCATCAATTTGTAGTCACTTTCACTTATCCCATGTCAGGTTCAATATGTTTGAGGAGGGAGGCAGCTTGAATAGGTTTCTTCAGGTTGAAGCTATGTTGGATTGGATGCACAATACATGTAAACAGGTGGAAAATATCATGTGGATTTCCTCCATAGATCATAATTATTTTAGTAGTAGTATCTATTGATTGAGCACCAAGTTCTTCACGTTCTTTAACTGAAGACGGCTATTCTAGCCTTTATGTTGGTGATAATTATTTTAAATGCTAGGTCCAGTTTAAAAAGATATTATGTTTGCAGACATATTGACCATTACTTAAATTACTTAAAACACGTTTTATTAAATCACTTATTTGGATGAGCAGAAGTCACTGATGCGAAATTACTTATGAAGTTATCTTAGGAATGAGATTACACATAATATTGACGGTAGTTTCTCAAAATACTGTATAAAATATCTTTACCTCTTATGTATTTGAGTTTTACTAATTATCTCAGGAAAACTAATTAATTTATTCAAATTGCAGAATTCACTCGATTTAGAAAATGTTTTGCAAATTTTACTTTCAATTTCCGGTGTTGCCACAGGGTACTGGATCTCGTTCCGAGACGGTTCCGAGAACATGTACTCGGGACGAGTTAGCTTGGATCTTGTCCCGAACTAGCTCGGGAATAGATCCGGGATAGGTTCCGAGTAAGTTGGTTAAACATTCTCCGGAGAGTTTCAATCCATTCCCGCAGTACTCCCAGAGAAAGATGTTTCCGAGCACGCTGTTTTTACTCTCTCGTATCAATCTCCGAGACTACTATATCGGAGTTAGTAGATCAGAGACACCTTTTTGTTTAAGGGGGAAAGCTCTTACAAAGCTTCATTCTCTTTTTTGATTTTGTTTCTTTGTTCAATCTATTTAATTTCATTGTATTTTACTGATATATATATATTTTGTACAAAAACGAACACAATACTCCCAATTTCTAATATTAGAAATCTATCGGAAGTAATGATTATTTTATAATCGTTCTTATCAATCCACAGCCCATCTTTCTATCTCAACATACTGAAAATTCAGAAGCTCGTCAACGCCACCACGGTGAAAGCGATCTTCGGTCTGAAAGACTTCGACTCGGTGGGGAAATTCTCATTCCCGGCCATTCAGGCTGCACCCTCTTTCAGCTCCACCTTCCCACTCATCTTCAACTCCCAGACCAAAGTCCCCTGCCTCATCCCGTGCGCCATCGATCAGGACCCCTACTTCAGGCTCACCCGAGACGTGGCCCCCAAACTCGGCTTCCTGAAGCCGGCCCTGATGCATTCAACGTTTTTCCCGGCCCTCCAGGGGGCGAACACGAAAATGTCGGCCAGTGACTTGAACTCGGCCATCTTTCTCACCGACACGCCCAAGCAAGTCAAGAACAAGGTTAGATTTATAATAATAATAATAATAATAAAATATTTATTTATTTATTATACAATATACGGATAACAAAAGATCCTTTTCTAACTATTACATTAAATCCCTAGCTAATGTAATTGTAATTATTCTATCTTATTTTAATATGATAAATCTAAATCTAATGAAAATATCTAATCTAATGATGTACTAAAGTTAAGGTATGCTTGGCATGAGAAAAAAAAAAAAAAAAAAAAAAAAAAAAAACATATAGATAAAATACTACCACTTTTCAGTGGAAGGTAACCACTAGGCGAAGTTAATGCGCAAAGCATTTTCTACCACTAACCCTCAGAGTCTTATTATTATGTGGTCACAAACTCAAATTAATGAAGAAAAATTCATGAACTGGGTGGAATTCGAACCAACGGGTCCCTGCGCTACCTGGATTACCAGACTAGCACTTTAACCACGCGACTACCAGTTAATAAATTTAAGTCTTGGAATTTCAAGTCCTAAGTATGGCTCTGGTTTAGGAAAGCAAGTTTGAGTAATTGTCACATCACTATGTACTTCCGTGCTTATTGTTATTCATTAGCGATATTATTATTATTATTATGTTTAATCATCACTTTTTATTAAAGATTCAGTACATCATAAACCTGATTATGGGAAACAAGTTCAACATAATATGCATAAACAGTTACAATCGGTGGTTACAGTACTCGTTAAGCACCTTCCTGATGATTGACGTGGTGAACAGGATGACGGAAAATTGTGCTTTCTTGATGACAGCTTGTGAGTTCCTGATACAGAGTTTCTTCAGGTTATATTCTGTGTTTTTGTGGACAAGACCGTTTGTAGATATGACAACGGGAAGTACAGATACTGCATTGAGTTGTTATTATTATTATTATTATCTATGTCTCAGGTGAACAAGCACGCGTACTCTGGGGGTCAGGCCACAGTGGAGGAGCACAGGGAGAAGGGAGGGAACTGTGAGGTGGACATTGCCTACCAGTACCTGACCTTCTTCCTGGAGGATGATGAGAGGCTGGAACAGATCCGACAGGTGAGGATTTCTTCCTTTCTATGACCTATAAGTCTGTCCCGGTAGCTCAGTGGTAAAGGCGGCACTCTGTGAATCCACAGGTTCCAGAGGTCGTGGGTTCGAAACCCAGCCGGGACATGACAAGTTATCCTCCCATTTGGGATTTTTACCACATAATAATATGTCTTGGGCTTACTGCTGGAATAATGGGACTTAATAGTCCTTATCGGGCAGTATAAATAAGGCGATATTATTATTATTATTATTATAAACCTATAGTGTTTAGATCTTATTGTTGTTTTTTTTTGTCACTCACCGACTTAAGTTTTGCCTTCTTCTTCTTCTTCTTCTTCTTTCACTTTGCCTTTTCCCAAACCTACTCGGGGTCGGCATTTGTTCCATGAATCTTTTCCTTCCATATCTTTCTATTTAGTGCGTCCTCTTTTCTCCAGTTTTTCTCTCCTAGGTCTTCTTCAATTTTGTCTCTCCATCTCAACTTTGGTCTTCCTCTCTTTCTTTTACCGCCTATTTGAAGTTCCTGTATTCTCTTACTCACATAGTTTTCGTCTCTTCGTTCTATATGTCCGAACCATCTCAGCCTACTCTCTTGTATTTTTTTTTTTTTTTTTTTTTTTTCTTTTTCCTTAAGTTTTGCCTAGGCTCGTATTATTATTATTGTAGTATGCTTTATTAGGTAAGACAAAAATATATACAGTAAAATACAATAATAATACTATCGCCTTATTTATAGTGCCTGACTAGGACATCTAAAGTCCCATTATTCCAGCAGTAAGCTCAAGATACATTATTATGTGGTAAAAATCCCAAATGGGAGGATAACTTGTCATGTCCCGGCTGGGTTTCGAACCCACAACTTCTGGAATCTTTAGAGCCTTTACCACTGAGCTATCGGGACAGACATGAAATTATAAAGAAAAAATAAATAGATTGAGCAAAGAAACAAGAACAAAAAACAGAATGAAGTTGATGGTATAAGCTAGGCTTGATCACGAAAGAAACAAGAACAAAAAACAGACTGAAGTTGATGGTATAAGCTCGTAGGCTTGATCACGATTACTAACTGGTTGGTTTTGAGTTTTAATGTTGCTGAGAAGATATAGGTTCTATGTGTTTCTTATAGACCAGATATGGTTTTTTTTTCAATTTATTTTGTTACTAGCAGTTGACCCGTGCTTCGCCACGATCTAAAAGTGCACTTTTAGGGCTCTATCTATGGAACGGTTTGGACTTTGGAAGAGATTACCGCAAGCAATAACCCCCCCCCTCCCCCGCCCTTTAGGTACGATATTAGTATTCTTTTCTTCTTTGTTTTTCTTTTATTATTAAATATAGTAAATCGACCTCAGTGGCTTGATCGATAAGGCGACGGACTTGTTTGGTGGTTCAAGTCCCTGTTTCAGCGTAGAATTTGTAAAGAAAGCTAGTTTGAGTAGTTGTGATATCACGAAAGTGATTAACACAAATAATATGATAACTATTATTAATTATATATATATATAAATATTGATTATTATTTTTTTACCACCTATTTTGGCACCTAGGCTGAAAAGAGATAACTACAGTATATTTTTTAAACCCTTATGTTTGTAAAAAAAATTGAATGACTAACTCTTCAATAAAGGCTATTTTATTGTTTTCCCCTTGCCCACAGGACTACACCAGCGGGGCTCTGCTCACCGGAGAACTGAAGAAGATTCTAGTAGACACGATAACGCCCATCATACAGCAGCATCAGGAAGCTATGAAGTCGGTGACTGAAGAGGTGCTTGCCGCTTATATGACACCCAGGAAGCTTAAGTTTACGTTCTGAACCAATGAAAAGGTGCTTCTGTTAAAGTTATCAGATTTGTCCCGGTAGCTTAGTGGTAAAGGCGCACTCTGTGAATCCAGAGGTTCCAGAGGTCGCGGGTTCGAAACCCAGCCGGGACAAGACAAGTTATCCTCCCAATTGGGATTTTTACCACATAATAATACGTCTTGGGCTCACTGCTGAAATAATGGGACTCAATAGTCCTAATCGGGCAGTATAAATAAGGTATAATGCTTTTTCTTTGTGTTGTTATGTCACAATTTTAGTGGGTAGCGCAGAATCATAGGACTTTACCACATTAATTTACAATATCTTGTATTATTTTTTTGCCTAAGATTCTGCCACTGGTCGCTGCTTCACATTAAAGCAGCTACTCATTTTTCCTCACGAGGTATGAGTGGACCCCGAACATCCAAGTACAGAGCAGAAAAAATCCTCCCCCGCTGGGAATCGAACCCAGGTCACCATGTGTGCAATGCCTAGCGCGCTAACTCGCTCTGCCACAGTGACTACTAGTATAAATAAGGTGTTATTATTATTATTTGTGATATCACAGCTACTCAAACTTTCGCTGTTACATTTTCACCGAACTTGAGACTCAATCCTCTGACCTCCAGGTCAAGTCTGCTGCCTTAGCGATGAAGCTACTGAGGTTGGCTTTTGCTAAAATGTTCGCATTATGGTTAATGCCTCCTGCGAGGTTAATATGGTAACCTCCTATGAGGTTAATATTTTAACCTCCTATTGGGTTAAAATGGTAACCTCCTATGAGGTTAGTAATTTAACCTCCTATTGGGTTAAAATGGTAACCTCCTATGAGGTTAATATTTTAACCTCCTATTGGGTTAAAATGGTAACCTCCTATGAGGTTAATGTGGTGAATCCTACGAGAACCGGCGCTATCGACGCTGGCTGTTGTTGTTGTTATTGTTGTTGTAACCTTCTTGGCTACAGCTGGAGTTGTGATGGTCTCCAGTTACCTTGAGTGGAAAAGATGGCTCGTTCTGAAGCACATATTTCTATGTGCGATCAGCTATCATGACAACTCGGGCTTTTTCTTCATAAGCCATTAAACTTTAGGGGAACTGCAAGCTAGCCTTGCTTTTTAGGGTAGGCTTGTCTGTAATCTCTCTGTGTGTAATGCTGTGTATAGTCCTCCAGCGAGACAACGTTATGTGAACAGCATTTGTTTTGATATTTTTATATGTACCTATGTATTAGATAAATTTATTTATTCAATAAAACAGTATTCAAGAAACCTTCACAATTTTATTTATTTTCAATTGTCTCTCTTATTCTTTGTATTATGCCCGCCTAAATTTTATTTATACATTAGCTTTCCAAGATTCTTTTGTGGTTACACTCGTAAACGATGGTTGTTGCCTGAGGCAAACTCTACCATTGAACCTTGATATTTTCTTATCGGTGAAATAAGTAGGATTAGTTTGTAATAATAATTCAAACTCTTTTTAGTGGAAGGTAACCACCAGGCGAGGTTAATGCTCAAAGCATTTCTACCACCTAACCCTCGAGTCATATTGTTATGTGGTCATAAACTCAATTTAATGAGGAAAAATTCATTCACTGGGTGGTCCTTTTTTATATCACGAAGTGACATTTTCTGGGGTACATTATAATATCTTGGTATTACGCTCTTCTTACTTTTTGAGTTGGTAGGGCTGAGCTCTCAAATCTGTTTCCCTAGTGACTACAATTCACGCTTCAACGAACCTATACCAGAGAGTGCCATACTTTCATCTTAAGGAAAGGCGCTCGTCTTTCCTTTTTCATAAATCCTCCATCTCAAGATTCTCGGGAAATATTTCTCCTTCGTACAAATCCTCGAGTCACGAACGCGAGACGAGAAATGATGAGCTCCCTCCCGGTAGCGCAGAGGAATTCATCGGAGAATCATAAACAATTCCGAGAAACAAGAGGAAAAGGAATATTATTTCTTGGAAAGAAGAAAATAAAAACAATATTATTTGATTTATTTACTGTGCAAGATTCGATCAATTAAGAAATTATTAACTCAGGTACAAAGAGTTGTTAAATACAATAGGAAAAGGAATATTATTTCTTGGAAAAATAAAAGAAAAACAAAAGGAAAAGGAATATTATATTTTGGAAAAAAAGAAAAGAAAAAAATAGGAAAAGGAATATTATTTCTTGGAAAAAGAAAAGAAAAACAAAAGGAAAAGGAATATTATTTCTTGAAAAAGAAAAGAAAAACAAAGGGAAAAGGAATATTCTATGTATTTTAAAAAAAGAAAAGAAAAACAATCGGAAAAGAAATATTATTTCTTGGAAAAAAAGAAAATAAAACAATAGAAAAAGGAAATATACGTAAAAATGAGATATCGGAAAATGAACAAGAGAGTAGGACTCGACATCAATAATTCACTATTATTAACTCATGGAGTGGAGATGCATAAATTCGACAGGGTGTAACTGAAAAAAACTGACGGCGTAATCATGCTTTACAGTGTTAGCCGAAAGTATGAGGTAGGTATAAAGTAGGTAATAAAAAAACGAGGTAATTCTTTTAATAACCGGTCTCAGTAGATTGATCAATAACGCGGCGGACTTGTAACCTGGAGGTCGGTTGTTCAAGTCCCAATTTTAGCAAAGATTTAGTAAAGCGAGTTTGACTTTTTTCCATTTTCACATTACCAGAAAGTACTGAAACACAGCCGCCTTGGACTTGGTATTTCTATTAAAAATATTTTCTCTATTAAACTGTGTGTCAATTAAAAATATTTTCTCTATTAAACTGTGTAAATTAAAAATATTTTCTCTATTAAACTGTGCGTAAATGATAAAGATTTTCTCGGTTAAACGGTGCGTATTTCTGTTGCAGAGATTTTATCTATTAAAGTGTACTTTGATATCTATTAAAACTTAAGCACAATTTTTGTCTCAATAATAATAATTCCGTGTCCGTGAGATAGGTATTGATACCTAAATCACGGTGGTGCGAGGATTATTTATGGACGCCAAGATCCAATGTCTAGGCTCCTATCGCGTCCATTGATTTTATCTGATTTTAATGTCCTGACTTGAGGTAGACAGGACGGGGGTTTCACCCTCCATTCGCTGGAAATCGTACCAGGTACCCACATTAACCTCTCCCAACCCGGGTAGGGCCGAAATTGCCAGCCTCACATGTTCGGATGTAACAGAATTTTCTGTGCGAAAAATCTGCTCCAACGGGGAATCGAACTCAGGATCTCCGGACTACGGGCAGTAGTCACAACCGAAAGCTGGCTTTGTGTCAATGAAAACCTGTTCCCCCTTGCTGTTGTTTTCCCCCCTGAATTGTTTGACAGAACGGACACTCTATCCCCAACCTCTATCTCAAAACACCCTGTCCCTATCTACCACTGCATAGCCCCCCACTACTGTGCTTTATGAAAAATGAATGAAGACGGATTTCGACGGCACACCACAAACTACATTCCTACGTGAGGGGAAAGGCTGGATAGAGAAAGCTCTAAATATTCGTTACGTCAATATTTCAATGGAATGATCTGTTTCAACTTTCGAGTCATACCTAGCGGGGGGGTACGAACAGGTGAGAACGCAGTGCTTTCCATTTCCTCTTCAGGACTGCTGTTTCCGAGCTATCGATGGCGAATTTGCTGAAACTTGTCACACACTATTAGATTTATCATAAGCGAATCGGCATTTTACTTTTTTCCGTGTATTACTGCCGAAAAATTTCTAATATTAGAAATCGGAAGTATTTTTTATATTCTTTATACTATTTTTTTTTTTCATTTTAGGCGCTTTACTCTGCTGGGGTAGGTCGTTCGCGTCAAAAAGACAATAAGGGTATACCCAGTTTTCAAAATATAAATATGTACTTATGTAAGTATACCTAATACGTATATTATGTAAATGTTAGGTATGTAAGCTGGCTAGGTAACGGAGGGCCGAATTATGAAACAGGATTAGATTTAATCTGGGTGGACACTATCAGCTGACAATATTTTTTTTTTTTCGTAGCCATGAAACAGGAACTACTGTATACCTACGCTTGTGGTCTGTGTTGTAGCCTACCCATCCCGTTGTATACCTCCCCTCTGATGGGCGAGGAGTGACACAGTACAACTTCCAATTCAGGAGCTGGGTCAACACGAACGTACCGGAAGGTATCCCTTACAAACAACTGTAACCAAATATTGAATACAATTTTTTTTTGGCTCTGAGGATCGAACCCGGGACTTTCCACATGGCAAGCGAGTGCTTAACAACTGAGCTAATGGCGCGCTTTTAGATTAAATTTAATCCTGTTCATAATAGACTTAAAAATACACGAAAATCTTTTGCGCTGAAGGAATATTTAATCCTAGTAAAAAAAAAGAATTTCCATGAGATTCGAACCCGCACCCTCGGGACTTCAGGTCATCTGAACAGCTCGGAGAGGTACTGAAGAGAGGCTGAAACCAGGCTGGAAAAGTATACCACAGGGACGCCTGAATTATGAAACATGCCCTGTTGTTGGGAGAAGACAGTGGTTCCGAAACTATTTCCAGAGCATCGGGGGGCTGGACCTCAAAAGTGTCGTGGAATAATTGTGCTGTGTACATGAAAAAGTAGCAATTGCTCGTGAGCAAAAGCAACATGTAAAAGCAAAAGGAAAAGGTATAAGAAAGAGCAATTTTCTAGCTCTTTTTCGCGTTCATAACCTATTCCTTTTGCTCACAAGCAATTGCTCCATGTTTAAGTTAGAGGAGCTATTAATCAAGAAAAGGTCAGATTTATGAGAATCATGAATTATTTACTTTCAAAGAAGGAAAAGCTTTAGCTCTCAAAACTTTATGATTACCGACTGAAGCTTTTCCTTCAAATTTCATTAGGAAAAGATTTTGCTACTTTTGATGAATACGACCTTATGATACGACATCACAAGTGTTCTAGTTTGAGTAATCCTACCCACCAAGTTCGAGGTATCTTTTTGTTACCCTCCATTCTCTGGATGAAACTTACAAACCCGCTACTCATATTAACCTCGCCATTAACCTTAGGCCGGAATGCCAGCATCACGAAGTCTTCTCATCGCTGGACGTTGCTTAACTTCGGTGACCCTACGAGAACCGTTAGCATTCAACGCTAGCTATTCGAGGTATCTTTAGTTGTAGGAGACCTAGGGGATGGAAATTTTAGTTGGCCAGTACTAGCCAGCATCCATGAATCTTTGAATATACATATAGCTTATTCCAGAAACACTCTCCAATGTCATAATCTCCAAATCTCCGTTTTAACTGTCACACAACGCACTCTGGTTAATATGAACGCACTAACAAATCAGATTGCGTTTTGAGACGGTTTAACACGTAGACGACCGGGTGTACCACCGGTGGTACACGCATGTACTACGCCTGTGAATAGCCTAAACATCGCCGGTCCCACGGGAGAACTTACGAAAAACCATGCCGGTCGTCTAAGTGTTAAACGGAGATTTTGAGAATGTTGAGTGTTTCTGGAATGAGCTATTGGTATATTCAAAGAGTCATGGATGCTGGCTAAGTACTGGCCACCTACAATTTCTATTCCCTAAGTCCAAGAAAATGTTGAGAACCGCTGGCCCATATTTAGAATGCCTAGATATTCCACGGGAAACTTTCATGTACCATAAGAGAGTCAGCTTAGGGCTTAATGAGTCCAGTGGGGCATTGCTTCGGGAAAACGTCTTGAATGAGAGGGAATCGAAGAGAATTGAAACAAAGTTGTGAAGGTGGATTTTTCTTTTTTAAAACGATGAGTATTTCACAGCCTTTTTTATTTCGTAGCTATGAAACAGGAGCTACTGTAGACGCTTGTGGTCTGTGTTGTAGCCTTCCCATCACTAGTATGCCTCCCCTCTGATGGGCGAAAAGTGACACAATACTTCCCATTCAGGTCCTTAGTCAACAAGAGCCCACCGGAAGGTATCTTTTACAAACAAATATAACCAAATTTTGAATACAATTTTTTGTCGGCGCGGGGGCTCGAACCCGGGACCTTCCGGATGGCAAGCGAGTGCATAACCACTGATGCAATCGCGCACTCTTAAATATTATGACAACGGAGTGGTCCATGCAGAGTATTACAGAGGGTTAAGTAAAATTCGGGGAAAGACAAGTCTTGAATTGAAATGGACAAAGGTCCAAGCCAACTTCGATGGCGCGTTGAATGCACCGGTTGAAAGGATCACCGAAGTTAAGTAACGTCCAGCGTGTCGACGACTTCGTGATGCTGTCATTCAGGCCCAACCCAGGCTGGGTGAGGTTGATGTGGGTAGCAGGTTTGTGAGTTTTCTGCGAATGGACGGTAACACATCAGTCGTGATATGACCATGCAGTTGAAAGCGACGTTCAACCCAAATTAAAAGAAAAACAAAGGTTTACGTAAGAAGTGATTAACTTTAGCATGACACGTGTCACAAGATTCAGCTCAGGATATGGGGATTATTTAAACTTCTGTACGAAATTTCGCACGTTGGCGGTGGCCAATTTAATTATTTCTGAAAAGATTGATAGGTAGTTGACTTGGTTAACTTGCGTTTAGCCCCAGGATATTGAGATTATTTATTTATTGAACTTCTTTCACTTGGGAACTACAGGTCTTTTAACCGTTGCTAAAATAGAGAGTAACATCCTTCGTAGAATTAATTTTCGTAATGTGTTTTGCTACTTCATCAGAAGGGTGCATCCCAAATAAATGTTTCCCCTAGAAATAGGGAAACATTTATTTGGAAAGAAGCGAATATTTTATTTTTCCAATTCGACATATTTCCCCGGAATACTGAGATTATTAATTTGCTCCCTCGTTTCCTGACCGCGCCTTACTGAAACTGTCATACCACGTAGTACATTTAAAATAATTATGTGTCCGAAAGTATTTAAAGTACGAAAGCCAACCATTGTAAAGTACCCCTAGAAGTACAAAAAAATATCGTACTTCAAGGGGATTGTAATGAAAAAACTGTAGAATGAAATTAAATACATACCTAAAAAAGAAAGAAAAAAAAACCTATGTTGCACCACTGGTGCCTATTAGTTATGAGTGTTATGACTACTGAGCTTCATTCCAGCGAGCTTTCTCACTCTCATAATCCTCAAATCTCACTTTTAACTTCACTCTGATTGAGTTAATTAGGTAAACAACACACTCTGGTTATGATATTTGAACGAAATTTAACTGTTGAAAGAGAGGTTTGGCGAATTTGAGATTGAGAGCGCTTTCTGGAATGAGGTCCTGCCCGTGGTAAAGGTGTCCTGACTTCGATCCTGGGTAAAGGCGTAATTTTCTGACGAAATAGTCTGCTACTTATCAAATAAAGAACTCGTGGTATTTCCTGAGATCCGAAGTACAGAGTAGAAACTGTTCTGCCCTGTTGGGATTTGAACCCAGGTATCCGTGGTGTGTGTGAGCCTAGTGCGCTTTATCACTTGACCACGGTGATTTTTTAAAACCTCATGTTTATGGATGAAACAATAAATACATTTCAATAAATAGTTAAAAAGTTTAAAATATGTTAAAAAAATTGTCTGATAGATGTGATGGATATGCTGTGCGGAATGGCAACCAGTCAAAGACTGGCAGCTCCTGTTATAATTTAATAAAAATTATAATTTGTTTCTCTAGTAATCGTAATGTACCAAATTTGGTGGAGGTGCATTTCGTACAAAACGAAAAAAAAGTAGCCACTGTGGCCGAGAGTGAGTTCGCTCGCTAGGCATTGCACGCATGGTAGCCTATAGGTTTGATCTTCAGCGGGGGAGGTGCTCTGTACATGGATGTTCGAGGTCCACTCATACCTCGTGAGAAAAATGAGTAGGTGCTTTGATGTGACAGTGACTTGTGGCGGATTTATGGACAAAACAAGGTCCTTAGATCCAAGTCCTGTCTAAATCAAATCAGGATGTTAAAACCAAAATCGAGTCATCGGACATGACAGGAACCTAGACATTGGATCTAGGTGTCCATATAATTCTATCACCACCTTGACATGGGTATCCGTGCATGGGCCCATCCAGGATTTTGGCCAAGGGGGGGGGGCAGCTAATGAGGAAAATCAATAATACCTAGTGAACAATCAATAAAACCTAGTGTTGCATACTACCTGGAATTTTTTGGGGGGGTCAGCTGCCCCCCCCCCTTTGAACCCCCCCTGGCTACGCCCATGTATCCCGTGCAAGTGTGCATTTCACCGACCTCAGTAGCTTGAACAATAAGGCGTTGGACTTGTAACCTGGAGGTCGGTGGTTCAAGTCGCGGTTTCAGCGTAGATTTAGTAAAGCGAGTTTGAGTAGTTGTGATATCACGAAAGTGATTAACACAAATATGAGAACTTATTTGGATATATGAGATTTGGAAAAGTCTTTTATTTGGCTACGTATGAGTTCGGTGCGGAAAATAAAAAAATGTATGAGTTCGGTGCCGCCTAAAAAAGGTCATGTATGAATTCGGTGCCCTGGTACTTACCCTGATGATCAGGTAATTATAGTATTTTTTTTCTTATAGGCATGGCCTTCAATGTATTTTACCTAACCCTACTATAAACCCAAGGCATGGCCTTCATTGTATTTTACCTAACCCTACTATAAACCCAAGGCATGGCCTTCATTGTATTTTACCTAACCCTACTATAAACCCAAGGCATGGCCTTCATTGTATTTTACCTAACCCTACTATAAAACCCAAGGCATAGCCTTCATTGTATTTTACCTAACCCTACTATTAATCCTAGGCATGGCCTTCAAGGAGGAAATGGACAGCCTTATTGCTGAATGTAACTGTCTACAACATAATCTACTAACTTAATACCAGCAGGATGACTGTTAACAAGCAACAGAGTACATTATAAAAAAACAATCAATTTATAAGTCATTAGGACCGCACCGAACTCATACATCACCTTTTTTCGGCGGCACCGAATTCATACATGCGAAAAAGGTGCGGGTAATCTTCGCACCGAACTCACCTATTGCCTTTTATTTCTGTTCTACCCATTAAATTTGTGGTAACACAAAGAATACTTTTATTTAGTTGCCGAGTCAGTTAGCGCGCTAGGCATTGCACGCATGGTGACCTGGGTTCGATCCCCAGCGGGTAGCAATTTTTCTGCTTAAAGTGTGCATTTCTCAGTATCTCACGGACAGTACGGATTATAACTGGGCCTTTTTGTCAGCATCACGAAGTCTTCACCTTGCTTAACTCCGGTGATCCTACGAGAACCGGAGCATCGACCCTGGCTTAAACCTTTGTGCATTTCAATTCAAGACTTATCATTGAATATACCTATTATTTGCTCCGGTCGTGTTTACACCCGCTTAGCTGGGTTTAGTTAGGAGCGACATGATCTTAGCGAACTTAAACTAATCATGAACGTTAAAAACATACTAAGGGTTTTGTTTCAGCTCTATAGTTACAACCGTTTAAGAGTTATGACTTGTGACGGACGGCACGGAGTACGGAAAAGGGCTGGTTAATAGGGTTTTATATGCACAATACCTTAAAAAGGAGGAAGACAATTGAAATTCGTGGTATACACAAATGTCAGTCACAATGGTCGTTCCGTGCTTAATCTTCTTCTTCTTCTTCTTTTACTTTGCCTTTTCCCAAACCTATTTGGGGTCGGCATTAACTGCTTAACAAACTATGCTAAATGTTTTGACTAAAGAAATGTTTAATGTTGGGATAGTCTTTCGAACTGTCTTCAAAGAAAGTCTCTCGTCTTTTGTTTCCACAAGCTCAGAGCGCATTTTCCTGACGTCAAAGTTGAGCTTTCATGCTCACTTGAAAGCGTGAAAAGCATTCATGTGTGAAAGCTACATGCATACAGGTTACCGATACAGCTTTCTTTGCTTTCCAATTATTATCAGTGTCTCGTATTGCGAGTGAATTTACGTGAACTTAATTTACGCGACTAGAACGGATAGTCTCGCGAAATCCAATTAAATGTTTGTTCGAATTTCAATACAATTAAATAAAAGTTGTACTTTGTTTTCTGTAATTTCATTCGAGTGCATTCAGTTTTTTGCTGTGAAAAATAATTTTGTAATTTGTCTAATAATGAAATAATGGTAATTAAATTATTTATTTAAAACAATATTCTTGAACAAAGAGTTACCTTCCTACAACTGAAAGAAGAGAAAATATACAAGTCGGTATTCTTTAATTTTGAAATATTTTCAAAGGATACAGAATATGTACCTACATAGAACATGTTTTACGAAAATAAAAGAAAAAATACAAGGAATAAAGAAATTAGGAATAAAAAGACAGAGAGAGAGAAAGAGAGAGAGAGAAAAAAAAAAAAAAAAACAGAAGAACTTAGGACAACAAAGTGGAAGATCTAAATTCATTTATAGTGTATGGTTCCAATGTCCAGTAATTTATCTTTGAGCAGGGTTTTGAATGTTTCCCGGCGCGATGATTTCCACTCATCTGGTAGGTTTTTGTAGAGTGCCACTCCCAAATAGTAATAAGAGGAGTGATCCAATCTTGGGAAAAAAAGGCTGCCATCTCTCCTCGTAATAACTTTTACACAAATATGATTACTTTTTATCTTTAATTTCTGTACCACCTAACTTAGGGTACCTAGTTTTAAATAATGCGACCTCAGAAGCTCAATCGATAAGGCGGGGGTCTTGTATCCTGGAGGTTTTACCCTCCATTCGCTGGAAACTCACAAACCAGCTACCCACATGAACCTCACCCAGCTTGCGTTGTACCTGAAATAGCTAGTACGACAAGGGTTCGATTTTTATCGGACACCCATCGAAGTTTTAACCTCTCTGGACGTTGATTAGGTCCGAAGACTATTCAACGTACCATCAACGACGGCTTATATCTGTCCTTTTTTCAACGTCGTTTTCAACTGCATGCTTATATTTCGACGGCGGTTTTACTCACCCTGCTGGACGTTGCTTAACTTCAGCGACTGAATGAGAACTGGTGTATTAAACGAGTAATCGAGGCTACGCTGACTTAAGATTTTTAATATCTTGCTTTCCAACAGAATTTTTAAGTCTTTACTTCCTTAATCGTACATGTAATTCCTCAGAATCTTTATGTGTTACCTTAGAGTTCTTCTATTTATTTCCTGAAATTTCCTCTGCTTAAATCCTTAAATTTCCTTTATATACACTCGTAATTCCTTGAATTTCCTCTATTTCATTCCATAAATTTCCTTCGTCTCCAGGTTCAACGGACGACGCTTTTGTCGCCAGCGAAATCCTTTGCTTCATTATCCATTGTTTTTCCTAATTGCATCGTTCCTCCTCTTCCCTCCCAGAGTCACCTTGCAGGATTTTTGTCTCCTTATGGGCGACGGAATCTCCCACCCTCTTCTGTCCAAAGTTATTCTTCCTCATGCCAACAGTCATCCTTCCTACTCGTCCTTTTTTCTCCTCCTCTTTCTTTTTTCCTCTGTCGCTCCCCAAATCTCTCTCTTATCCTCTCTTTCTGTCTGTCTGTCTCACTCTCTTTGTTACTTTCTCTCTCTCTCTTTATTTCTCTCCCTTTCTCTCATTCTCTCTCTTTTTTTCTTTCTCTCTCTATTTCTCTCCCTTTCTTTCACTCTTTTTCTCTGTCCCTGTCTTCCTCTCGTCCTCTTTCCTTTTCCTCTGTTTCTCATCTTTTTTCTTCTATATTTATCTCCCATTCACTTTTTCTCTTGGTCTGTTTCTGTCTCTCTTTCTCTATCTCTATCTCTTTCTCTTTCTCTCTAACTCTGTCTCTCTCTCTCTCTCTCTTGGAAGTTTAAACCTCTTTTCTTTTCTCACCCTTTCTTTTTCTGTAAGTCTGTCTTGTCTCTCTGTGTCCATTTTCTCTCCCTCATGAGCTACTTTATCTTTTAACCCTCTATTTCTTTACTTCTTGACTCTGCACATCTTGATATCTCTCTCTATTCCTTTTCTTCTCTGTCTCTTTCTTCCTTATTTTATCTCGAATCCTCTCTTTCTCTTTTACTTTCTTTTTCTCTACTCTTTCTCTTACTCTCTCTCTCTTTCTCTCTCTATCAACTTCTCTGTTTATTAACACCTCTCTATCAACTCCTACCATCTCTCTCTCTCTCCCGTTCTCTCTCTCACCCTTCTTCTCTCTCTCTCTCTCTACCTCTTTCTCCCTCTCCTTCATCTCTCTCTCTCTCTCTTTCTCTCTACCTCGCTCTCTCCCTCTCTATCTTTCTCCCTCTCCTTCCCTCCTCTCTTCTCCCCTAGCGTATTGACATGCAAATTTTATGACCGTGCACGTTTCATTATTTTTATTTTGTTTCTAAACTCAAAGGAAAGCTTTTTTCTACTCCGGACTTTACGATCATTGTCAACTTCTAGCCTCCCTGGTGACGGTCCAGTGGTAGTCAGACAATCAGGAGCCCCGAGTTCGAGCCCTTTCCAAACAGATTGTGGCAACGATGACTTTTTAATCTCTATACATAAAACTCAAATCTGTTCGTGTCTTACAATTCTACAGGCCAAACGGTAGCAGATATTGAATTATGAAAGTTGACCCCCCTAAACCACCGTCAAACTCCCTAGTTATCTGGTTAAAAGACAATATAGCAAAAAAGTTAAATAATGGGATTTTTATTTATTTATACAGGGTGATTCAGAAAAGTACCGTCAAATGTTAACCACATTTTCTATGGGCTAGTTAAGGAGGGGTCAACTCTATAAAAGAAAGTGCGCAAATGCCTCCTAACGGAGGTACACGCCCCTTAAGGTGTTCAATACACTCTGCACACGCTGATGACAAATCAAAACTATCAAAAGTCAAGTTTTCAATTTACTCCACTTACATCCATTGTTAAATAATGAATTGGCTGAAAATTCTTGTTCTAAAATTGTATGCTAGTTGCATAGGTTTCAAAACTTAATGCGGTTTTAAAATATTCAATTTCAATTTTCAAGCTTTTGTGTTAATTTGAGGGAAAAATTATTCAGACCATTTTTGTAGACAATGACATAGGTTTTAAAATGGTGAAAACCAAATTCAATTACAAGCAACGACTACAAAGTTAGAACGTTTTTTTTCCATCTGACCCTCCTCAGACCGCCCCTGAATTTGGAATGCTGTTAAATTGTATGCCAAAAGAAAGGTTTCATCTAGTATTGAGAGTGATTTTTTTACCATATCGCGATATCCCAAATAGGTAAGCCGTAAAATGAAAATTTCGATTGTTTAAAAACACCTTAAGGGGCGTGTACCCCCGTTAGGAGGCATTTGCGCACTTTCTTTTATAGAGTTGACCCCTCCTTAACTAGCCCATAGAATATGTGGTTGACGTTTGACGGTACTTTTCTGAATCACCCTGTATATACTGGCGGTCGACTGGTTAAGGCACTAGTTAGGACATATGTATATAATTTGTTTATTTTTTTTATATTATTAATATTGTCAATTTTATATTTATTTATACCATTTTTTGTCTGTATATAGTTCCACTATTAAAAACTTTATAAATACATAAATACTTGTGTCATGGTGGTGGGAAGATTCATGGGGTTGATAACCCCTGTGGACGCTCAGAAGCAATGTTTTGGTGCATTTAAATAAAGGTTAAAAGTTATCATTTTTGTGTTAATGACTTTCGTGATGTCACAACTACACTAACACAACTTGGGACTTGAACCACCGACCTCCGATTACAAGTCCGCCGCCTCATCGATCAAGCTACAGGTCGGTTATGTGGTATATGATGTTGTTTATGTATTTACTGTCTAGTAGGTATGCATGAACCATATACCTAACTGTGGCATAGGAATTACTGCTAGAATAAATAATAATAATATCGCCTTATTTATATTTCCTGACTAGGACAATTAAGCCCCATTATTACAGCAATAACCCCAAGGCTTATTGTTATGTGGTAAAAATCCCAAATGGAAGGATAACTTGTCATGTCCCGGCTGGGTTTCGAACCCGCAACCTCTGGAATCTCTGGATTCACACAGTGCAGCCTTTTCCGCTGAGCGACCGGGGCAGACACTCTTTAGTCCTACTGGGGTAGTAATAAGAACTGTGTACCTGTAATTATGTATGAGTTTTTATGAATAAGTATCTATTTTTACGTGTCCAAAGTCTTTTTTGTGACCTAACATTACCTACATGTTTCAAAAGCCACGCCCCTAGATAGTCCACGGGTTTCTTGAGTGACAATCAGGGTTCTAATTTATTCATCAGCTTTCGTTGTGTTTCCGGAAACTATGGCTTTTTTTGTTTGTTTTTTTCATTTTTTTTTTTATTAAAAAAATTGCTTTTAACTTAAGCTTTACGGAGTTTTACTTTAAGCTTTGTTTTTTTTTAAGTTACTTTCAACTGAATGGTCATATTACGACGGAGGCTTTACGCTGGAAACAAACCAGCTATTTAAATTAACCTCACCCAGCATCAGGAGGTTTCGCATTGGAATGGTCACCTATTCCAGTTCTAACCTCGGTGGACATGGCTTACCTTCAGTGAGAGAACGAGAACTGGTGTACTCAACGTGCCTCGACGCTGACTATTGGCTACCACGGTTTAACAAAAGGATTAGTGCTTTTCACAGCCTTTTTTTCTCGTAGCCATGAAAGAATAGCTATTTGATGTAGGCGCTTGTGGTCTGTGTTGTAGCTTGCCCATGCCCAATGCCCATCCAAGATTATGGGCGGGAACCCTCCCTTTAGAATGGGCGGGAAGTGAAGTCAATCAAGGCAATGCCAGATGATAGCGTGGAGGTGCGTTTTCATCTGATGAAATACATACGTCGGCACATGTATTTTATCCCTCCCAATCCTCCCATTGCACGAATTTTTCCTCATTAATTTGAATTTGTGACCACATAATAATAATATTACTCCGAGGGTTAGGTGGTACAAAATGCTTTGAGCATTAACCTCGCCTGGTGGTTACCTTCCACTAAAGAGTATTATTATTACGTCGCTCTTGACAAGAACACATCCATTTTTCGCTGAATTGAAACATTCTTCGATTCTTAAGACAAAAATAATGAAATGCACAACACAGCACTCATAATACAAGTGTATTGTACGTAGTCAAGAGTAATGTAAACATTAAACAATGAGAGAGATTTCAGAGTCTCTTAAAGATTAAGAACATTTTTTCACTTGCATAAATTATAAGGGATTATAATTTCTGTTCATGTTGCACAAATGTTAAAAAGTTAGTTCAGTGACTTAAGCATTTCATAAACTCTAAAAGTAAATAAATCAATGTGTTTCTGTGTTTTATTAGTTATTGGGTTTTTTAGGTATAGGTATCTGTTTTTTTTTTATATTTATTTATTATAAATTGGTGTTTTATTTAGGTATATTTATCATTATAAATCAAAAACTTATCCGAGGGAACTAGACAGAGGAAATGTTCCCTCTATAATTGCACTGTTCCCTCTCTGTATTTAGGTACATTAGGTATCTACAAATCTTGTGACTACTGCCTGTAGTCCAGAGATCCCGAGATAGACTCCCGGTTGGAGCAGACTTTTGGACGAAAATTCTGTTCCATCCGAACACGTGAGGCTGGCATTTCCGGGCCTACCAGGCTGGGTGAGGTTAATGTGGATAGCTGGTACGATTCCCAGCGAATGGAGGGTGAAACACCCGTCCTGACTTCTTCAAATAAGAACGTACATACATCAGAATTAGGTGTGATAATTGGTGCGTCTCTTGTGGAACTCCAACTAGTGTATACTCGTAATAATATCATAACAAGGTACTTTTCTATTTCAGCCTGACTTCGGGAATTGAATTTCCTCGAGTTACCAGTCAACAAAATTTCTTTCCTGAAGCTATCGGTGGTCAATTGGTGACATGCTGAACTCTTTCTGTCACCAATAAAGACGTGTTACAGAAAGCCTCTGACCGCAAATCTCGATAGTGGACATTGATCAATCTTAACAACAGCCAACAACAATTATTTCTACAACAACAACTATTTCAACACACCAAGGAGCAGGATGAAAGAAATGTTGCTTGAGGTGTCCAAGTGCAAACTTCAGGAGTCCGCAGTGAAATATCTCAACTCACATGGCGGCATGAGAAAGAAAGGTATTCATTTTTTTGTATTTAAAATTATCATACTTGTGGTAATCACAATCGTGATACTTCAATTAGCCAAAGTAGCTTTTTTCAAAGGTCATTGTGCCCCCGAGCCGCATGCGCATTACTTCAGGCCACTTTACCTTTACAGCCTAAATACGCTCAACACTTTAACTTTATACTAAAACTAGCGGGCTGTCGCCCGCTTTGCGGGCCGAGGCATGGCCGTGAAAGCAAAAAATCCTTTTTCGCCAATGGCAGGTGTTGTAGTGGGAATTTCGAAAAATCTTATTGCACATCTAGACTATAAGACAAAGCTACCTACCAAATTTCAGCTTCCTAGGACTTACGGTTTGGGCTGTAGAGCGATGATCAGTCAGTTAGTGGTCAGTGGTCAGTCAGTGACTTTGACATTATATTAAGATGAGTTTTAGAGGTGCTATATTAATCTGTGAGCGTAATGGGATTTCCTGGCCCGAGCCGACAATCTAAATATATAAATATATACTATATAACACACCCATGACAGAAAAACTTGGTCAGAAATTTTTTGCTCAGGCTGGTCATTCTAGTTCAATGTCATTATGGGTCAAGCTTGATGCATTTCAAGGTCATTCTAGTTTAATGTAGCTCTATTTCAATGTCATTCCATATTGAAACATCTTCTCTTTCTCTCACCCTCTCTGAACATCTTCTTCCAACTCAGGAACATCTTCTCTCAACTCTGAAACATCTTCTCTCAACTCTGAAACATCTTCTTCCAACTCTGAAACATCTTCTCTCAACTCTGAAACATCTTCTTCCAACTGTGAAACATCTTCTCTCAACTGTGAAACATCTTCTCTCAACTGTTAAACATCTTCTTCCAACTCTGAAACATCTTCTCCCCCCTCTCTTCCTTGACTCATTCCTCTTTCAGCCTTTGCAGCACTTGCCCCTCCCCCCCCTGTCACCCTGCCTCACCCCTCCCCTACCCCACATCTGAAAAACTCCCCTCTCTCTCTTGACTCATCCCTCCAACGGCCTTTGAAGCACCCCTTCCTCCACCAGCCTGGCCTGACCCCCCCCCCCCTCATTCTCATCTCTCTATAGAGCATGTCTCTATCGCGTCTGTTGTGAAGGAGGGTTGCGTTTTCCCGACTCATGCCGCCGAGGGGTGCATTTTTCCGAGAAAAGTCGATAAGCATTTTATGGGTTTGTTCTCGAAAAGCTCTCTCGTTTTCGCGTTAGTTTAGTGTCTGAAATTTGTACGGTAATATTTTTTTTTTTCAAATCGTGTTCGTGTGAAACTTGTAGCAATAAAATAATTTTGATAACCTTCTGACATGAAATCTGATACCTGTGCAGTTTTGTCGTGTGTGGGTTTCGCTAGCATTTGCATGGGGGCTGTGTGTTTCTGTTTCAAGGTGACAGGCGGCCAGATATGCCGACAATAATTTGCCGTCATTATGCTTTCTCTAGTCATGTATGCATGTGCTTGTGTGAATGTGATGGTAATTTTCTCGGGGTCGTTTGTTTTGATTTAGAATCTCCTGTGGAGATTTAAACTGGAACAACGAACTTTGTAAAATAATAATCTATATCCTCTGTACTATACTAAAAAAACGAACACAATACTTCCGATTTCTAATATTAGAAATTTCTCGGACATACTAATAATGTATTAAAAGATTATTTCCAAGTCTTTGAAATTGATTTGGGCGAATGGTGTCTTGAACATGCAACTTTGACCTTCTCATAAGACTAATAGGTAGATACCATCAAAGCTTCTCGCTGTGATGAATCCAAGATTTTTTATTTTTTTTGTTATCTTAAATCTAGAGTCAGACTATATGAGATCACACCCACAAATGAGACTTTGTTTAGCTTTAGACTGTGAGAGGGAAAGGAATCTCTCATTCTTGTAGGATAAACAGAGCATTGTGTATCGCTTTTCCTAATTTTCCTTTCCGTTAGCGTAGTGTAGAAACACTGCTCTTCCCAATAGCATAGTCCTTTGAAAAAAAAAAAAAAAAAAAAAAAAAAAACACTTTGACGCCCATTGGTTGTTCGGGTTGACGCGTCGCCCAGTTGGGAGGATTGTGCGTCCTGGGACGGCGCGAGTCACTTGCTGTGGCGTATGAGACTCGCGAGCCTCTGATCAAGGTCGCGGTAGTGGGAAGCGCCAAGGACATAAACTCGGTCCTGTGGAGGAATAAGAACAACAACAGGATGAATGAACACGATGTGGACGATGTGGCCTTCCTTACCGGGGTCAATCACTACCGTAAGTATCTTACCGGGGTCAATTTTTTTTATATATTATTTATTTACACTTTATTAGGTTATAGGACAAATACAATACAAATAATTACAAACGAAAATACAATATACAATATAAAAAAAAATAATAATAAAGAAAAAATAAATTAGGTAACCCTGTATAGTTTGTGTTAACAACTCTGTTTCTCTAAGTGTCCCTAATTATTTCAGTTTATTTTATTGTTTAACCGTATGTATCGATTTTTTCTGTGAACCTTTATCTTTAACTATCTGTGTTAAACGTCTGAGTGTAATACCGTAGCATATTTCTATGTATTTTGCGTAAAAATCGTGCTTGAAGACTGACAACTCTTCCTAAGAAAGCGTTCCTACAAAGTGAAGATAACAACGAAACGTAAAACTAGATTTCAAGCTCAAGTAAGTGGTTCCCATCATTCAACTTGTTATCATATCCACGCGCTATAATACCTGGAGACCTAGCCTTTTACTAATTACAACTCACCTATCTAAAGTGTAGCAACTCTAAGACATTATAAGCTGAGAATCAATGATCTCATGAGACACCTTCAACTGGCTAGTGTGCGTGTGGTACACAGTAGATACTGGATGGTTCAAGTAGCTTAAAGTACCCGAATCATTACACCCCCTGACAACTATTGATAAGTATGCAAAGTGCCACAATGACTCCAACGGTAAGGTCCAACACGTATAAAAAGATCAGAGAGGGAGGACGAGACTTCATTATCTACGAAGGTTGCAAATACCGCTTTTCTAATCCACTCAATGTTAAAGGAGGGAAAAACTGGTGCTGTACGGTAGCCAAATGCCGTGGCACACTAAAAACTGAAATGTCATTTGGCACATTGGTGTTCACCCCAGGACGCGAGCACTCCCATCCCAAGTTCTCACTAAGTGATCTCTCCCTTACAGACAAGAAGTCTCTCTCTCGAAGCTCTAGCTCAACCTCAAACATCTCATCTGAAGCAGTGGAACAAATAAGTGAAAATGGTAACAAGGGAAATACTACCATTCCCCAGAACAACAGTACACCCTCTATCACTACCAACAATACTGGCCCAATACTTCTACCTCACAACTACTCAGTGCAATCCATTGGACTGACACCTTCACCAGCCAGCAACCTCTCGACACTCCGCACCCCCAACAGCTGTACTCTTGTCGAGACTCCTCAATCTACTCTACCAATAATTGAACTCAAGAACCAGGTAAATAGTCTCATTGGGGAAATCGTTAGGAAACAAATGGAAATCGATAAGCTTCAGAAAAAGTCAAACGAAGATGAAATTTTGCTGGTAAATTTATTGGAACGATTTAAAGAAATGGAGGCAGAAAATACTAAGACCAATGCTAAAATAAAATCTTTGGAATACCAAATAGCATTACGAGATACATGCCAAAGTGGTCCAGCTCCAAAATCAGCAATTCGAAACACCTCTGACATGCCCCGCACTATTCTCCAGCCCACAACTCGGCCGGCGGCTAACGGATTTAACAACTTAACTGCTGATAAAGGACTTACGCCGGAAGTCAATAACTCTACTTTGTTTAGTGTCATTCAAGACAAATCTTCTTCTTCTTCATCTTCCTTTCCATCATCACCATCCAAGCCCGCCTCATGATCTATGGCGACAGCATGACACGGGACTTCGGCAGGATTCTGCAAGAACTTCTCCCTCAGTATGCTGTACAATGCTCAACGTCTCCAGGAGCCAGCTTTTCAATTGCGATCAGAAACCTCAAACTTGAAACTAAGAATTTTACGAAGCAAGACATTATTATAGTACTTGCAGGGACAAATGACATACCGCTTCTGACCCCATTCCTAATTGACAGGGAATTAAAGGGTCTTCATTATCTTTGTAGTACCACAAATGTTGTGGTCTCTAGTGTACCATATAAATACCATGACAAAAACTTGAATTCCAATATCTTTGTGTCAAATCAGCATCTTTTAAAATACTGTCATATTTACAATTTTAATTTCTTTGAGTGCAATTTTTTTCTATCTCGTAGCATGTACACAAAGCATGGCCTACACTTTAATCCAACCGGGAAATCTGCTTTTTGTAAAAAATTGTGCAATGCTCTAAGTTCTTTGAACTTATCTAGGAATGGTGACTTCTTAATACCTTATCCTTTAAGACTTAGTACTGAAAAAAATTTGGCCCCCTCCCTTATATTAGACATATCAAGTCCAAATCTGTTGGATCTATCTGGCCGACTAACAGATAATGGATCGTACTGTTTTTGACAGGCCGTCCAACTCTAAGAAAAGCATTACAGATGGTTTTTCTTCTTCTTCACTTCCTAACACTCATCCTTGTCCCTTCTCATTCGCACCTGCTTCTTCGGCTTTTCTTTTCTTAACCACTGACTCATTCACATCATTAACTTACTCAACTAATATATTCACTTCTACAGTTATCTTATCCACTCATCCCACAATATCATCAACCTATAGGGTCATCTCTCACATTAATCCAACTATCGCATCCACCTATATCAATATTGTTGATGTATTCAATACCCTACAGGGTCGATTTTATGTTTTGAACTTGGGACGTGCGAGATCTGGCTCTGTGTACACTCTCAGCCAAAGTATGCTATTTCCTATTCTAATCATATATTACAATTTTTCAATGTTTATTGTTTTATTAAATTTTATGTCTTATGCCTTGGCCTGGATTAATTCCAATAATTTTCAAATTCAACAGATGTTAACTTTTTTAACCTTACCACCGGCTAGTGGAAGGACTACTAGTACTTTATCTGTAATTGTTAAGCCTTCTTTCTTTTCTTCCTCTTCATTTTCTTCTTCTTTTTTCTCTTCTTCTTCTTTATCATCTTCTTCTTTATTTTCTTCATCATCATCTTCTTCTTTTTCTTCATCTTCTTCTCCCTCCTTCCGTTCTACTTTTTATATTGATCCTCCTCGAACCTTACCTTCTTACTCTCACCAACCCTCTCCAGATACATTAACAAGGGACGCTGGGAACCCTGTCCCTCATTTTTCTTATGCACTCTCGCCCCTGGCTCCTCCATTCATTCCACAAAACAACACAACACTAACTCAGAATTCAATTCATACTATTGATGTGGATGAACATCATCATTATACTCATCTAACCCAGAGCCGTCTTTCACCTTATGCGAGCCCATTTTATCCTAGTCACTTTACAACTAGTCATTCTACTTTAGATACTCATAATTTTAATTACTTCACTGTACCTGACTTCTTGCCTATTATACCACCTAAAATTAATCAGAAAAAAATTAACCGAAAACCCCCTTCCTCCCTCACCAATTCGCATCATAATATCCTAACAGTCATGCACCACAATGTTCAAAGTCTCGCAAATAAAATTCCATCACTAGAGGTTTTCCTCGATACTTTGAACACTAAACACAACATGAGTCCTGGAATAATCTGCGTCACTGAGACTTGGCTCAATAATAAGAACTGGCAGTGTGTCAATGTACCTGGGTATTCGAATGTGGCTAGTTACTTTAGACCTAACAGAAAGGGAGGAGGTGCATCTATCTTTGTGAAAGAAAATCTAGATTTTAGTCCCTTGAGATTGGATATTGAACCGGTTGAGCTGTCTTTTGAATATTGTGGAGTCACATCACCTTCATTTGAAATTACTGTACTTTGTATTTACCGTTCCAACAACCCTTGTTCCGATTTCAATATATTCATTTCACTGCTAGACCAAATATTGCTGAAGGTCTACCATACTAAATATCTAATAATATCTGGTGATTTTAACATAGACCTGCTAAAAGATTCCACAGAAAAATCCCAATTCTTGTCTGTTCTCAGCATGTTCAATATCAAACCCTCTGTTCTTTCTCCTACTCGTATACAAGGGGACCTGCGTTCTTGCATTGACAATATCTTGGTGAATTTCCCACTTAATAACATTCTGAACATCAACAACACTAACATCTTCACAGGGCTAGGTGACCACCAACATGCCCAAGTAATCTCTTTTCATGTTAATAAAAAGAGTGAGGTAGAGAAAATGCTAATTCGTTCTTACAAAGCTCACAAGATTGAACAGTTCAAACGGGATCTTGTCTGCGCGGACTTCTCCTCTGTATATGAGCAAACAGACGTCAATGATAAAATGACATGCTTCTATAATGTATTTCTCCCCTTGTTCAACTTGAATTTTCCATATAAAATGGTTTCAGTAAATAACTCTAAGAAGAAGCGTTGGATCACTAGAGGTATTAGAATCTCGAGCGCTAGAAAACGTGAACTCTTTATTCTTAGCAAGCACTCTAATGATCCATCGCTCCTAGAGTACTATCGCGCGTACTCTCGAATCCTACAACAAGTAGTGCGAGCTGCCAAGGTACTTGATACGCAATATCGTATTCAGAATGCTCCCCAACAGAAAAAGGCAAAAACAATTTGGGAAATTGTGAACTCTTACAGTAAGGCAAACCATAAAAAAACACACAGAGTGCAAATTGTTGCACGAGGGGGTAGAAATTCGAGACCCGCTGCATGTTGCTGAAATTTTCAATACATATTTCTGCTCTCTTTCGTCCCAGTTTACTTTACATGTTCCCCCAACTCCTACCCCTCACTCTTCTTTAACTGTTCCGCCTCACTCCTCTAGACTTCCTCCCCCCACTCTCACCTCTCACTCTTCTTCAACTGTTCCCCCTACTCTCAGCTTTCAGTCTTCTTCACCTGTCCCCCCTCAATCTTCTACACCTCTTCCCCCCACTCTCTGCTCTCACTCTTCTTCACCTGTACCCCCCACTCTTACCTCTCACTCTTCTTTATCTGTTCCCCCTTTTCTCAGCTTTCTGTCTTCTTCACCTGTCCCCCCTCAATCTTCTACACCTCTTCCCCCCACTCTCTGTTCTCACTCTTCTTCACCTGTACCCCCCACTCTTACCTCTCACTCTTCTTTATCTGTTCCCCCTACTCTCAGCTTTCAGTCTTCTTCACCTGTTCCCCCTCAATCTTCTACACCTATTCCCCCCACTCTCTGTTCTCACTCTTCTTCACCTGTACCCCCCACTCTTACCTCTCACTCTTCTCTATCTGTTTCCCCCACTCTTAGATCCCACTCTCTTCCTCCACACTCCACCAGTACACAGCTCAGTCTAGTTCACTCTGCCTCTTCTCCTACTACTGATCCCTCTTTACCACCGACCAATCTCCCTGATGACCTGCCTATTAATTCTGGCACTCTCACTTCTTCTTTTCTCACATATCTTAACAATGTCAATATTTCCAATTCTCTTCCTCTATTCTTAATCGAACCAACGAACGCCTTGGAGGTAATCAAGATCGTTAAAAACTTTGATAATAAATCATCCTTCGGCAATGACACCGTGCCCATGTCAATTTTACGAAGTGTCATCCAAACCATTGCAGTTCCTCTTGCCCACATATTTAACTCTTCTTTCACTTCTGCAACATTTCCAGATTGCTTCAAGTCTTCTGTGGTCTCTCCAATATTCAAGAAGGGTACCACTACCGACGTTGGTAATTACCGCCCTATTTCCCTGCTCAATAATTTCTCAAAGATCCTTGAAAAGCTTGTAAATTATAGGCTATACATTTACCTTCAAGAAGCCAATATTTTGAACAACAAGCAATTCGGATTTAGGGTAGGTAAATCTACTGACGACGCTGTGGCTAACTTCTTGAGAGACCTGGATCAGAGCTTAAGCTCTGGAAATCATTCTATAGGACTGTTTTGTGATCTTTCCAAGGCGTTTGACCGCGTTGATCACTCGATTCTTCTCGCCAAACTGTATTTTTATGGCGTTAGGGGAAACTCATTGAATTGGTTTTCTAGCTACCTTATGGGGCGCACTCAGACAACAAAAATATCGTCTGTTACAAATGGCATAAAGAATTTTGCAAATTCTTCATACAAAAATGTCAGTCTGGGCGTCCCACAGGGCAGTATCCTTGGTCCTCTCCTTTTCCTTGTCTATATCAACGACCTCACTCAATCCACGGGCACGGGAAAGTTTACCATGTTTGCCGACGACACCACCGTCTTGGTTGATGGTAAATCTTCCCAAGAAGCGCTGTCTACTCTTTCAACAGTTCTCTCTTCCATGCAGGGTTGGTTTATGGCAAACAGATTAACTCTGAATGCAAATAAAACAACTTTCATTTATTTTGGCCCCAAAATCTTCCTACCCTAAATCCTATTCCCTTCAGTACCGGATGTGTGTCTCCATCCCAGGAAGTAAAATTCCTGGGTGTAATCGTCGACAACAAGCTGAAGTGGAAACCTCACATTCTCTTCCTAAAATCTAAACTTTCCTCCTCAATCTTTGCCATACGGTCCATCAAGAAAAATGTTGACCTTACTTCCGCACTCCTTGCTTACCATTCATACTTTCACTCTTTGATGAGCTACGGTGCAGTGTACTGGGGATTTTCTTCTCTCGCTCGTGAAGTCTTCATATTACAAAAAAGAGCACTGCGAACTGTTTTCGTTCTTGGAAGACGTGAATCCTGCAGGGCTCTTTTCAAGGAGAACAACATCTTGACTCTGTACGGACAGGTGATTCTTGACTCGTGCGTCCTCATTCATAAAATCCAAAACGACCTTCCCAGACACTCTGACAACCATGGTTACAACACGAGAAATCGTGAAAACATTGTTGTCAGTCGAGAAAGTGTCTTCCATAAATCATTTCTATGTTCAGGCATCAGTATCTACAACAAACTTCCATCCTCATTGAAAGCCCTGAACATTGAAAGATTTAAAACCTCACTAAAGGACTTACTTCTGGTCTCCTGCCCGTACAGCTTTCGGGAGTTTTCTCTGACATGACCTTCATTAACTTCGGTTCTCCTCCTTTTTTTTTTTTTTTTTTTTTTTTTTTTTTTTTTTTTTTTTTTTTTTTTTTTTTTTTTTTTTTTTTTTTTCCCCTCAATCTCTCTCTCTATATTACTAACTCTATCTATCTCCCTCTCTCTTTCTCCTTATTACTCTTCTTTTTCCCCCTGACCTCCAATCTCCCCCATCTGTTCCTGACTCTTCCCCCTCACTCTTCTACTCATATGCCTCCTACACTTCCTCCTCACTCTTGTCCAACTGTTTCCTCCATTCTTATCTTTCACTCTTCTACACCTGCTCCTCCCTATTACCTCTCACACTTCTTCACCCCCCCCCCCCTCTTATCTCTCACTCTTCTACATCTGTTGCCTCCACTATTGCCTCTCATTCTTCTACACTTGTTCCCCCCTATTACCTCTCACACTTCTTCACCCCCCCCCCCCCCATTCTTATCTCTCACTCTTCTACACCTGTTCCTCCTATTACCTCTCACACTTCTTCACCCCCCCCATTCTTACCTCTCACACTTCTTCACCCCCCCCCCACTGTTACCTCTCAATCTTCTTCATCTACTCACCCCACTCTAGTCACCCACTTCATTATTAATTTGTCTCTCTCATAATTTACACTAGATACTTACTTTTTTTAAATTACTTTCTTTAAGTCTTTATCACTAGTCACCATAAATTTTAAATCTTAAGACATCCCATAAACATTAACTAGAATTATTTTAGATTTAAGTATAATTGTGAACATACATTGTATATTATACACAATAAATATTGATTGATTGATTGATAAATATATAAATAATATATGTCCTAACTAAAGGGCAGGGTTATTGCCTTAGGCAATCTCTTCCACCCAACCCTATCAATCACTACCGCAAGTATCTGATCGGGGTCAGTCACTACCGTAAGTATCTGACCGGGGTCAATCACTACCGTAAGTATCTGAGCGAGGTCAATCACTACCGTAAGTATCTTACCGGGGTCAATCACTACCGTAAGTATCTGACCGGGGTCAATCACTACCGTAAGTATCTGACCGGGGTCAATCACTACCGTAAGTATCTGAGCGGGGTCAATCACTACCGTAAATATCTGACTGGGGTCAATCACTACCGTAAGTATCTTACCGGGGTCAATCACTACCGTAAGTATCTGACCGGGGTCAATCACTACCGTAAGTATCTGACCGGCGTATATAAAAGTTCTTGTTTTTTCTGGTATGGGCTGATCGTTGGTGTATATCTGTATATATTATACAGTATGGGGGAAATAACACTGCCTTGGGACAGGCCATTCTTTTTATTACCACTAGAGTACGTGAGAGATAGTGTTCACTTACATTAAATCGAATCCTGTTTCAATTCAGACTTTAATTACTATCTAAAATTCGGAGAATTTTTTGTGTTCGTTTTTGTAAGAATTTTTTTGGGCTCCATTTTTTTCGTTTTGTTCCCCAGACAGCCAGAACGGGATCCACAAGAGATCCCTGTACGAGCACAATGGGGTCGCGGTCTGTTCCCAGAACCGAGCCCTGATCATTGCCTCCGTGGTTCTGGCCATCCTGTTTCTGAGCTCCCTGATTGTCGCCTATGTTGGACCCCAGAATGGTAAGAGACTGTTCTGAAACTGTCAAAAACGTCACATATCCAGTGTTAAGGGCTCGTTCAGTAGGCTCTCTTCCAGAAAGCACTCTCACTCTCCTCATATTACTTCCGAGAATTTTTTAATATTAGAAATCGGAATTATTAATTTATTATTATTATAGAATAAGCTTTATTTGGTAGAAAAAAAAATATATACACAACGCACTCTGATAGGTTATTAACCAATCAGAGTGCGTGGTATGACAGTTATTATTATTAAAGTAAGTTTTATTAGGTAGAACAAAAAATATATACAATAAAATACAATGAAATTATAAAGAAAAACAAAAAGATGAAGCAAAGATACAAGAAAAAAAAGAGAATGAAGTTAATGTCCTACCTAAAGGGCGGGGTTATTGCCTGAGGCAATCTCTTCCACCCGACCCTTTTTAGTATCTAATCTTTTTCTTTTTCAAGTAAAAATGAATTATTATAATATACTAATGTGCCAAAACCAATCAACCTCAACCATGAGGTTGAACAACGTCGACCCTGCTTGAGTGGGATAAGACACAGTAAAAGAAGACTAATACACTCTGATAAACACATAATCCCTAAATCTTCCTTTCAACCGTCACAAAACTGATTGGTTAGTTTAAACGCAACCAATCAACCAATAAAGAAGGAAAAAGAAAGTTATCATATTTGTGTAAATCACTTTCGTGATATCACAACTAGGTACTCAAAATTTACTAAATCTACGTTGAAACGGGGACTTGAACGACCGACCTCCAAGTTACAAGTCCGCTGCCTTATCGATCAAGCTACTGAGGTCGGTTTCAAATAAGAATGAATTATTATTATAATACTATAACACTCAAATTAACACATAATTCCTAAATCTCCGTTTCAACCGTCATACAACGCACTCTGATTGGTTAATTTGAACGCGATAGCCAATCAGAGTGCGTTGTGTGACGGTTGGAAACGGAGATTCGGGGATTATGAGAGTGAGAGTGCTTTCAAAAATGCTCACAAGATCACTGAAGTTAAGTATACCCTTAAGTAGCAGTGATGCAATATTCGGATTTAGTGGCTGATAATTCAAATTCAAACCCTCGTGATTCTGGACATGTTCGGCTAAACCCAAACTGGGCGAAGTTGTCGTGGGTTGTTACCCTGGTTTGTGAGGTTACAGCAAATGAGGGATGGATCTCCCGTCGTGTATCAAATATGAGACTTTTGGGTTTAACATTGCTTTCAACTGCATGCTCATACAAGGACGAGATTGTTACCCTCCATTCGCAGGAAACTCACAAACCTGCTACCCACATTAACCTCACCCAGTCTGGGTTGGGCGGAAATGCCAGCTTCACAAGGGTTCGAATTTGAATGGTCGCCCATCCAAGTCCTAACCTTGCTGGCTCACGAGAACCGGTGCATTGAACGCGCCATCGACGCTGGCTGATAACATTTTTCAAATCATTATTATTTGTACTTTTGTATGCTGTGAGCATTAACACTTAGACGACCGGCATGGTTTTTCGTGAATTCTCTTGTGGGACCGGCGATAATACGGCTCTCCGACATTGTGTACCACCGGTGGTACACCCGGTCCATTCCGTACGAACGTGCGTGTACCACCGGTGGTACACCCGGTCGTCTAAGTGTTAACCTCGCCTGGTGGTTACCATCTACAAAAAAGTGTTATTATTATTACTTTCAGACTGTCCCTGTATCGGAGAGAAACCGTCTTCCTGCAGGATGAGGATCTCAACGGTGCCAAACGTCCGGTGATTCCATCGCCACCACTGGGGAAGTGTTCCCGTGGAACAATGTCCGCCTGCCGACCTTTGCACATCCTACCCGCTACGTCATCAACATCCATCCGAACCTGACCACCATGGACGTGAAAGGTAATAGGGCCTTTCACACGTAACGGATAAATGGATGTGAAAGGTAATAGGGCCTTTCACACGTACGGATAAATGGATGTGAAAGGTAATAGGGCCTTTCACACGTACGGATAAATTGACGGATTTGGCTCGTACAGTCCAAGATCTTTAAATTTGATTTCCTTGCTGACACAAATAGTTTCAGCACTAGGTCAGCCACAAGTAGGTTACTCACGGTTCCACTACACCGAACCTCTGCAGATGAGAAATCTTTCCACATCATAGCAGTCCGGTTGTGGAATACAATACCGATGGAGGCAAGAAATGCACAAACAATAGAAATGTTTAAATCCTGTGTAGTCAATTTCTTAAAACCTTTAGAATAAGACTACACAAATTTTGTGGTTGGATGGAAGAGCTCGAAAATTGAGAATCCTGCCATATTAAAAAAAAAAAAAAAAAAAAAAAAAATTCAAACTTATCCATCGTCTCCTGGACTGTGAGATACATATTTGGATCGTGGAACTGAAGAAGGTCTGGCAGTCCAGATCAGTCGGTCCAAATCTGTACATGTAGGTAAATACAAATTTCAAATCTATATGGACTGTTCATATTTGAAATAATGATATTTTTTGAGTAGTCACTGTGGCAGAGCGAGTTAGCGGGCTAGGCATTGCACACATGGTGATCTGGGTTCGATTCCCAGCGGGGGAGGATTTTTTCTGCTCTGTACTTGGATGTTCGGGGTCCACTCATACCTCGTGAGGAAAAATGAGTAGCTGCTTTAATGTGAAGCAGCGACCAGTGGCAGAATCTTCGGCAAAAAAATAATACATGATATTGTAAATTAAAGTGGTTCTGCGCTACCCACTAAAATTGTGACATAGTAACACAAAGAAATATGTTTTTTGAGTTGAAAGTGACAAACGCAAAAGTGCTTGAACACCTTCGTTCAAGAAACGCAGATTTGCTGGTTTGGACATTTAATAAGAACGATACCCCGCTTGACCTATGAATCCAGACATTGAAGTACTAAGGGCTGTCTTATCAAATAAGTTTTAAGTCAACAGACCCTCAATGAGGAGTTTCACCCAATCATAGCGGAGTTTCAGCCAATATATGTATAGCCCGACATGAAAAACGGTCTAGCTCATCTTAAATTTAATGCTGTTTCATAAGAAAGGTCTAGACATGAGTGGAAAGTAGCTTTCCGTAGAGAACCTCCCCCTGATCGTCAGTGTGGAGTTATACTAACGGTTTTACACATCTTGGATTGCCCTATTCTCGCTCCTATTCGCTCATCCTTACCCAATCCTCCTTCTCTTGAGGATAGCAAAGACAAGACTGACTCTCTGATGTTATACCTTAAGAGATCTTATTTATTTAGAAAGATCTAAACTTAGAAACGGTGCGAATGACCATCGATGTGAAAGCACCATAATAATAATAATAATAATAATAGAAAAAAATAAAAAAGGTAGGAGGAGTGGAAATCACTCCTCCCAGCTGTAGCCGAGCTGGTTACAAAAACAACAGCAATTAAATAATTATTCAATTTATTTGGTTTTCCAGGTCAAGTCTCCATCGATTTCCAGGTGGAAAAGGATTTCAACTACGTTGTGTTTCACTCGAAGAATTTGACCATCACAGAGAAGACCCTGATAGATCGGAAGAACCACAACACCAAGATACAGGTGGTCAAGATGCTAGAGTACTCGGCAGGTAATTGAGGGCAATCTCACGTGACAACCACCACTTGACTACCGTGCACTGGGAGTCAAGTGGCTAACGCGCTTGTCTGGTAATCCAGGTAGTGTAGGAATGCGTTGGTTCAAATACCACCCACTTCATGAATTTTTCCTCTTTTTTTTATTTTTTTTTTAAAGGTAAGTGTGCCCGGAACCGCTTTCGCATTACTTCAGGGCACTTTACCTTTACATCCATGCCATTCCGGACACGGAAAATTTTGCTCAGAAATTTCCGCTCCGGCCGAAATTCGAACCCGCAACCTCCGGGTCAGTAACCAATGCTCTTAACCACTGAGCCAAGGAGGTCGGCTCATTAATTTGAGTTTGTGACCACATAATAATAAGACTGAGGGGGTTAGGTGGTAGAGAATGATTTGAGCATTAACCTCGCCTGGTGGTTAACTTCCATTAGAGAGAATTATTATTATTAATGTTGTTGCTGTAGCGACAGTACTAGGATAGAAAAGTCTGGTCTCATTGCAAACGTTTCACTTTTGAGCAAGTAATGTGCTATTTCCCCATCAACGTCGGGTTGAGTAAGTAGTAAAGGTAGCATTGCGAAATTGAGTGAGCATACTCGTATGTATATCTGATGTTGCTTCCTATGACATTTTCATATTTAGAAAAAAATTGCCAACATAATCCGCGAACGATTATTATTTCATCTTAAAAGATTGCTCTCGACGAAAATTCAAACTAATATTAATATAGTATGCTTTATTAGGTAAGACAAAAATATATACAGTAAAATACTATGAAATTATAAAGAAAAAATAAATAGATTGAGCAAAGGAACAAGAACAAAAAAGAGAATGAAGCTAATGTCCTACCTAAAGGGCGGGGTTATTGCCTGTGGCAATCTCTTCCACCCGAGCTAGTGCTCCAGACATTTTTTTTTTTTAATGCTACTGTCTACACCTTACATAGAGATTAAGACTCTGTGAGGCAATACCTGACAGATATATATGCGTTGGTTATTATTTGAGTGAGAAACGTATAATCAGAATAAATCTGGCTTCTCACACATATTGTTAATCAATGGTGACTTGAGTAGGTGGCTTTTATTAGGGGCTGGTATGTTAGGGATGTAGAAAAATGTATTGTTGGTGCGTCTGCGAGGATCAGGAATGGCTATTGGTGTGTTATGTATAAGGTACTCACTGCTTGTTCTCCCGTTGCAGATTTTTTTGAGCAATTTTATTTGCTCACTTAGTCTCCTCTCTGCGAGAGTTTCTATGGGTAAATTTTCCACAAGCAGTTCATAACTAATGTAATGTGGATAAAGGGGATAAAAAGAATTTTCTTTGTGGAAAAGATGTCTTACGAAGCGGGCCTGTATGCGTTCTAAATCTTTTATGCCAGATTGTGTGTTAGGTAGCCATATGATTATCTAAGAGGAATTTTCTTTAGTGATCTAAGGTTTCTAAGAACCGAATTATGAAAGTAGTCTCAGCCGTCACTGCACGGAGATTTTGTAGGCTCAGAACGGTCATGCCCAACGAAAAAGGTTCATTTTTTAAAAGTTTAGCTTTACTTTTAAATGAGCTTTTTCAAATAGGTACTAGTTGTCAAAAAAGGTTCCTCTATGATGTTTTCCAGGTCAACAGGTGTACATTGAGTTCAAGGAGAACCTCAGGAAGAAGACAAACTACACCCTGATCCTGAGATATCATACCCGCCTTAACCAGGACATGGAAGGATTCTATCTGAGCAGCTACACGACAAGGGATGGGAAGAAAAAGTGAGGCCTTGTTTTTGATTCTATTTTTTAGTCACTTAGCAACACATAAGCCCTATTTTATTTCTAACCAAAGTTAACCAAAGTGGAAGTAGAAAATTCTTGCTTCCAGTTCTTTTATAGGTTAAGTCCATTGTTTATCTTTAAAAGTAACCAAACGCATTTTTCTTTTACGAATGACTTTGGAATAAAATGGAAATATTTGGAAGAAATCTAACCAGGAATTTTTTTTAGGTTAGAAAGAAAAATACGACTATATTTAGAAAAAAATAAGGGTGAAATTAACAGACAAAATCGATAACTTAAGTTATTGCTGAGCACCGGTTTTCCCTATCTTACACAGTACGCAACAGATACTTAGCGCCATAGAGGTATTACAAGAACGTCTGTTCATTCCGCCCTAAATAGATGAAGAATTCCCAATGCTCTCTGCGCATCTCATTCTACGCATCTCATGTGATTCATGTGAAGCAGAAGCACTACCTCATCAATAGAAAATGGTTAAAATCATAGTGCCAACTAAGTTGGAAAAATTGGCTCGTTCTCAACCACATATTTCTATGTGCGATCAACCAGCGTGAGAACTTGGACTTTTTCTTTATATGCTATTCAACAAACCTTTGGGAAACTTCAAGCTAGCATCGCTTGTTAGGGTTGGCTAGTCCGTTCTCTGTTTATAATCCCCTAATGAGACAATGGTCTTCTCTTGTTTAACTTCCCCCAGCCAGACAAGTTCTTTGAATGTGTTCAACAATAAGGGCGGAATTAATAGACAGCATCAATAACATAAGTCGTTGGTACCGTGTCGATTTTCCCTATCTTACACAGTACGCAATCCGTGACTTAGCGCCACAGAGGTATTATAAAAACGTCTATTAATTCCGCCCTTACTCTTTATTTTTATGCAAAGATTCAACCATTAACCCTCCAAGGCCTAACGTCTCCATATATTATGGTTACAGCAACGGTCATTTTTGAATCGAGTTTGTGAGAAAACATGTTGTTAGAAAATTAAATTTGTATTTACTATGTATTTTACTATTTGTATGTATTTATTGTATTCTAACTCCCTTTTACTGTGTTAACAATTTATTAATTGATGCACATTAAAAAAAAAAAAAAACAATTTGAATCAGAATTATAGTGTACTTCTCTTAATTTACAATTTCAGATATTTGGCCACCACCCATTTCGAACCAACGTACGCCCGGTCAGCCTTCCCCTGCTTCGATGAGCCGCAGTTCAAGGCCCGCTTCAAAATGTCCATCTTGAGAGACCGGTTCCACATTTCCCTTTTCAACATGCCCATCACGAGCACAGACGACGTGGGGTTCTACATGGGCACAGGACTGGTGAGTGGCGCAGGGTGGAGGGTTGGGTGGAAGAGATTGCCATGGGCAATAACCCGCCCCTTAGTAATTCTACATGGGCACAGGACTGGTGAGTGGCGCAGGGGGAAGGGTTGGGTGGAAGAGATTGCCATGGGCAATAACCCCGCCCCTTAGTAATTCTACATGGGCACAGGATTGGTGAGTGGCGCAGGGGGAAGGGTTGGGTGGAAGAGATAGCCATGGGACATAACCCCGCCCCTTAGTAATTCTACATGGGCACAGGACTGGTGAGTGGCGCCGGGTGAAGGGTTGGGTGGAAGAGATTGCCAATGGCAATAACCCCGCCCCTTAGTAATTCTACATGGGCACAGGACTGGTGAGTGGCGCAGGGGGAAGGGTTGGGTGGAAGAGATTGCCATGGGCAATAACCCCGCCCCTTAGTAATTCTACATGGGCACAGGACTGGTGAGTGGCGCAGGGTGAAGGGTTTTTTTTTTTTTTTTAAAGATGAGTGTTTCACAGCCGTTTTTATTTCGTAGCCATGAAACAGGAGCTAATACTGTAGACGCTTGTGGTCTGTGTTGTAGCCTACCCATCCCGTAGTATGTCTCCCCTCTGATGGGCGAGAAATGACGTTGGGTGGCGAGAAATGACGAGAAATGACGCTTAGTAATTACATTTCTATGTTGTTTATCTTTTTTTTTTTTTTCTTCTTCTTTTTTATATTGCTCCCTGGTGAGACACGGGTATTTTAATTTTTTTCATTACTTCTTGTACAGATGTCCTATTTATAAAGAATTCAATAATAATAATAGTTAATAGACTTTTGAACTTTCCTGCCTAGGTCTCATCCGCTGGAAACTCTCAAACCAGCTACTCAAATTTACCTCCTCCAGCTTGAGTAGGGCTGGGAATACCCAGCATTACCAAGGATAAACCCTTATCGCTGCTATCCAACCCTTATCTCTACTATACAACACTTATCTCTGCCATCCAACCCTTATCTCTGCCATCCAACCCTTATCGCTGCCATCCAACCCTTATCTCTGCCGTCCAACCCTTATCTCCGCCATCCAACCCTTATCTCTGGCATTAAACCCTTATTTCTGCCATCTAACCCTTGTTTTTTTTTATTTATTATTATTTTTTTTTTCAACAAATGCTTGAAATATATTTATTTACATATAATCATCTTCTTCTCTTTTCTATCACAAAGTTTCAGTAGGGTCCTGAGTGCATTAGCCTGTCCCGGTAGCTCAGTGGTAAAGGCGGCACTCTGTGAATCCAGAGATTCCAGAAGTCGCGGGTTCGAAACCCAGCCGGGACATGACAAGTTATTCTCCCATTTGGGATTTTTACCACATAATAATATGTCTTGGGCTTACTGCTGGAATAATGGGACTTAATTGTCCCAATCGGGCAGTATAAATAAGGCGATATTATTATTATTTTTAGCATGTGTTGGACCCTACAAAAAAGTCATATTTGTATATATTGTAACTGATGTCTTTCCTATTTCAGCTGCGCGATGACTTCCTCGAGTCGGTGGAGATGAGCACCTACCTGGTCGCCTTCGTGGTGTGCGACTACCAGGCCATCACCGACGTGACCGCCAAGGGCGTCTCCGTGTCGGTCTACGCCCCGCCCGATCTCCTGCCCCAGGCCAAGTTCGCCCTCAACACCTCCACCCATATGATGGACTTCTACGAGGAGTTCTTCGGCGTCCCCTACCCCCTGCCCAAACAAGGTGAGATGAACAAGGGTTGGGTGGAAGAGATTGCCACAGGCAATAACCCCGCCCTTTAGGTAGGACATTATTGTTATTTTCTTTTTTTTACTTATTTATTTTGTCATTTGTTTGTTCTTTTTTCTTCTTTTTTTTCTTAATTTTATACTGTTGCCTGTTTGTCCTCCTAATAAAGCTTAAAAAAAAAAAAAAAAAAAACAGCTCCCTACCCCCTGCCCAAACAAGGTGAGAGTAACTGTCCCGCTAGCTCCCTACCCCCTGCCTACCCCCTGCCCAAACAAGGTGAGATTCACTGTGTCGATAGCTCAGCGGCGGTCGGGTAATCTAGAGGTCCTGGGTACCCCCTGCCCAAACAAGATGAGGTTAACTGTCCCGCTAGCTCCCTACCCCCTGCCTACCCCCTGCCTACCCCCTGCCCAAACAAGGTGAGAGTAACTGTCTCGCTAGCTCCCTACACCCTGCCCAAACAAGGTGAGATTCACTGTGTCGGTAGCTCCCTACCCCCTGCCCAAACAAGGTGAGATGAACTGTCCCGCTAGTCCCCTACCCCCTGCCCAAACAAGGTTTTTTTTTCAATTAATTACTTTTTTTTTTACAAAACATAACAATCAACAATCAACGAAATATATAAAAATGAGATCAGATAGTGTATGTAAAACATATAATAAAATTTCGTCAATTTGCTATTTTAATTATTAAATAAAAAATAAGTGTGATGTTCTAGCCCACTGTGTCATAGTTGATGACATGTGTTGGGCTAGATAATGTATTAAGTGTCCTATTGGTTGATTAACTGTCCCGCTAGCTCCCTACCCCCTGCCCAAACAAGGTGAGAGTAACTGTCCCGGTAGTTCCCTACCCCCTGCCCAAACAAGGTGAGAGTAACTGTCCCGGTAGCTCCCTACCCCCTGCCCAAACAAGGTGAGATTGACTGTGTCGGTAGCTCCCTACCCCCTGCCCAAACAAGGTGAGATTCACTGTCTCGGTAGCTCCCTACCCCCTGCTCAAACAAGGTGAGATTAACTGTCCCGGTAGTTCCCTACCCCCTGCCCAAACAAGGTGAGATTCACTGTCCCGCTAGCTCCCTACCCCCTGCCTACCCCCTGCCAAACAAGGTGAGGTTAACAGCTGTCCCGGTAGCTCAGCGGCGATCTGGTAATCCAGAGGTCGTGGGTTTGAAACCCAGCCGAGACATGACATGTTATCCTCCCACTTACAACTTCTCACTTTTCTGTTTATGCTGATACTGATTTGGGATTTTTAACATATCATAACATTGTCTTTGGGCTTACTGCTGGAATAATGGGACTTTTTTAAATTTAAATTTATTGGCATTGGTTATTCTCCTTATCATGGGAATTTGCCATACAGCCAATAAATAAACCTATGAGCATAACAGACCATAATTATTCGGAAATAATGAAAGCAAATAATGTGATTAGTCTAGAACACAGGCGTGACACAAATGATGTTTTGTTACTTTTTAAAATATTAAACAATAGAACTGTTTTACAAGAATTACTGGAGGAACTTTCATTTAGGACAAATCCTAAGAATACTAGAAACAAAAATCTATTGTATGAAAAATCTTGTACAAAAAACTATTCTTTTTTCAAGCCCTTCAATCGTTTTATTCGCCTTTTTAATGAAGCTTGCGAGAAAGACACTTCAATCGATCTTTTCTTTGATAGTTATGAATGTATAAAAAATAAACTGTTCCAACTGAATAATATCTAAACAAAAATATCAATATTGTCCAATTTTCAATTATCAATTTTTTAATTAAGTTTATTCTAAGTATTTATATTATATCTTAGTATAAGTTTTTGTTTGTAATTAATTTACAAAAAATAAACATGGGTTAACCCTGTTAATATGTTAAAATCAAAAAATCAAAAAAAAAAAATGGAACTTAATAGTCTTAATCGGACAATATAAACAAGGCGATATTATTATTGTTGACTAGAGACTATTATTTTTACTTTCCTAGCTATCCCATAGGATTTTAAATGTAAATTTTGAGGTATGTCTACCTGGCAATTTTCCCCTGTACGTTAAAAAGCAAAATGAGAGTAAATTTCTGTGTGTGAATATTTATTCACCAATATTTTTTTTTAGGTTGCGTTCAACGACGCTTTCAACAGCATGGTCACATCACGACGGCTAAGATAACTTTAAGGAAAACTTTATTTATTCACTGTCTCCATTTTGCTTTCCTTCAGATCTGATCGCGATTCCAGACTTCGGCACCGGTGCCATGGAGAACTGGGGCCTCATAACCTACAGGGAGACCTCCATCCTGTACGATGAACAGGAGACCTCAGCCAGCGGACACAACTGGGTGGCGGTGGTGGTCGCCCATGAGCTTGCCCATCAGGTGGGTGTTATTATTATTATTATTATTATTTAACACTTTATTAATTGGACATAATACAATACAGATAATTACAAATTAATATACAATATAAGAGAAGTGAAAAGAGAAAAAAAAACACTGCCAATTATGGACACAAAACTTCCTCGTGATTGCTTCACATTGTAAACACGTGCCAATTTTGAGATTTTATAGAAAATTACTTGTATCTCCAAAACGGCTCAACCGATTTTCTTCAAATTTGTTTTATATGGTAGAATATCGTTTTTTCTACATTCTAGATTCCACAAAAATTCTGTATCGTTAAGTCGTGGTCCACAAAACCAAATTTACTCAGTAGGTTATGAAACGTCCAGAAATATGAAAAAAATTGAAATCGGAGCAAAACAGGGGTGGATGGAGGGATCTTGAAGAAGAAAATAGTCTTAATCGTACACTTAAATGGGACAAGCAGAGAAGGACATATTGCATAAGGAGACATGCATGTCTTCCCCAGGATGCATTCCGTTTAGCTTTCCTCTGAACTAATATCACAAAAAAAACGCTTGCATACGAGTTTGCAACCATTGGGACATTTTCATCTTTACTATTCAAGGTCTAAAACTTAACTGACCAAATTTCGTATTGTGCGCATGACACATACTTTTTCTCTTCTCTCTTTTTATAATTTAATATTTCGTTATTGTGCGCATGACACATATTTTTTCTCTTCTCTCTTTTTATAATTTAATATTTCATTACATAATTTCGTCACATAATTTCGTTACATAATTTTGGTTATGTGCCAGAGCAAAGACATGAAAATGTCAAAAATATTTTTTTTTTACAAAAACGAACACAATACTTCCGATTTCTAGTATTAGAAATTTCTCGGAAGTAATAATAATAATAAATTGATAAATATATACATAATATATGCCCTAACTGAAGGACGCGGTTATTGCCTTTGGCAATCTCTTCCACCCAACCCTTAATTTGGTTTTCTGAGGTTAGAGAACACCCAGGAAACACCGCCGCACTTTGAATCCACCAATTTTCCTACCTCAGTCGCTTAATCGTTAGGGCGACGGACTTCTAACCTGGAGGTCGGTGAACCACCGATTTAGTAAAGCGAGTCTGAGTTGTTGTGATATCAGCGTGGTTAATATAAAATAATATGATAACTTTTTTAACTCGCCAGTTTTCAACAAAACACTTAAGGGTGTTCTCACGCTAAGAAACAACGAGCAAACACCGCACTTTGAATTCACTTGTAACCCATTCCAAAAACACTTTCCACTCTCATAATCTCCAAATCTTCTTTTCAACTGTCACACAACACACTTTCTGTTTGGTTATTGCGTTTAAATTGACCAATCAGAGTGCGTTGTCTGACAGTTGTAAGAGATTACTTCCACTAAACAGTTCAGAGTTCTTTGTCTGACAGATTATGAGAGTGGAGAGCGTTTCTGGAACAGGCTACTGGTGGTTAACTTCCACTAAAGAGTTCTATTCTTATTTTTCTTCTTCTTTTACTCTGTCCTATCCCGCTCAAGCAAGGTCGACGCCGTTCATCCCCATGGCCAAGGTTGATTGGTTTTGGCACATTTTTTACGGCTGGATGCCTTCCTAACGCCAACGATTCTATTTGATTTAACGTCCTGGATTAGGACGGGGGTTTTACCCTCCGCATTCGCTGGGAATCGTACCAGCTACCCACATCAACCTCACCCAGCCTGGGTAGGGCCGGAAAATGGCAGCCTCACGTGTTTGGATGGAACAGAATTTTCTTCGAAAAGTCTGCCCCAGCCGGGAGTTGAACTCGGGAACTCTGGACTACGGGCAGTAGTCACAACCATTACGCCACGGATTCTTATTAATAATTATTTTCTTCTCTCGGCAGTGGTGAACTTCCACTAAAGAGTTCTATTCTTATTAACCTGTGAGTACACGCGCTAAAAATCCGAACGTCTGTACACGCGCGATGAAAAAAATTCTCACACCTGGTTTTGCTTTGTATTTCGTTCTGCTTGAAGAGTTATATAATATTTTTAAGATACATTAAGTTGACTTATGTATTTAAAAGATATTTAAAGTAATTTTATCAATTTTTTTTCCAAATGGTTGCAGTTCGAACCCCTGATTTGAATTTTTTTTATTTTCCAAAATTTGTTCATCGTAAGCCATAGTGACATAAGTTTGTAGGGCAATTCACAGTATATCTTATAATCAAGAATATTATGTAATCATATTTGTTTAGGTACTTCTAAAAGCTAAAAACAGAAACGATAAAAAAATAAATGTACTTAGAATATACCAGGAGGTAAGTAGGTAGGTAGGTACCCATTATAGGAGGTGGAGAAAGATTACAAAGAATACTAATTATTTCAGTATCTAGCAAAAAAAAGTGTAGGAAAGTACCTAACTACCTAATATTATTACAAAGAAATTTAATTAATGTTAGTTAAAAGTTTATATTTTGTTAGTTAAAAATCATTATAATAATTATTATAACAATAGTGAACAATCACGAATTTGGTAGGTAAACACACTAATTTTCTTTAAAAAAATATATTTCTTTATTTAAAACAATTGTTATTATTATATTAATTAATTATTAAAACTAATTATTATAAATAATTAATTAAATTAAACTAAATAGTTAGTAACAGAAAAAAAAACTCTCAAAAAAAAAGTTACGTCTGTACACGCGCGATGAAAAAAAATCTCACATATCAGACCGATCTGAACTTTTCGCCACGTCACGGGCAACAGAAATTGAAAATAGCTCAAGGGACTGTGGATACATCTAGATAAACATATTATCAACAGCTACTCCAGGTCCCTACAGGTTAGGACCAATATCGATCAAGTTCTAGCGTTTTTGCCGAGCGTGTGAGAATTTTTCCCTATGTGCGTGTACTCACGGGTTAATAATTATTTTCTTCTCTCGGCACTAAAGAGTTCTATTCTTATTAATAATTATTTTCTTCTCTTGGCAGTGGTTAACTTCCACTAAAGAGTTCTATTCTTATTAATAATTATTTTCTTCTCTCGGCAGTGGTTAACTTCCACCAAAGAGTTCTATTCTTATTAACAATTATTTTCTTCTCTCGGCAGTGGTTAACTTCCACTAAAGAGTTCTATTCTTATTAACAATTATTTTCTTCTCTCGGCAGTGGTTAACTTCCACTAAAGAGTTCTATTCTTATTAACAATTATTTTCTTCTCTCGGCAGTGGTTAACTTCCACTAAAGAGTTCTATTCTTATTAACAATTATTTTCTTCTCTCGGCAGTGCTTAACTTCCACTAAAGAGTTCTATTCTTATTAATAATTATTTTCTTCTCTCGGCAGTGGTTAACTTCCACTAAAGAGTTCTATTCTTATTAATAATTATTTTCTTCTCTCGGCACTAAAGAGTTCTATTCTTATTAATAATTATTTTCTTCTCTCGGCACTAAAGAGTTCTATTCTTATTAATAATTATTTTCTTCTCTCGGCACTAAAGAGTTCTATTCTTATTAATAATTATTTTCTTCTCTCGGCACTAAAGAGTTCTATTCTTATTATTAATTATTTTCTTCTCTCGGCACTAAAGAGTTCTATTCTTATTAATAATTATTTTCTTCTCTCGGCACTAAAGAGTTCTATTCTTATTAATAATTATTTTCTTCTCTCGGCACTAAAGAGTTCTATTCTTATTAATAATTATTTTCTTCTCTCGGCACTAAAGAGTTCTATTCTTATTAATAATTATTTTCTTCTCTCGGCACTAAAGAGTTCTATTCTTATTAATAATTATTTTCTTCTCTCGGCACTAAAGAGTTCTATTCTTATTAATAATTATTTTCTTCTCTCGGCACTAAAGAGTTCTATTCTTATTAATAATTATTTTCTTCTCTCGGCACTAAAGAGTTCTATTCTTATTAATAATTATTTTCTTCTCTCGGCACTAAAGAGTTCTATTCTTATTAATAATTATTTTCTTCACTCGGCACTAAAGAGTTCTATTCTTATTAATACTTAATTATTTTCTTCTCTCGGCACTAAAGAGTTCTATTCTTATTAATACTTAATTATTTTCTTCTCTCGGCACTAAAGAGTTCTATTCTTATTAATAATTGTTTTCTTCTCTCGGCAGTGGTTCGGCAATCTGGTCACGATGCGGTGGTGGAACGACCTCTGGCTGAGCGAGGGGTTCGCCAGTTTCCTGGAGTACTATGGGGTGGACCACGTGATGCCCGGCTGGAACATGATGGACCAGTTCATCCTGGACAAGACGCAGCAGGCGCTCAGTTTGGACGCCCTGTCCACCAGTCACCCCATCTCCGTGACCGTGCACGATCCGGTGGAGATTGAGGCCATCTTTGATACGATCTCTTACAGCAAGGTAATGATGGTGGACTCTTTGAGGCCATATTTGATACGATCTCTTACAGCAAGGTAATGATGGTGGACTCTTTGAGGCCATCTTTGATACGATCTCTTACAGCAAGGTAAGTGGAGGGGATTTTTTTTTATTTTTTTTTAATGGTACTGTCTACACATGCTGGCATAGCAAGGTGACTACGCCAACATGCAATAAATGACAAAGGATGGGTACACAATACATACATATACACATTCATAACACGTTGAGCGCCGCAGGGCCCCATGGGGGCTTTTTCTATACTATCAACTGGTACCTAAACCCACATGGGGGCTTTAAAATATGACTTCAGTTTACGTACACTAAGTCCCTATGGGGGTGTTGTATCAATGTATTTCTTATGAAGGAATTATTGCCGTGGAACAGAGCTATAACGTGATGGTCTTGGTTCTGAGCAATCTTATTAGCTGAGATAGCTTGATTTTGAAAATTGACCAATTTTTGCTTGGAACAGACAAAAGTTTACGTCAAAATCATGCGGCGCTCAACGTGATTCATAATAACATTTTCGAAGATCATACTGCATACTGTGTTGAAATTTGTTATAAAAATAAACTTGGTTTTTCATCAAGTTGATTGTAGAGTTTCATTGCTAAGTTCAATGGTGACTTAGTGCTGTTTTTTGGAATTTCAAATAGAATGGTGGGGTTGGGTCTGGTCGTTCTGTGTGTAATTTTAAATTTGGTATGTTCTAGTAGGTATGGGTTGTTTATTTACAAAGCATGTTGATGGTGGACTCTTTGAGGCCATATTTGATACGATCTCTTACAGCATGGTACGTGGAGGGAATTTTACAAAGCATCTTGATGGTGGACTCTTTAAGGCCATATTTGATACGATCTCTTACAGCAAGGTACGTGGAGGGGATTATACAAAGCATCTTGATGGTGGACTCTTTGAGGCCATATTTGATACGATCTCTTACAGCAAGGTAAGTGGAGGGGATTTTACAAAGTATCTTGATGGTGGACTCTTTGAGGCCATATTTGATACGATCTCTTACAGCAAGGTACGTGGAGGGGATTTTACAAAGTATCTTGATGGTGGACTCTTTGAGGCCATCTTTGATACGATCTCTTACAGCAAGGTAAGTGGAGGGGATTTTACAAAGTATCTTGATGGTGGACTCTTTGAGGCCATATTTGATACGATCTCTTACAGCAAGGTAAGTGGAGGGATTTTACAAAGTATCTTGATGGTGGACTCTTTGAGGCCATATTTGATACGATCTCTTACAGCAAGGTGAGTGGAGGGGATTATACAAAGCATCCTCAATCCCATCTAAGTGACCGTGCATGATCCCGTGGAGATAGAGGCCATCTTTGATACGATCTCTTACAGCAAGGTACGTGGAGGGGATTATACAAAGCATCTCGATGGTACCAGTCATCCCATCTCCGTGATCGTGCATGATCCGTGGAGATAGAGGCCATCTTGATACGATCTCTTCAGCAAAGGTACTGAGGGATTTTACAAAGCAAATTTAATCAGTATCAGTATAAACAGAATAGTGAGAGAAGTTGTACTAGATGTACTTGAATATCAGAACATACCTGACAGCTGTTTCGAGCTTCTTTCCTCTCATCAGCAGGTAATAGTTCTGAATGTCCATGCCATCAACTAACCTCTCTATTTAATCAGTTTAAACAGTATAAACAACTAATGATGGTGGACTCTTTGAGGCCATATTTGATACGATGTCTTACAGCAAGGTACGTGGAGGGGATTTTACAAAGTATCTTGATGGTGGACTCTTTGAGGCCATATTTGATACGATCTCTTACAGCAAGGTAAGTGGAGGGGATTTTACAAAGTATCTTGATGGTGGACTCTTTGAGGCCATATTTGATACGATCTCTTACAGCAAGGTACGTGGAGGGGATTTTACAAAGTATCTTGATGGTGGACTCTTTGAGGCCATCTTTGATACGATCTCTTACAGCAAGGTAAGTGGAGGGGATTTTACAAAGTATCTTGATGGTGGACTCTTTGAGGCCATCTTTGATACGATCTCTTACAGCAAGGTAAGTGGAGGGGATTTTACAAAGTATCTTGATGGTGGACTCTTTGAGGCCATATTTGATACGATCTCTTACAGCAAGGTAAGTGGAGGGGATTTTACAAAGTATCTTGATGGTGGACTCTTTGAGGCCATATTTGATACGATCTCTTACAGCAAGGTACGTGGAGGGATTATACAAAGCATCTCGATGGTGACCAGTCATCCCATCTCCGTGATCGTGCATGATCCGGTGGAGATAGAGGCCATCTTTGATACGATCTCTTACAGCAAGGTACGTGGAGGGGATTTTACAAAGCATGTTGATCAGTATCAGTATAAACAGAATAGTGAGAAGTTGTACTAGATGTACATGAATATCAGAACATACCTGGACAGCTGTTTCGAGCTTCTTTCCTCTCATCAGCAGGTAATAGTTCTGAATGTCCATGCCATCAACTAACCTCTCTAATTTAATCAGTTTAAACAGTATAAACAACTAATGATGGTGGACTCTTTGAGGCCATATTTGATACGATCTCTTACAGCAAGGTACGTGGAGGGGATTTTACAAAGTATCTTGATGGTGGACTCTTTGAGGCCATATTTGATACGATCTCTTACAGCAAGGTAAGTGGAGGGGATTTTACAAAGTATCTTGATGGTGGACTCTTTGAGGCCATATTTGATACGATCTCTTACAGCAAGGTGAGTGGAGGGGATTATACAAAGCATCTCATCCCATCTAAGTGACCGTGCATGATCCCGTGGAGATAGAGGCCATCTTTGATACGATCTCTTACAGCAAGGTACGTGGAGGGGGTTATACAAAGCATCTCGATGGTGACCAGTCATCCCATCTCCGTGATCGTGCATGATCCGGTGGAGATAGAGGCCATCTTTGATACGATCTCTTACAGCAAGGTACGTGGAGGGATTTTACAAAGCATGTTGATCAGTATCAGTATAAACAGAATAGTGAGAAGTTGTACTAGATGTACATGAATATCAGAACATACCTGGACAGCTGTTTCGAGCTTCTTTCCTCTCATCAGCAGGTAATAGTTCTGAATGTCCATGCCATCAACTAACCTCTCTAATTTAATCAGTTTAAACAGTATAAACAACTAATGATGGGGACTCTTTGAGGCCATATTTGATACGATGTCTTACAGCAAGGTACGTGGAGGGGATTTTACAAAGTATCTTGATGGTGGACTCTTTGAGGCCATATTTGATACGATCTCTTACAGCAAGGTAAGTGGAGGGGATTTTACAAAGTATCTTGATGGTGGACTCTTTGAGGCCATATTTGATACGATCTCTTACAGCAAGGTACGTGGAGGGATTTTACAAAGTATCTTGATGGTGGACTCTTTGAGGCCATCTTTGATACGATCTCTTACAGCAAGGTAAGTGGAGGGGATTTTACAAAGTATCTTGATGGTGGACTCTTTGAGGCCATCTTTGATACGATCTCTTACAGCAAGGTAAGTGGAGGGGATTTTACAAAGTATCTTGATGGTGGACTCTTTGAGGCCATATTTGATACGATCTCTTACAGCAAGGTAAGTGGAGGGGATTTTACAAAGTATCTTGATGGTGGACTCTTTGAGGCCATATTTGATACGATCTCTTACAGCAAGGTACGTGGAGGGGATTATACAAAGCATCTCGATGGTGACCAGTCATCCCATCTCCGTGATCGTGCATGATCCGGTGGGGATAGAGGCCATCTTTGATACGATCTCTTACAGCAAGGTACGTGGAGGGGATTTTACAAAGCATGTTGATCAGTATCAGTATAAACAGAATAGTGAGAAGTTGTACTAGATGTACATGAATATCAGAACATACCTGGACAGCTGTTTCGAGCTTCTTTCCTCTCATCAGCAGGTAATAGTTCTGAATGTCCATGCCATCAACTAACCTCTCTAATTTAATCAGTTTAAACAGTATAAACAACTAATGATGGTGGACTCTTTGAGGCCATATTTGATACGATCTCTTACAGCAAGGTACGTGGAGGGGATTTTACAAAGTATCTTGATGGTGGACTCTTTGAGGCCATATTTGATACGATCTCTTACAGCAAGGTAAGTGGAGGGGATTTTACAAAGTATCTTGATGGTGGACTCTTTGAGGCCATATTTGATACGATCTCTTACAGCAAGGTACGTGGAGGGGATTTTACAAAGTATCTTGATGGTGGACTCTTTGAGGCCATCTTTGATACGATCTCTTACAGTAAGGTAAGTGGAGGGGATTTTACAAAGTATCTTGATGGTGGACTCTTTGAGGCCATCTTTGATACGATCTCTTACAGCAAGGTAAGTGGAGGGGATTTTACAAAGTATCTTGATGGTGGACTCTTTGAGGCCATATTTGATACGATCTCTTACAGCAAGGTAAGTGGAGGGGATTTTACAAAGTATCTTGATGGTGGACTCTTTGAGGCCATATTTGATACGATCTCTTACAGCAAGGTACGTGGAGGGGATTATACAAAGCATCTCGATGGTGACCAGTCATCCCATCTCCGTGATCGTGCATGATCCGGTGGAGATAGAGGCCATCTTTGATACGATCTCTTACAGCAAGGTACGTGGAGGGGATTTTACAAAGCATGTTGATCAGTATCAGTATAAACAGAATAGTGAGAAGTTGTACTAGATGTACATGAATATCAGAACATACCTGGACAGCTGTTTCGAGCTTCTTTCCTCTCATCAGCAGGTAATAGTTCTGAATGTCCATGCCATCAACTAACCTCTCTAATTTAATCAGTTTAAACAGTATAAACAACTAATGATGGTGGACTCTTTGAGGCCATATTTGATACGATGTCTTACAGCAAGGTACGTGGAGGGGATTTTACAAAGTATCTTGATGGTGGACTCTTTGAGGCCATATTTGATACGATCTCTTACAGCAAGGTAAGTGGAGGGGATTTTACAAAGTATCTTGATGGTGGACTCTTTGAGGCCATATTTGATACGATCTCTTACAGCAAGGTAAGTGGAGGGGATTTTACAAAGTATCTTGATGGTGGACTCTTTAAGGCCATATTTGATACGATCTCTTACAGCAAGGTAAGTGGAGGGGATTTTACAAAGTATCTTGATGGTGGACTCTTTGAGGCCATATTTGATACGATCTCTTACAGCAAGGTACGTGGAGGGGATTTTACAAAGTATCTTGATGGTGGACTCTTTGAGGCCATCTTTGATACGATCTCTTACAGCAAGGTAAGTGGCGGGGATTTGTCCACCAGTCATCCCATCTCCGTGATCGTGCATGATCCCGTGGAGATTGAGGCCATCTTTGATTTATTTATTTATAAACTCTTAATTAGTAGGAAGAACATATATATATATACAGACAAATAATGGTAAATATAAAAATAGACAATAATAATAATCTATATCTATAAAAGAAAGCTGTCTGTATGTGTGTATGTGTGTATGTATGTATGTGTGTATGTATGTTCTTTATACAAATCCACACCGTTTGACCGAGAAACCTGAAATTTTGCACATAGGTCCGCTTGGATCAGGAAATTCTTCTAGGCTAGATTATATCTCTTTGAGGTTAAGCTACAATGAGTAAGGATAAAAATAGATGGGTGACGCAAAAAAAATTCACGTTTTTTGACATAAATGACATTTTTTCTCGAAATTTGTCGTGACGACCTATCAACTCAAAGCGAGAAAGTTTTAGGCAAGGGTTTGAGCTTTCCATTGACATATCGATCGCGAATTTCTGATGAGCCGTTCTTGAGCTACGCCGGGTAAGGTAAAAAAATGGATGGGTAACATGTAAAATTTTCACGTTTTTTGACCTAAATGACATTTTTTCTCGAAATTTGAAGTGACAACCTATCAACTCAGAGCGAGAAAGTTTTAGGCAAGGGTTTAGGCTTTCATTTGACATATTGATCGCGAAATTCTGATGAGCCATTCTTGAGCTACGCCGGGGAAGACCAGAAAATAAATGGGCGACAAAAAATATTCAGGTTTTTTTCCAAACCTAAATGACATTTGGTGTGTGTGTGTGTGTATGGTGTGTGTGTATGGTGTGTGTGTATGGTGTGTGGTGTGTGTGTGTGTGTGTGTGTGTATGGTGTGTGGGTGTGTGGTGTGTGTGTATGGTGTGTGTGTGTGGGGTGTGTGTGTGGTGTGTGTGTATGGTGTGTCGTGTGTGTGTGTATGTGGTGTGTGTGTATGTGGTGTTGGTGTGTGTGTGTGGTGTGTGTGTGTGGTGTGTGTGTGTGTGTGTGGGTGTGTGTGTGTGTATGTGGTGTGTGTGTGGTGTGTGGTGTGTGTGTGTGTATGTGGTGTGTGTGTATGTGTTGTCTGTGGGTGTGTGGTGGTGTGTGGGTGTGGTGTGGTGTGTGTGTGTGTGTGTGGGTGTGTTGGATTGGGTGTGTGTGGTGGTGGGTGTGCGTTGTGTGTGTTTGATGGGCTGGCGAAGCGGCGGGTGTAACCCGCTAGTAATAATATAATCAAGGAAAAAAAAAAAAAAACAAACAAAATATATACATATGTCCTAACTAAAGGGCGGGGTTATTGCCTATGGCAATCTCTTCCACCCAACCCTGATACGATCTCCTACAGCAAGGTACGTGGAGGGGATTATACAAAGCATCTCATCCCATCTCCGTGATCGTGCATGATCCGGTGGAGATTGAGGCCATCTTTGATACGATCTCTTACAGCAAGGTAGCCCTTTCGCTCCTGAGACTTTTACTCAATTTACACTCCTCGCGAGATTTGACAAAAATCATCAAGTTGAAATGTAAACAAAACTCAAATTTGACCAAGGAGGTTAAAAACTAAACACAGTATCACTTTGAAAAAACTGCAGCTAAAGAGAACAAGCAGACGCCATTTTACTGATCAAAATTTATAGCCCTCACGATCGTTTAATCCGGGAGCGAAAGGGGTAGGTGGAGGGGATTTTACAAAGCATCTTGATGGTGGACTCTTTGAGGCCATATTTGATACGATCTCTTACAGCAAGGTACGTGGAGGGAATTTTACAAAGCATCTTGATGGTGGACTCTGTAACTATGTGAAAGCGTATCATATTGATTGAAATCGACAAATATGAATTTCACTGACTTCACAGAAAATAAAATGTGGGTGGGTAACACAAGTTTTATAATAGTAAATAAAACATGATTCGCCGGTTTGGCATCTTGTCCTAACTAAATAGTGGGGTTATCGCCTATGTCAATCTCTTCCACCCAACCCTTGTAATGGAATGTAATCCTGATTTTCAGGGCGCCGCAATTCTGTACATGCTGGAGAAGTTCCTAGGCCAGGGGACTCTACGAGCGGGACTCAATGACTACTTGAACACCCACAAGTATGGGAACGCCGAGACCAAGGATTTCTGGAGCGTCCTCAGCAAACACTCAAACCATTCTCTCAACGTTAAGGTACACCCTATAGTTCATTTATAATTTAGGGTGAAATGTTTTCCCCGTGACATAATGGTCCGCGTGTTTTAGCATTTTTAAATTTTGAATTACTTTATCTAGATATTTCAAGTGGTTTTTTTGGAGACCCTATAGTTACTGGGTCAAATGTGCACTAGTGCACCAGTAGTCAAGTGGTTGCCGCGCTAGTCTAGTAATCCAGGTAGCGTAGGGATCCGTGGGTTCGAGTCGCACCCATTGCATGAATTTTTCCTCATTAATTTGAGGTTGTTACCACATATCAATAAGACTCTGAAGGTTAAGTGGTAGAAAATACTTTGAGCATTAACCTCGCCTGGTGGTTACCTTCAACTAAAGAGTGTTATTATTATATTGTCGAATCTAAGAAATGGTTAGACCATTTGGGAAAGAAATTGATTGGAATTACGGGTGATCCCCGTTCCAATCATTTTCTTTACCAAAAAATTGGTCTGGCCATTCAAAGAGGAAATGCTTCTTGCATCCTCGGTTCCCTTCCGGAAGGACGGTCCTTGGGACAAGTTTTTTATATTTAATAAAACTAAATAAAACATTTCTTCAAAAAAAAAAAAAAAAAAAAATAATAATAATTATATTATCATTCCTAAGAAATATCAAACTCAACTCAAGTAATCAAACTCAAGTAATCAAACTTGCATCTGGTGAAATAGTCCGTCTGAGAACCTCAGTTACATGTTCGAATGTACTCTGTCGACTCTCTCCTCCCACAGGCGATCATGGACACGTGGTCTCGGCAAATGGGATTCCCCGTGATTCACATTTCCCGCGTGGTGACTCACCCGCCTCCTCCCCCCAACACCACCACCACCACCCCCCTCCCTCCCACCGCCCTGGTCGAATTCTCCGCGGTGCAGACCCGCTTCCTGCTCACCAACGAGCCGTGCGGGATCAACCAGACGGGCGCCCTGTTGCCCAAGTCGCCGTACGACTACAAGTGGTTCGTCCCGCTCAGCTACTACACGGACCAGACGGGCTACACGCAGCAGCAGATCGTGTGGATGAACATGACGAATGGTGAGTGAAATGAATCATCCCCCGAAACCACCACGTCGTGGTTAGAAAATGAAGAACGCCTACTCAAAAGAAAGAGTAATAAAGCTAAAAATACATGATAACATGTGGGATACCTATACATAGTTTTAGATTGTAAGGTAAACTTACACTCTGCCGCGTTGTCTCTTTCTCTAATTGTACAGGGCGTCCTGCACACCTCCGCCGAGTAGTTAGATTATCTTAATCAGCCAGTTTGCAATTTCCCAAGGATTTAATGGCTTATAAAGAAAAAGCCCAAGTTCTCACGATGGAATACAATATACCCAGGACCCGGACCTATAGTCTCTTCTTGCAGAGTATTCAAATTTTGTATTAAATTGTATTAACCAAAAATCGATTGCGTTTTCCAGTCTCGTTCAAGCTGCCCGCTTCCATCAATTGGATCAAGGCTAACGTGAATCAGTCAGGGTTCTACCGGGTGACCTACGATGACGACTTGTGGCATGCCTTAATCCAAGCCCTGAAAACCAACCACGAGATATTCAGCCCTGCCGATAGGGCCAGTCTAATAGACGATGCTTTCACGCTGAGCAGGTGAGTTGGGGGAGAACTTTGGGAGATGCTTTTTCTTGAGAGACTATGTTCTTGTTGAAAAACATCTCATTGATATTGAAGACCATTCAAGGCTCGAAAATGTTTGCATATTATAGTTTACAATGATGTCACCCTATGTTTGTCATGACAAAGATTTCATTCTCTATTCCATCAATCTACCCCTTTTGAAAAGGGGCGCTCGCTGGTATTAGCCTCAAACCCACCACACAAACACACACACGATGTGTAATATTGAATTCCTTTTACTCTCAGGGCTGGTCTGGTGAATGCCACGGTACCTCTGGACCTCTCCACGTATCTTCTCAAGGAGAAGGACTACGTCCCTTGGGCCACGGCCCTGGAACACTTCCAGCACTGGAGAACGTCACTGGCAGAGGCCTCTCCCTATCGCCTCTTCGAGACCTACGTGAAGAAGCTCCTGACTCCCATCTCCAACTTCCTGGGCTGGGAGGACACTGGGTCCCATCTCACCAAGCTCATGAGGTGAGTCTCGCTAGAGGACTAAACAGAGAACGGACAACCCAACAAGACAGGCTAGCTTGCCCAAAGGTTTCATAAGTTATAAAGAAAAAGCCCAAGTTCACACGATGGTTGATCGCACATATAAATATGTGGTTCGGAACGAGCCAACATTTCCACTTGAGTTGGCTGGAGACCAGCTGTGGTTGGCTGGTTAACAAGAACAACATAAAGTGAGTGGTTGGAGCCCTTGTCCAGAGATCCAGTTAGCTGTGGAACAGATATTGGTCTTGGTGTATAAGTAGTGATTTAAGTATTTATATTAGACGGTCAGCGCAAGACTTATAGTCCCATTATGACAAAGGGTATGGTTTGAATTAATTAGTTCTTTTATTTAATTCTCAGATCAGACATCCTAGCAGCGGCAGTTCTGTGTGGAGTGGACAATGTAGTCAAGGAGTCCAAGGCGAAATTCAACGGATGGATGGAGAAAGGATTCCGTATCCCGCCGAACCTGAGAGAGGTCGTGTACTATGCAGGTATGTGATTTACCTATACTATCATGCAAAAATATCTTTTTTGAGATAATGCCACGAAAACTTACTGTAGTTTATGACAAAGCCCACGATGGTACTCGGATGCTTAAAGCGCTAGTCTGGTAATCCAGGTAGCCTAGGGATCCTTTGCTTCAAATCCCACCCAGTGCATGAATTTTTCCTCATTAATTTGAGCTTGTGATCACATTATAATAAGACTCTAAAGGTTAGGTGGTAGAAAATGCTTTGAGCATTAACCTCGCCTGGTGGTAGGTATTCTTCCAATAAGAAATGTTATTACCCAGACAGCACGGCAGGTGACTTCCAGTCTGGATTTAAGGTGGAAATATCCAGGTGTATAAAGTCAACTGGACCTCCAGCTGTCCCGACAGCTGGATTTTTCCATTATGGATTAAATCAGTTGACCAGCCACCTGGATATTTCCAACAAAAATCCATCTAGACTCAGTCACCTGGGCAGTCAGCTGGAAGTATAACGAATCTCTCCAGCTAGGACATAAATAGAATTTAGTCAGTTGACCAGTCAGCTGGAGATGCTCCACATTTCTCCAGTTTACATAAAACGCGTCCTTTGTTGAAGACGCCATCTTTGATCTTTCGTAATTTCAGAATCATTGTGATATTGGTGATATGGTGATTGTAAATTGTTTTAAATAATTAATAATTCTTTTAAATATGTATTTCATTTAGTTTTGAACATTTTTAAATACAATTTAAAAATTTAAAATTTTAAATTTTAAAATATCATTTTAATTAGTTTTGATCTTTTTTATAACTACTGGAATAGTGTTTAGATAAAACTCGTCCTTTGTTGAAGGAAATTCAGAAATTGTGATATTTTTGTGACAAATTGTGAATTGTTTTAAATAATTAATAATTCTCTTAAATAATAGGTATTTCATTTATTTGAACATATTTTAAATACAAATAATATTTTAATTAGTTTTGAACATCTTTTTTATAACTATGAAAGTGTTTACTTTGTCATTTCTGAACTCCAAATTTGCTTTCGAGATGTTTCAAAAAATAGTTCTTAAGTTTGTCTAAATCGTGACAGAAGGAAAGGAGAGGACAAGAAGCAGTTAATACTGGATCACCTTTTTCATCTGACAATAACCATCCATTTCTAGAGACATCCACTTGGACCCTAATGAACTTTCTGCACTCTGCTGTTCCTGGACCTTCAGTGGGATTAACACCTTCAGTTCACTTGGAATCATACCAGCTACCCATATTAATCTCACCTAGCCTAGCCAAGCCAAAGCAGGACCATGAATGCTAGTCTCATGTGTTAAGGGAAACAGAATTTTTTATGCTCAAGATCTCTTGACCATAGGTTGGCTAAAAAAAGGTTCTGGTTCAAGCAAAGAAACAGCTGAATGCATAGTGCTAGATAGTGAAATTTTTCACTCTGTGGATTTTATTTAGATGTACAATACTTTATAAAATATAAATATTCATTATAAAATGAATATTTCACTGATAGGTGGTTCTGCCACACTAAAAAATGATGTTTACTTTGTGACATGCTTCCTGATTTCTTGATTTAAAATTATTTGGCCAATTTACTGTGCACTGTTCATAATAACAATAATAACTATTGTGCTCTCTCTACCACCTTATTACTATGAAGGCCCTTAAATTTTGAGTTAATTTTATATCTATTTAAAAAAAGTGTTCCACACTATTGTGTTTTATAATTTCACTAGTCTTAACAAGTCAATTTTGTTTTAATTTAAGTATAACAATGTTTTTTGGTAATAATTCTCAAAGCAAACAACCCAGCAATTCTAATTAGCCACAGCAGTATATAAATTGTCATGAAGGATTACAAATACATAATAACATTCACTAATCCATGTTCAACCCCGTTAGACATTGCTTAACTTTTGCAATTTCATGAAAACTGGTGTATTCCATGCCCCATCTTCATTTTCTGCTGGCTATTAGTTTATTTCTTTGTTATTTTTGGTTTCTCAAAAGAAATATATTTTAATTTACATAGTATTATTATTTTATTGTGATTATGTACATGTTATGAGCATATTTTATAATTGGATATCATTATTTTATTTCTATACTAGCTAAAACCTGGCATTTTGTCACCATTAAGGTTTTTTCTCATGGCTGGTGTCCCAATAAAAATAATAATAACACTTTTAACTGGAAGGTAACCACCAGGTAAGGTTAAAGGTTATGCTCAAAGCATTTTCTACCACCTAACCCTCAGAGTCTTATTATTATGTGGTCACAACCATAATGAGGAAAAAATTGAAACAACGGAACCCTATGCTAGGTTGATTATCTGACTAGCGCATTAACCACTTGATTACCAGTGCACTTGAAAATTGTATTAGATATTTTAATTTTGATAATTTTCTAGTATGTTGAAGGTGGCTTAGGGGGGGGGAACTCTCAGTGAGAGTACCGTTTGGTATTGTAACCCCAAGAGGACATAGTCAGCCAGACATGCATAACTTTGAGTTTTATATATAGAGATTATACCTACTTAGAAATACTTGTGATACATTGGTACAAGGTCTTGTGACATGGTGGAAATTTGATAGTGCATTTTACACTTTTGGGACAATTTTTTTTAATAATAAACACTCTTATTGTAAAAATATAATAATGTTAAAGAGTCTTATTTGAATTGTGTTGTTTAAAACAGAGTAGTTATTTTCTTTTTCTTTCCAAATTTATATATGAAAAAAAAATATACTCAAAATTGTGTGTGTGTACGTGTTAAAAAAACCTATTTAAAATTTATTACTTTATTTTTATACAAAAAAAATATTCTTCATGAGATTTGAATGTATGGCCTCTAAATTAAATAACTGAAATTGAATTTATGCCTAATATACATTTGTTTCTAGTATTTTTATTACTATTATTATTTGAAAAAAAAAATGCATATAATGGGATTCGAACCCACAACCTCAAAACCAAGAGCATAGCATTTGATTATTATGTAGTATAATGTACAGTATAGGTAAATAGGTATGTCAACATTGTGGTAGTGAGTTACTACCCATCCACTAGAGAGCGCTACAAGTAGCTGGAAATAAGTGGAACAAATCCAGTTGACTTTGGGCAACTGACTTCCAGTTAAAAGTTGGGTTACTTTCCAGTTCATTTCCAGTTGATTTCCAGGTGGAGGTCAGGTGGAAGGTGGAAATCTCCAGTTGATTTCCAGGTGGGCAAGTAGACTTTTTCCACCTAACAGTATGGTATACATCCAGTTGACTGTGCTGTCTGGGTAATTACTATTATTATGGTTGATCGCACAATAGAAATATGTGGTTCAGAACGAAGCAACTTTTCCTCTTAAGTTGGCTGGAGAGCATCACTCCCACCACTTATGTTCAGCATGATTGGCAAGGTGAGTTTTCATAATTGTGACATCACCATTGTGTCCATTGTTGTTGTTTTTTGTTTGTTTTTTTTACATAAATCTGCACTGATATATCCTTTGGGAGGATATATCATTTTTGCTTGACACAAAGATGATAACTTTTTTCCCATCCTGTGTTTCTCATCAGGTACAGTGTAGTGATTGTTTGGTAGTGCCGTCAACCAGCCTGCCTCCTGACCCTCGTTCCAGAAAGCACACTCTCATAATCTTCGAATCTTCCATTCAACCGTCACACAACGTTATTGGTTATTTCGTTGAAATTAACCAATCAGAGTGCGTTGTGTGACGGTTGAAAGGGATATTTGGGGATTATGAGAGTGAGAGTGCTTTCTGGAACGGGAAGCTGCTCTCTTTAAATAGCTTCATATCTAGACATGTTGTTTGTGTTGACTCAAGCCGTATTTTTCTTTCTAACCAAAGTGGATTCAAATGGAATAAAATGGACGAACTGGAAGAAAGTCATTTTTCTTTTGGAAGAGGAAAAAAATTTCTTCCAGTTTGGTTAACCAAAATGGATTTATAAAATTCTTGCTTCTATTTCTTTTATAGGTTAAGTTTTCATTTTTCCATTGTTTATCTTTAAAAGTACCGAAACCCATTTTTCTTCCACGAATAGTGGGGAAGCTAACCTGGAAATTGCAAATGGAAATATTTGCAAGAAACCGAACCTGGATTTTTTTTTAAAATCCAAAAGAAAAACATCTACCAACTGCAGAAATGCTGCAGCCGGCACTGGATCGATCATCCTTGATTCTAGACATTGGAAATATTTGGAAGAAACCGAACGTCTAGATATTTGATTCATTTTGATCGGTTAAAGATGTATTATCATATAATTATAAGATATTATTCATATGCATTAATTAAAATACAAATTCAAAAACTCATAGATAAAACACCTCCCGCATAGCCGCTTTTCTCTTTATTGTACTCAACACACTCACCGCATTTCCAACCTGGACTTATCTTTTGCATTAGTTATGCTTTTTCTCTCATCTCTCCTGTCACATAGGTACGCTATCTGCTCTCCCAACTGTTTCAAATTGTTTTGATCGGTTGATTGTGATTATCCATAGATGAACTATATTTGAATACATTTACTAACAGTAATATATATACATCTTCCATAGTAGTACAAACTGGAAGTGTGCCCAGCACACTAGCCGCATTCCCGCGCTGTATTGCAATGGACAGTCTTTGCATTAAGAACGCTTTGGATTTGGAAGTGCCAGTGAGCTGAGACAATGAGTTGATTCTGATTGGTTCTTCTCTCCAGGCATCAAGTATGGCGGAGTGAAGGAGTGGCAGAACTGTTGGGCCAAGTACAACAGCACGCGGGTTCCGAGCGAGCGGAAGCTTCTTCTCAAGGTGCTGGGGGCGTCCCGGGACCCGTGGATATTACAGAGGTGAGTAACTAAAATAAGAAGGAAGGTGGTTGAAAAGAATAACCTTATTTATACTTTCCAAATAGAGTCACCGTGGCCGAGTGAGTTAGCGCGCTAGGCATTGCACGCACGGTGACCTGGGTTCGATCCCCAGCGGGGCAGCAATTTTTCTGCTCTGTACTTGGATGTTCAGGGTCCACTCATACCTCGTGAGGACAACTGAGTAGTTACTTGTATGAGTAACGACCGGTGGCGGTATTACCAGAGTAAAAAGAAATGAATATAATAGAATAATTCGAAAAGTAAAGGAGGCTCTTAGTAATGCTGCGCTACTCACAAAAATTGTGAAGAGGCCTTGAGCTTCACCAAAAATAAAACCATACATACACACTTCTCAAATAGAACCTCACCTAACCTTGGAACTATTAAAAATCCTGAAGTAATGCCACTCGATGGTTCCAGGGTAACAACTAAAGAAAATTTATGTAAAAAAAAATGTTTCTAGACGGTATTAAAGCTTCGCCCTGGCTTATAGGCTCAAACCTATGCCTGTGTTGGATGCAAATTTTCCCCACAAAAAAGACGTTTCTATCAGTATTGGTTTGGTACACGAATCTCGCATTGTTTAGACACTAATTCCAACAGGATTCGTCAAATTAGAACTAGTTTGCCCATGTAAAATGTATACGAGATTAAGCCAAAACGAGGTTTCACGAAACCTCTATTTAGTCTTTTTTTTGTTGATAGAAACGGTCATGAGCTTCACGTTTAAAACTTCTTTTCCTTCCTCTCTAGATATCTGATGGCAACATTGGATCGTGACGTCATACAGCCTCAGGACGTGAAAGATGTCCTCAGTTAGTCTTTTTTTTGTTGATAGAAACGGTCATGAGCTTCACGTTTAAAACTTCTTTTCCTTCCTCTCTAGATATCTGATGGCAACGTTGGATCGTGACGTCATAAAGCCTCAGGACGTGAAAGATGTCCTCAGTGTGGTCGCCAACAATCCCGAGGGCCACTTCCTGGCCTGGCGACATCTCAAGGCCCACTGGAAGGGCCTCCAGAACCTCTTCGGCAACGGCACGTTCAGTATGGGGGCCCTGATTGGAGTGGTGACGTCACACTTTTCGGCCCCGTACGATCTTCATGAGGTATGCCGCTTTAAAGGATATATTTTTTATTAAATAATAATAATGGTTTATTTATACTGCCCGATTTGGACTATTAAAGTCCCATTATTTTAGCAGTAAGCCTAAGGCGTATTATTATGTGATAAAAATACCAAATGGGAGGATAACTTGTCATGTCCCGGCTGGGTTTCGAACCCGCGACCTCTGGAATCTCTGGATTCACAGAGTGCCGCCTTTACCACTGAACTACCGGGACAGAATTTTACAACAAATTCTCATGGAGGAGTGCACTTTAATAGTCAGAGGAGCCAAAGTAAATAAGCGGTTGGAACATGCGTGTATTCCACGAGTAACCCGGGTTCTAACCCCGGTGGAGTCGGATTTTTTCGGCCTAAGTCGGGTGTAACGGGGTTAGTGGGTCACTCAACTGAATTTTGGCTGTTAAGGGGTCACTCACACCTCGTGAGGAAAAATGAGTAGCTGCTTTAATGTGAGCAGCGACCAGTGGCCGAATTATAGACAAAAATAACACATTAGTATATTAGAGATACGGGAAAGTCCTATAATTCTGCGCTACCCACTAGAATTGTGATTTAATAACACAAAATAAACACATTTATGTAATTACTACATGAGTGACGTTAAACGTGCCAGCCTTCGTGGCGTAATGGTTGTGACCACTGCCCGTGGTCCAGAGATACCGAGTTCGATTTCCGGTTGGGGCACTTATTCTGTTCCCTCCAAACACGTGAGGCTGGTATTTTCGGCTCTACCCAGGCTGGAGGTAAATAGTATAGTAGTGCTTTATTTTGACTGTCGGTTCGAGACAGGGAGTTCCATTATGTTAAACATATATCTCCCTTGCCTTTATCCCATATTAGCTTATGTTGCTTTTTTGGGGTCGGCATTGTTCAACCTCATGGTTGAGGTTGGTAGGGTGGAGCACGTTTTTTATGGCTGGATGCCCTTCCTAACGCCAACGATTCTATTTGATTTAACGTCCTGGATTAGGACGGGGGTTTTTACCCTCCATTCGCTGGGAATCGTACGAGCTACCCACATTAACCTCACCCAGCCTGGGTAGGGCCGGAAATGGCAGCCTCACGTGTTTGGATGGAACGTTTAATAGATCTAAATAGAGGTCCACTCTATAATAATAAACTCAAAACGCCTCCTCCTCCTCAGGTGAAAGCTTTCTTCAAAGACATGGACGTGGGGTCAGGCGCCCGCTCCCTGGAGCAAAGTTTGGAAACCATTGAGCTCAACATCCATTGGGTGCGGCGCAACGAGGAACCCATATTCCAGTGGTTGTCAAACTATCTACAGTAGCACGGGCGGCTCGGTTAGATCATCTTGGAACCAAGTTTAAGGGCCCTTGTATAAATGAAATCGACTTTTGAACCACCGACCTCGGTAGCTTCATCGATAACGCGGCGGACTTGTAACCTGGAGGTCGGTGGTACAAGTCCCTGTTTCAGCGTAGATTTAGTAAAGCGAGTTTGAGTAGTTGTGATATCACGAAAGTGATTAACACAAATATGATAACTTTCAATCTTTAAGTTGGCGGACTTGTAACCTGGAGGTCGGTATCGGAGTCCTGGTTTCGGTGAACAATGAGCAGCGTGAGAGTATTTGTGATATCACGAAAGTAATGAACACAAATTTGATAACTTCTTTTTTCATCGATTGTTGATTTAATTTCTGTTCCGAAATCGATTTTTTTTCTCAATCCAGACCAAATCTTAACATTTTAGTAAAGGATACTTTGCGTCCATTTTAGAATACAAACAGTCCATTTATTTATGCTGTGATCTATAATGTTCAATTAAGGCACAAGTTAAGGTAGGTGGTGTTGATTTAATATTGATTAAATAATTTCGTTTCCATTTAAAGCCTTATTTTCAGTTCTATGTAGGTATACGGTCCAATGGATTTTTTTTTTGTTTTGAAAAGGATGAATTATAATAAATATGTCTATCATTTCGGTTTTTTTACTATTAATTATTAAGAACTCTTTGAATGGGCGCTCTTACTATTATTATTATTATTTAGACAGTTAAAAATTAATGTATAAAATTGGAAACAATATGAGAAGAAAAAATGGAGAAAAAATAAAAATAAAATATACACACATGTCCTAACTAAATGGCGGTGTTATTGCCTTCGGCAATCTCTTCCACCGAACCCTTACTTCCATAGATGTAAAAGTAACTTTTCTTATCTATAACAATAAAGAGTATTCACCTTGGTGTATATTCGGCTTGCACTCCAGGTGATTCGGGTCCGAATCCCGGCGGGGTCGGATTTTTGCGCCTCTATTCTTTGGATGTCGGGATTGTCGGGCCTACCCTAGCCTCGTGAGGACATTATTGGGGTAGTTGTAAAGTGGACAATGACCAGTGGCGGCATTAAGAAATTGACATTGGAATATGCTGGTTGATTGGAGACATATGGTGCATTGGCATTAGTTTTCGCAATGTCGATGCCACCCACCAAATAATTGTGTCGTAGGTAATTATACAAAAAATTAGCTTTTTTATGTATACCATTCTATTGACAAATTTAATAGAAATACCAAATAATAAGAGCGCACGAATAGCTCAGTGGTTAACCACTCACTTGCCATGCAGAAGGTCTCGGGTTCAAACCCCCGCGTCAACAAAAATTTGTATTCAAAATTTGGTTTCAGAATTTTGTAAGGGATACGCTCCGGTGCGCTCGTGTGCTGGGTCACACCGAAATGGGAATTACTATGTCACTTCTCGCCTATCAGAGGAGAGGCATACAACGGGACGGGCAGGCTACAACACAGACCACTAGCGTCTACGGTAGCTCCTGTTTCATGGTTACGAAATAAAAGAGGCTGTGAAACACTCATCTCAAAAAAAATGGCTGTCGTGTCCCCAAGTATTTTTATGTTTGGTATAATATATCATGCCGACCTCCGTGGCTCAGTGGATAAGAGCATTGGCTACTGACCCGGAGGTTGCGGGTTCGAATCCTGGCCGGAACGGAAATTTCTGAATGAAATTTTCCATTTCCAGAATGACATGCATGTAAAGGTACAGTGCCCTGAAGAAATGCGAAAGCGGTTCCGAGGCACACTTACCTTTTAAAAAAAATATGCATCTACATTTTAAATTAACCACCTAGGTATGTGGTTTTAAGGTACCTAGGTAAAAGTTTTTTTTTTAAGCTAATTTTAATAAATTTTATTTTTTAATAATGAAATGTGACATAACTGTGTATTGCTTTTGACGTTTTCCCTCGATTAATGATAGAATTTCTGCCATTTGTTTTTTTTTACGTTTTAAAATTAAGTTAACTGTCTATTGAATTTGGCTGGCTAAGTACATAATACATTGGCATCTGTAAATAATAAGCGATAGGTATACAATTTTGATGTCACAAGGCGTGATTGGATTAAACTTTCTTGATGAGTAGTACCTATAATTTTAATTACTACAATCGTTTTCAATAAATTTATTTGTGGTGTTTTGATTTAGGTAGATCTTCAAACGGAATAGGTATCCAGAGCACGTCTCATAATTTAAATACTTGTTTCAGTTGGTAACTATTTCATTCTAAAAAAACAGGAAAGAATAACGAGACTCGGTCATATTTTTTATAAGTGTCTGTGGGTGCGGAACGTTAAACAGGGAGAAGACCAGTGTCTCGCTAGAGGACTGACTATAAACAGAGAAATGACTAGCTATTCTAGCTAACCCTTACAAGCCAGGATACGTTGCAGTTTCTCAAAGGAGTTAATGACTTAGAAAGAAATATTCGATGTCCTCACGATGGTTAATCGCACATAGAAATATGTGGTTCAGGACGAGCCAACTATTGCCTGGAGACCATCACAGCAGTTTTAGTCATGCTGTTTATAACAACATATTTTTCGTAAGGTAGTTACTTAATCCTCGACTACCCTACCCACCTTTAAATTATAGGAATTAAAGTTTCATTACCTAATTTACGTATCTAACTTTAAAGGCGGAATTAATAGACAACATCAATAACTTAAGTTGATGGTAAGTGTTGATTTTCCCTATCTTACTCAGTACGCAATACGTGACTTAGCGCTACAGAGGTATACAAAAATGTCTATTAATTCCGCCCTTATTTTTCCCTGTTTCACTCCTATAATTCCTACGAGCCTATTACAAAAGTTTGATAGGTACCTATTTCTTTTTAATTATCTTCGCAACAACCACATCAATTTTTTTAACTTTTTCATGAATTGTACTAAAAATAAGTTTTATTATTGAAATTAAAATAAATTGAAAATAAATCGATATTATTCTAGTCATTTTCGTGATAATTTCGAAAGATGAAATAAAATCAGAAATCGTTGTTAATTATTTATGTAAATATGTTGTTTTTAGGTACAGAATTCCAGATAAAATGTAGGTACAACTTTAAATAGGTAGGTAGGTACTTTAAATAGGTAGGTACTTTAAATAGGTAGGTTGGATTTTTCCCGTCATCAAGTTTGGTATAAGTTTGAGTCTGTGGATAGCAGCTCAAAATATAAAGCTGTGGACGAAAAAAGTGATGTTTTAGATGATTATTCAATCTTGAGTGGTCACCCACCAAGTTCTAACATTGTTAGAGAATACTATACTTTTACTTCCGAGAAATTTCTAATAAGTAGAAATCTGAAGTATTGTGTTCGTTTTTGTAAAAAAAAATATTTTTTTGCTCCGAATTCAATTTTTTTCATATTTCTGGACGTTTCATAACCTCCTGAGCAAATTTGGTTTTGTGTCCGTCTGTGGGTCTGTCGGTCCGTCGGTGAGGTTAAAATTTGAGTAGATAGCTGGTTTGTGTGTTTCCAGCGAAAGGAGCGTGAAACTTCCTTCGTGTTACTATGACCATCAAGTTGAAAGCTGTGTTAAACCAGCCTCCATGGCGTAATGGTTGTGACTACTGCCCGTAGTCTAGAGTTCTCGAGTCCAAAGTTTTCGACGAAAATTCTGTGCCAGCCTCACGTGTTTGGATGGCATTTACGGCATTTACGGCCGTACCCAGGCTGGGTGAGGTTAATGTGGGTAGCTGTTACGATTCCCAGTGAATGGAGGGTTAAACCCTCGTCCTGACTATCTATCTCAGTCATGACGTTAAAAGCAAATAGAATCAACTGGTCCCAATAGATCTAATTAGGTCGCAGTGTTAATTGTAACGATTTCACTGAAAACCCTGCAACCAGGTCAGATAACAGTAATAATAGTGTATGACCATGAAGTTGAAAGCTGTGTTAAACCAGAAAAAAGTAAAAAGTAACTATTATCACATTAAACATACGTTTGTATTACAGGTCAATACCAAGGATTGAAAACTGCAAAAGGGTCAGAAGCGCACGTCTGCGGGTGTTGACATGGTTTTTTCTATGAAATCATAGGGTTTACTTAATAGGTTAACTGCTAACTATGTGAGGTTCACAGTGAAGTTCGTCCCACACAGAGAGCTCTAAAGGTTCCGACACAGAAGTGACAAATATAGAAACGAGATTAAAGAACTTTCTTACGAAATAGACTTATACTCAAATAATCAATTGTCCAGACATGCACCTGGCGAAATAGTCGACCTGAGGGCCCAGATTACACCCTGACGTACTCGACCCCAGAGGTTAGCAGTAAACTTTTGGTTATTTAAATACAATCCCCAACAAAAATTGAATATTGAGAACTTTGATAACAACAAAATGAAATGCATTTTTTAAAATCAACCTTCAGAAATTGGTTTTCAACTACAAACAGTTTGGTGGGAGAAACAGTTTTCTATTCGGTTGATCTTCGATGAAAACTCGAAATTTCGGTCCGGGAATTACGTAGGACCGAATCAGTCCAAACGTATTTTGACATACGCCCGCACGTATGGATTGCTAATGCTGATAATAACTTCCAAGATCGAGTTTTTTGATACGAGAACACTGGTGGATTCGGACGATTTTCTGATAGTTTCGTATTCACCAGTAATCAGTTTGTGCGCACACGTCACGCTGAGTTTGAAAACTTGAAATGAATCATCTATTGGAACGGTTGAGAATTATAACTCGTTTATAAGCATCGAATTCTGAAACCTTCAGAAAGAAGTTACGCCGATGTTTTTATTTAGTTGTGCTGTTATTCCATAGAATTCGCTGATAGGTTGGAAACTTTGTAAATAATCAGACCAAACATAAAACCCCGTGCAGTGTAAGAAATAGGTAGATACTACCGAAAATCAGTCCTTGCTTGATCAACTATTGAGCTTAGAGATGGAAAAGCTTTAAAATCAATACAATCAAACCAGAGTAAAAGAGAACAAATTTCAGGCCAAATTTAGTTCTGTTTCGATGGTAGCCAAACAGTGGAGGAATGACTCAGCACTTCTACGACTGTCTTTACAATAATTGACAAGGGCCCCCTGAACCAAGCCAATGCTGGTCTACTCTCTGTCTATAGTCCCCCAGCTAAACTACTGGTCTACTCACTGTTTAATAGTCCCCCAGCCAGACTTAAGTAAGAAAAGTTCTGTTTAAGTAAAAAAAAAAACTTCTTTTCAAGAGAAATAAGTAGGTACAACAATAGGTACATAGTTGCTAATGAAGAGATAAAATCGATTAACTTTAAACAGAATCAAGTGGCTAATTGGTGTTCTTAATCAGGTGGTTATTGACCATGCCCTCCACCATAAGGTTATTCTATTAAAACACAACTAGATACCTAGGTAGTACCTACCTAATGATCTGAGGTACGTACTTCATCATCATCATTATGTGGCGCTACAGCCCTCTGTGGGCTTTGGCCTCCTTCACTATCTGCCTCCATGCTGTTCTGTCTGTCATTTTAAGTTGCGGGTTGTTTATTTACATGTATTGCAGATCTTCATTGATGTTATCTATCCATCGTAGTCTCGGGCTTCCTGCTCTTCTTGTATTTTGAAGCTGTGAGTTGAGAATTGTCTTTGGCATCTTATTACTATCCATTCTCTCCACCATGTCCTCTCCATTGTAGTCGTTGTGCCTTGATGTACCTTACTTTATCTTCCTGTCCTAAAATTAAGTCTATCTCATCATTTTTAAGTATTCTGAGATACGTACTTGCTACTTGTATTTCAATACCATAATCATCATGCCCCATAAGAAATACAAATGTCTAACCATTTCAGATTTTTTTTTTAGCTTATCGTCTCATTAAATAATATCTAGGTCATTCGAAGTGGGGTTTCACCCTCGATGCGCAATTGTAAATACCTCTAAGCATCAGATACCGCGATTTCGTAAGATTATAATTACTGAGCAAAGACACAAGGACGAAAAGTCCCTCCCGAAATTGCTACAATATACCAACCTTAATATCATTTTGCAACCAACTGTTCCAGTTTACACCCTGAACACTGACTTACGCTAAGTGCGAGCGGGCATCGAAATATCCAAATGTTAAACGATCATACGATCAAGACCACTAGAGATTGCGTAATTCTGAACCGTGATAATGAATTATTAGCGGTGACCTTGATCTGTACTAACTATTCTGATTGATGCATTAAACTGAGGAGTGATTACATATATACAATATACATAATATATGAATCAATTGTTCAAATACTCTCCGAAATCAGTTTTGATCATGATTAATTTTTTTAACCCGTGAGTGTGGTGCGAAAAAAAAGTTAAAAGAGCGGTGTGGTGTAGAGAAAAAAATCTAACATATTTATTTCCCCGTTTTTAGGGCGATTTTTCGTAAAACCATTTCATATAACTTTAAAAATAGGCTGAATCAATATTTAAAAAAGCACTTAGCTTCGGTTGGTCACATGTTGTCATCATCTTCCGGTGCAAGGTGGGCGCTTTGGTGTCAACGGAACATCCGCTCGAATTTATGTTCCCCACACCCTGTGGGAAACATAACATTCTAACATCTTTCGACTTGGACGATTTCCGGACACTAATAATTAATTCCCCGTAATTTCTTGATCGGCACATCAAAGAAAACAATATTTCAGAAAGCTAGACAGCAGGACCTAGTAGCAAAAATAAGCATGACAATCCAGAGAGGTAATGCTGCCAGTGTGTTGAGAGCATTTTTTTTTTTTTTTTTTTTTCCTTTCTTATTAGGCACTTTAACTCTGTGTTGCAACAGGTCGTTCGTGCCGATATCCCCTTTTTAAATGTTGAGAGCATTTGCCATCAGAAGAATAATTGACTTCAATGTTCTATCTGTAACTTTTAATAAAATTTCATTAAATACCTACCTATTACTTTAAACTGCAGGACACTTCTTCATGAGATGATCTTTGTTGACGATAATAAATCATTTCATCCACTATAATAAGGACCATTAAGTGTCACGGACTTTTTTTCGTAGCCATGAAATAGCAGTTACAGTAGCCGCTTATGTTTTCAGAATCGCAGGACGCGGGTTAATCTCAATAGAATTGATATGAAACATCATTGAATAATTATAAAAGTTCGGCATCCCTGCTCCATCTTTGTAAGGCAAGATTCACTTTTCATTGACTTGAGACTTCATTAGAGATGCGAGTAATACACAGCAGACAGCTGACATTTCAAGGTGAAGTTGGACCTTGTGAATCAACACGAGTCACGATCATGGTTATAATTTGTAGATTCATCACTCAGAATCTCTAGATAGCCTAGATAGATTTTAGCATAACACACATGATTTTCCTGGTCTTGAACATGTTCATTAGCTATCTTTACTTTCCCTATAAGGGCGAGGCGACGTTAGTCAGTTTTCGGTTTTACATTTTTCGTTTTTGTAAAAAAAAAAAAAACATATTTTGATCAGATTTTCCGGACATATTGTAACCTCCTGAGCAACTTTGGTTGTGTAAGTTGTGTTAGTGTCTGTCGGTCAGTCTGTTATATGGATTAAGATAAGGGGTCTAGACTCTCAAACAACCTTTACTCTGCAAAAAAATTACAACACAGGGAACTGTCGAGAACAGGGAATAGACATAGACACAAAAGTGTGATTTACGGGTAAACTTCAAATGGCCTATGGTGTGTCTAGCCAGCCTCCGTGGCGTAATGGTTGTGACTACTGCCCGTACTCCAGAGATCCCGAGTTCGATCCCCGGTTGGGGCAGACTTTTCGAAGAAATTCTGACCCTTCCAAACACGTGAGGCTGGCATTTCCGGCCCCACCCAGGCTGGGTGAAGTTAATGTGGGTAGCTGGAGTAAATGAACCAGGGTAAAACCCCCGTCCTGACTATCTCTAATCAGGACGTTAAAACCGAATAGAATCAACTGGTCACAATAGATCTAATTAGCTCGCAGTGTTAATTGTAAGGGTTTCACTGAAAATCCTGCAACCAGTTCAGATAATAATAATAATGGTGTGTCTAAAGAGTAAACAGTTGAACACTCTGTATAAATGGCCCAATTTTAATTTCGTAAACTTCGAACTGGAAGATCTTGGAGATTATTAGATTAAGACCTTGTGTCTGACCTCTAACTCTGCAGTTAAGCTCATTATATCTAGTGAAATGTCAGTAGGTACACCCGATTTTGATGAAAATTTGGTGTGTTTATGCAAATTAACATTTTACGTCGTAAATTTGTAGTTTTTATTGAAAAATTCTTTTTTCAGCTTTGATATTTAAGAAAATCCGAAAATTTCGACCAAAATAGTTTGAAGATAATCAGATAAGCTGTTTTGGAGATACATGCAAGTGATTTAGTATAATCTCAATATTGCCACGTGTATACTACGTGAACCAATCACAAGGAAGTATTGTGTCCATAATTGGTAGTGTATTTTTTACGCATGGCCTGACCAATTTTGTATTCGTGAAGTAATGAAGTATTTTACTAACATTAGGTATTTATTTTAAGTGCTGCATTAGATAAATTAGATATTTAACTTATTTTAAGCTTTCATCTAGATTTTATGCAAATGAAGAGGAGTTAATTATTATTATTATTATCTGATCTGGTTGCAGGGATTTCAGTGAAACCCTGACAATTAACACTGCGACCTAATTAGATCTATTGTGACCAGATGATTCTATTTGGTTTTAACGTCCTGATTGAGATAGATAGTCAGGACGGGGGATTTACCCTCCATTTGCTGGGAATCGTACCAGCTACCCACATTAACCTCACTCAGCCTGGGTAGGGCCGGAAATGCCAGCCTCACGTGTTTGGAGGGAACAGAATTTTCTTCGAAAAGTCTGCTCCGACCGGGGATCGAACTCGGGATATCCGGACTACGGGTAGCAGTCTCAACCATTACGCCACGGAGGCTGTCTTGTCGAGGAAGTGATACTGTCAAAGAAAATAAAAATCATTTAAACCGAGAGGACTTAAAACAAAAAACAAGGACCTGGTCAATTTTATTTTTTTAAAACATGCAAATGATTCAAACTAACAGATATTTAGTATAATAAAATCGATTATAACTATTAAAAAACCCTGACGAAGAATAAGCTGTTCGGCAGTAATAGGTACGTACTTAATAGTATGTATACTTAATTGTACAGGGTGGATCAATGAAACTTTCTTTTTTGAAATTGAAAATAAACGGGGACCAGGTTAGAAATGTTTGTATATTTTTCCATAAGCATATAGAATTATAGAAAAGTGTTGGAAATTTGCATGGTTCTGAAGACAATTTATTCAAGTGGCAACCTCCTTCACACATTCCCGAAGTTTTCGTTTACTAGCTAAAACATTTCAATGGGAATTCTGTCAATTTCTATTCGAATATTTTCTTTACGATCATCTAGGGTTTCAGAACGATCACAGAATAAAGAAAGATTTTAGATAACCCCAGAGAAAGAGGTCTTCTTTCAATACCCAATGTAAGAGCATGCTTTCTTGCAGAATGTTTAGGAATGTATTTTATTGAAATGAAAATCCCACTGAACAGCAATAGTTTATCGACGGATAATGCCTCCCCAGAAATAATAATGATCTTTTCTTGACGTTAATAATAAATAATAAAAATTACTTTACCTTGTGAAGAAAAGAAGTTTTAATTCTTCGCAAGGTAAAGTAATTTTGAAAAGTAAATTTTTGCTAGCATTAAATTTCCAACTGTTGATCAAAAATCTAAAACTTATCCGTTTATCATCGTCCTGGGCTTCAGGGTACCCTATTTCTAAAAGGAAAGTTTTCCAGCTCCACCCTGTAGATTATTAATCATTATAGTAGTAGGTACAACATTCGTTTATCTTGTGATAACCTTGAAGACAACATGAACTTGAACTCACAATAAAGTTCCGAAAAGGTTTGAAAGAACAAATTGCCGTAGGTGATACTTGTAACGGCTGTAACGCATGTAATTTGATAAAAATATTATAAGATTAGTTCAGTCTGATAATTATATTATGTAAAATGTACATGCAAATTTTAAGTACAGTAGTAACCCGATTTTATGAACCTTAATTATCAAGCTCGCCGGGAGGTGAGCGCTCGTCAAGTAGCGCCAGCCAACAGGCCTATATTAACACGAAACAGAGTTTAGAAGTATTCAGTTTTATTGTTTTCGCCCGCTTTCCGCTAACTTTTATCAATTTTTATTTGAAATTCGTAATTTTTTTCACGAAAATCGTAGTTTTTTTATCAATTTTTTTTACCTCTCTCGAATAACCAGAATTAGTACAGCTGCTCTCATGCAGCAAAAATCAGAGGTTTTGCTTTGCTCAAAAAGTTAAGGCAAACAAAGTAGACTAAAAATTGCAACTTATTACTTATTCAAACCCTTATCTTAGAATAATAATATGTAAGAATAAAATCTCAAAAGTATACTTTGTTTTCATTGTTTTGTATTGTGCAACCCCAATTTCATGAACTTTTTCATGAAACCACGATTTTATGAACTACCCTTGGTCCCAATTAGTTCATAAAGTGGGGGTTCTACTGTAACTAGTTGTATAGTAGGTATAGTATAGTAGCCGACTTCCGTGGCTCAGTGGTTAAGAGCATTGCTTACTGACCCGGAGGTTGCGGGTTCGAATCATGGCCGGAGCGGAAATTTCTGACCGAAATTTTCCGTTTCCGGAATGGCATGGATGTAATAATAAAGTGCCCTGAAGTAATGCGAAAGCGGTTCGGGGCACAGTTACCTTTTATTTAAAAAAAAAGAAAAGAAAAAAAGGTATAGTATAGTCGAGATAATTTATTTACTCATTTAAAAACTTGTACTTATAATAATCAGGAGTAAAAAAAGTTCCACATATTTTATTAATTGTAACAATGAAGCAATTTCAGACGTATTTACCGGTATCACATTGTTTGTTCAATAGAAGGAGACACAAAATTATTCTACACTAAGTTGTTTCAAATTTTGATCATTTTCGATTTCGTCTTTTCCCCCACTCGAGCTCCATATAAAATATATACAATTATACATTACGTATTAGAGATAGTGTATTTAAACAAAATAATTATTGCACTTCAATAGGCAAAGATTATATATTTACGAGTTATTTCAAAAATAGTTAAAATCTTCTTCTGATGCATGCCATGATAACTAAATGTTTGTAAAATATATGGATATTTTTTTCATTTTTCATTTTTTTTTTTAAAATCAAACTTATTGCTTGAGTTTGAATACAAAAAATAAACACAAAATAAGTACCTTAAATTTTCTGTCCGAAAAGTCTGTCCCAGCCACCAGGACCCAAACCAGCAAGAGCCTCATCGTTTACATCGAAATTACAGTTATACATAACAATGCTGTCATAACATAAATAATAATATTATAAACGTATAAACCAATATCCTTATCCTAAAACGTCCAAGTATACTATAGGTAATAGGTATACATATCTAGTATTAAGAGTAAAACATATTAATATATTTAATTAGAATTCCCATGGAAATAAACATCATGTATTAATATTGCTCTGTAATTCAAATAAACGTTTTTAGGAGTTCTTATTATTTTTAATTAGTATCTAACGTGTGACAAGTATTCTTAGGCCAGATTACTGACCTCAAGATAAGATAACAGACACTAGACTCTGTGTTAGGAAAAAACATATTCATATGGGATAGAGCTTAAAAATATTTTTATTCATTTAAGTTTTTAAGTGATAGCCGAAATAGTTTTGAATGTGACACATTAAACTCGAGTAGTTTCTGTTCCTGTACTTTTAACCAGGATGATATAATTATTACAATCTCAGCACAGTCAAAGTTTATTATTTTAAATTAGTATCTAACGTGTGACAAGTATTCTTAGGCCAGATTCCCGACTTCAAGATAAGATAACAGACACTAGACTCTGTGTTAGGAAAAAACATATTCATATGGGATAGAGCTTAAAAATTTTTATTCATTTAAGTGATAGCCGAAATAGTTTTGAATGTGACACATTAAACTCGAGTAGTTTCTGTTCCTGTACTTTTAACCAGGATGATATAATTATTACAATCTCAGCACAGTCAAAGTAGTAACTACCTTTGTCAAACAAACAAAAAAATACACATACGAGTATACAACTAGGAGGAATTAAAAGTTACCTCTTTCGAGAAATTTGAGAACTGTCACAAATATTGAAGAAATAATTCCTTTTCTAACGGGACTTTTTCAAGGAATCTATATTAATTTTTTGTTAAGTAGTCTTCAAGGAGATTGAAAATTTAAGCTCTGTATGTATCAACATTTTTGAAGACGTATTACAAGAGTATTTTCGTCATATTTTAGCTTGAAAATAGTCTCTTTAGAAATATTTACACATGCTCTTTTCACTTTTCATTGAAATATCTACATACCTATCTACAGTCTACACTATAGAATTGCCAATGCTCTCAGCGAGAATGTCAAAAAACATTAGTTAGCTGTGCTGTAATATTTTCTACTTTGACTGTTCTGTATACCTATACATAATTATGTACTTCATCTGATAGATAAAACGTCAGAAATGAGAAACCATCACATAATGGATAAATTCTGAATAGGTACATAATTGACAGTTTATGAAGGACATAGAATTTTATGGTAATGACAAAAAACTAAAAAAAAAAAAAAAAAACTAAGAGATACATTTCATGTACAAGCTAGGGTCATTGCATGACGGGTTTTTATATCATAGTAAGTAATTAGTGCACATCACAATTAAATTAACCTATTTGAGATTTTTATACAAGTATAGCTATGTTTTTGAGTACTCAAAATTCCTTACAGTTTAGAACTGCATCATGGACAGTGGGATATAGTTGAGAGGTGGGGAAGTCATTAAAGAAGTTACATCTGACAAAGACTTGCTTCACAGGCTCTAGTAGTTTTACAATGTGCAAATTAATTTCTTGCTCTTTCAGTTCTCTGTGCATGCTCAAGAAAGCCTTGACCGTACTTGTGTCAACATTGGACAGTGACATCATGTCAAGGATGATATGCTTTGGATATGGTTGCTTGTTCAGACCTAGTTTACTAATTTTATGGAACACTTTTTCTTTATTAATGAAGTTAACACCACCAACAATCTTTAGAATAACAATGCCTGGAACATCTGTGGCAGATTCATAAAAGATTTGCTCCAGATAAATATTGGAATCATTCAAATTTCCAAGTTTATAAACTTTCACTTTTTGTCCTGTCACTATGACAAATATGAGAGAGCAAAGGACACCCATGCCAAGACCAAAATCTACATCAAGCACAAGAACACTGACAAATGTAATGCACCATACACAAGCCTCTGCATATGACTCCTTAGAAGCTAATTTCAGATCATTTATCTGGTTGAGCATACCTTTCACAGCTACAATGACAATAGAAGTTAGAACACAGTGTGGAAGAGGCTCAAAGAATGGCCCAATAAACAATAGGATTAACACAAGCAACACACATGAAATACCACTTGCAAGCTGAGTTCTGCCTCCTACTTGAAGTTGAATCAAACTCCTTGACAAGGAAGATGCAAATGGTATACAAGAAAAAAATGAAGCAAATATATTTGACACACCAGAAGCTAAAAGTTCCTGATTAGAGTCAATTTTATATTTCTTTTTAGCCAATATGGAAGCCATAGAAATGTTTATTGAAAAGGCTACAATGGCTATGAGTAGACCATCAAGTATTAAATTTGGAATCAAGTAGAAAGGTGGAGCTCGCGGGGTAGGTAAGCCTATGGGTATTTTACCAACACTTGAGAGATTGTAATTGTGCTTCACATCCAGAGTTGAGGAAAGTAATGTTCCTGCAACTATAACAATCATTTCAGTGGGAATAGGAAATGATAATTTCTTCTGTATTTTTGCCTTAAAGTAATCATTGTAAATGATAAGTACAGTGACTAAAACTACAACCACTCCAAAAGACACATAGTTTATATTGTGAATATTATTTACTACATCTATTAGAGTATATATTACATTGAATGGCCCTATGTGTCGAGTAAGTTTTATTCCAAATACATGTTTAATTTGAGAAAGGATTACAAGAACAGCTGTACCAGTGGTGAACCCACTGATCATTATGTCTGACATGAGAACACTCAATGAGCCTAACTGGAACATGCCAAGAATCAAGTGCCATATTCCAACAGTGATACAAACTGCTGATGCAACCTGCACAGGACTCAAGCCTAGAGGTATGTGTGCAGATGTCAATGAACTATTAATTGTAGCATTAAGTTGAATAGATTCTAAATTAAAATATCTAGGGTCAGAATAAGTGTAAACAGCTTTGCTCGTCATCATACATACCACAGAAAAAGTACCCATTGATGTATGACGTGAGGTTGCCATACACATGTAAATTATCACAGGAAATACAGCCATGTAGATGCCAACAATAGGAGGGACTCCACCCAAACTAGAGTAAGCCATGCCTTGGGGGATGTGAAGAACTGCCACAGTTATTCCAGAAACTAGATCATGTGAAAAATCAGTCTTCCACTTGTAGTTTGGTAGCCATTCCAGTATAGGAAACAGAGACAGCAACAAGTTGACAATCTTGAACTTTGACTTCAGCTTATTCTTAAGATTCTCTGACAGATGTTTCTTCTTGTATTCTGTATGGTGAAACACTTCATCAAATTCACTCTGTTTGTAAGGTTTGTAGCTTGAGAATATTTTTGAATCAAGACGTTCATTTTGATTAAGTAATGGATCAGAGTTCAAATCCATGAAGTAATACTATATTGATCCCTGCAACTGATATTCCAGGGTTTGTCAGTCAATTTAGTTCTGAAATTGGTGGGATAGAGAAAAAGTTATATTAACCAAAATCAAAAAGTATTGAATTATGAAGAATTATACTATCTTGAGGGGCATAATAATTTCATTAAACAGTCTAACTAAGGAAAACCATTTTTACTGTGCTTCAGCAGTAACAATATGTTTATTATGATAAAAAAAACCCACTTTAATTTTTAAAAAAAGAACATAAATTTCACAATAAAAAAATAAATAAATTCAATAGGTAATCATTGAACACACAGAAATTTATTGTTTAAAATAATTATAATGTACCTACCCCAACAAAAGCTGAATTGGATTAATATATGGTAGCTAGTATTTATTTTATGTACTATAAAAAATTGTTTTTGGACTCTAATATATTAATTCAATTAAAGGTTTATTTATTTATTATAATCATACTGATGAAATCTCTAAAATAATAAAAACCTTTTATTAATTACAATAATTTATTGTGTTCATTTTTGTAAAATATTTTATTTAATAGAGTTATCTAATATCTAATGATCAAATTTTATAAAACACTATTATTCTTGGTGGACTGGGTTTGGCTCTACTTACCAGGAAAATAAACAATTAATTGAATTATTGACAATAAGGATAAAAACTTCAAAAATAGGTATGATTCCTTGGTTTATTAATTTTCTAGATACCTAATGATCATAATGACCTTAGAGTAAACATTGCAGACCATCTAAACTTGGTCACAAAATGTTAAGATGAAGAAGATAGTACACTGTGAACTACAATGAATGATAGAGGAAGAACTTGAAATCATATTCAAGGGCTCACCTACCTGTTTTGTTCAGGATCAATTTCTCACATAATTACTTTACGATGTTCTCAGTTAGACTTCACAAGCTCAAGATCTCAAGATGATTTAACAATACCTCAGACATCAATTAATTAAACAAGGTAATATCTTATCTTGAAAAATTGACCTTGTAATGTAAGTGAAACACATTATCTAATTCCCAATTTTATCTAAGATCTGTGAACTGTTTATCATTCCACAAATTTAAAAAATTGCGCCATTTTCACTGATAAAAGTTCTTCACGGATTCTACGGAAACGATAAATACCGGGCCTTGCCCTTTGGGGCAAATCCCAATGAAGCAAACGTAAATAAACAATATTTTTTCATGCTTCTCAAAATTTGTAAAGATGACCGCGAAAGCTAGAATTCGTGATAGCTTTTGTTTATTTTTTCCTACATGCAGTACATGCTTTTGTTGTTTGGTTAGAAACTAGGAAAAGGATAAAAATGTAATCTTCATATTCTGTAAGTATTCTAAAAACAAAGTTTTAGATTGCAAATGAAAAAATCCAACCCAACCCAGTCTAGGTGAGATTAATACAATAAAATTCTCTGTTTATCCTACTAGGATGAGACTAAAGAGTCCCTTTACTCTCCAAGTAGAATTGTTCGGATTAGGAAGGGCATTCAGTGGGTAAATATGTGCTACAACCAACCAACCATGAAATTGAACAATGCCAACAACAAGGAGAAAGTAATGTGTCATAAATGTATTTTGAATATTCCAGCTTGCAATCTCATTTATCCTACTGGTGATATAGCTGGTGCATGTATTGCTAAGGTCCAAGAAGCTTCTATTAAGAGGTTGGTGGGTACATGAATATAGAATTCAGTTTTCAAAACCTAAACCATTATTTAGCCCTGTTATGTCAGACTGGTATTCAGGTCATTATTGACCCGTATTTAAATAAGCCGGAAAACTAATGTTTCAAAAGATTTCTTAAGACATTTTTCTATTACCAATAGCAAGACACTCTGTTATTGTATTTGGAGACAAAACAATGAAATACCACTGAGCTTTCTTCCCAGTAAAAACATGAGATGGATTGTCAGCATGTCTCTATGATGTAGTTAAATGTGTTTTTTTTTTTCAGATTGTAGCTACTACCAAAAAAGTGATCAGAACCCATAAACTAAAAAAAGCTGGAAAATCATCAGATTAAGGCCAATACTCAGATGGTCTCTCATCTAAGTTCTGCTATTTATGCTCATTAAAGCTATATATTAAAGAACTACAAAAACTCAAAGAAGAAAAATTGTTAACTGCAGTTGTTGTGGTGTCACACCAGTTTATTTCTCATTATTGTTTGTATTTTGTAACTGTTTACAGCTAGCTAAGGAATGGTATTTTTGAAGAGACTCTCTTACTTGTGGTTTTGAAAGCTTCATTATTTTGTGGTCACTAGTACAGTCCACTCTAAATAATTCCAACTCTTTATAAATAAAAAGTTTTTTTATGTCCTTCCAACTTGGAAATATCAAGAGTTAACTGTACTTAAAGCAGGGGCTGAACAAAGTCTCACCAAGGTCCAAGTTATTGGGAAACTACTTAATAGTATAGTATAGTATAGTACTATAGTAGTGCTTTATTTAGACTGTCGGCTCGAGACAGGAAGTCCCATTACGCTAACAGTTTAATATGTCAAGAAACTCTAAAACCCTTTTACCTCTATGTCTTTGGGGCTATGTTTTAGAAATAGAGAAAAAATATACCCACAGTACCCCATTAAGATTGATTCACACACACCTGTGACATGACAGTGTCACGTCTATGACGTGATCCCTCCGGCGAGGAAAATCAGATTCTTGTAGGAATTTGAAGGGCCCTATTCCCACTCGCCCGGCAGGTGACCATGACAGTGCAAATAGTGCTTGTACTGTGATCTGGCACATTAATAACGGACAATATTTTTCACGGCCGGTGATTTTGATTTTACCAGTGTTTCTCTGCAATTACCAGTGTTTTCATGCAAGTGCACTGCCACTGCATGGTTGGAGCACTGACCAGTGTGAATAGCAATCACTGTGTTCACAGCCGGGATAATCACATTCTGGTTATGGAACTGCCATGTCACAGGTGTGTGTGAATCAACTTTTAAGGTTGCTTTTAAATCTTAACTCGCAAGTACTTGCACCAAAAAATATCATTCTCAGCTCTAACTCAATCATGTTTGGATCATTCCTTACAGAGGGTATCAAATTTTACAACAGCCTCCCTATTGATCTAAAATCCCTCCACCCTGAAATTCTTTAAAAGAAAAACTTTTTGATCTTATGTTGTATTCTTTTTCTGAGATTTCAGTGTGACCTGGCTACCATACAGTCTTATCACTATACCTCACCACTGTTTTTTTATTTATATAAATGTATGTATCATTCTCATCAATTAGTCAACATTTTCCTCTGTCTTTCTACCTTGTCATCCTTCTGCTATATCTCAATTCTTAGCATTTTTCTCCTCTTTTTATTATTTGTTTTTAAAATAAGTAAATATAAATATCTAAGTTAGTTTCAAGACTAGAATAAGAAATTGTGTACATGGTAATGTAATTAAACAATAAAAATAAAAATATTATTATTATAAAAAGTTGTCATTAAAGTACAGCACTCACATTATCAACCTTTATTTTTGTTTTTTCTTTTTGTTGGTCTTCTTAATTATTTTGTTATAAATTGTTGAGTTATTTGTTTTGTTAAAAAAATTAAGTATGAATAAATAAAGACAGAAATAAAGGATTTTTTACATTAAAAAAGTAAATGTAAAAAATGTTTTCTTTTTCAAACATTAAGCTTAGAGTAAGTTCAGAAAGAGGTTGAAATTAATCAAACATTTAGTTTGACTAGGACGTAAATCCAGTCTGGATAAATTGTTTTCTTTATTAAGTCAAAATCAAAGATTTATTTTAAGTCTCTATTTCACATCAAAATCAAGTCTGTATTATGATAGTAAATTTCTTATTGATAAAAAGCATTATCATATTTTAGTGTCTTTTAATTTTATTAACTTCATATGATTAGGTAAATTGTTTATTTTGTTGCACAAATCTTATTGATCTTGTGGTAGGACATTATTGTTATTTTCTTTTTTTACTTATTTATTTTGTCATTTGTTTGTTTTTTCTTAATTTTATACTGTTACCATTGTACTCTGTCCTAATAAAGCATAATAAAAAAAAAGTCATCACATCTGATTTAGACAAATCTTTGTATGTATACACGTATATTAGTGTTTTACATAGGCCATTTGTAATTATTTTTAAATAAATTATGATTTAAGTTTCTAATAATAGAAATTGGAAGTATTGTGTTAGCCCCCCCCCCTAGCCATAATCCTGGCTATGCCCATGAGCTGTGTTATTGTGTGGTCACTAATATACCTTTAATTATTAGTTTTAGGGCTCATGATTTTAATCAAGTACTCAGGTCCTTGAGTATCAAACAAAAAATTACTCAATTAGAGAAAATCAGATAATTACTCAATTAGTGAAAATTACTTGATTATTTGAGCATTCAAGGCTGGTGGTGGTAAGGTTCAATAGAGGTATAGTTGCCATGGATACAAAAGAAACTTTTAAATTTTTCAACCCTTCACAAAGAAAATGTAAAGCCAGTATCAGTGGAATACACCAGTTCTTGAACTGTCATTGAAGTGTGTTATGGTTGTTTTTGTTGTTGAAAACAGTTATTTTTCTTGAAGAATAAATTTAATATATAATTATCTTTATTTAATTTAATTTAATATATAATTTAATATAATTATCTTGAAAGCTGTTGGGAAGTTTTTCAAAGTAGGATAAATTATCAAATTTTATTTGCTTCAATTTCAGTAGGTACATATAATGATATTAAAATAATGAATAATTCTTGAGATATGAGTGAGAATTCAAGAATAGGACCTACTTTTACCCCCTTTCAATGTCATGTCAGGACTGTAGTATGTTTACTAGCTCACCCCTTTCCTAAACAAGTACCAGAAGTAATTGGCTCTGTCACCTATCACGCACTTACAACTTATTCCTGTACTGGCCTACAACCTAATGCCTGTTGAAAGTTAAATAACTAAGCAAATATAACAGTATTGAGCTCTCATGAAATGAAAGTTATTTATTTTAAACAAAAATTTCTTCTTTCTCTTTATGAACTGGGAGGGATCCTAACATGGAGGTTGCATTATTATTATACAATGCTTTGTTAGGTGTAAATGGAAATTATGTACATACAAATAAATATTTTAACAATTAAAAAAAATGGAAACAATATATATAAATATACAATAAAAAATGAAAAAGAATAGAAAATATATAAAAACAAGTCCTAACTAGGGGGCGGGGTTATTACCTATGGCAAACTCTTCCACCCAACCCTTTTGTCTCTCTGCATTGAGACAATCTTCAGCGGAGATACCATCCAGCTGTAGCTGTTGTGGTGCCTGTTATATTTTTTAGTCACTCACATATGGTTTTTATGAATCTTGATTTCTTTGCACCATGGGCCATTGCACAAAGAAGCACTAATTCTACTAATAAAATTTGGAGATAAATTACAATGGCTGAGAATCCACATCAAAATAATGTAGATTTTTCTAAAATGTATCCCTGCAAAATGTAGATTTTTCTATATAATTATCTATATCTTCAGGAACATTTTTTAGACTGTATTAATTACAAGCGGGCTGTTGCCCGCTTTGCGGGCCGAGGCATGGCCATGAAAGCAAAAAATCCTTTTTCGCCAATGGCAGGTGTTGTAGTGGGAGTTTCGAAAAATCCCGTCTTATTGCACATCTAGACTATAAGACAAAGCTACCTACCAAATTTCAGCTTCCTAGGACTTACAGTTTGGGCTGTAGAGCGATGATCAGTCAGTGAGTGGTCAGTGACTTTGACATTTATATATTAAGATTAACAAGGATATTATTGATCAGATTGCCCTTTGATGCACAAGGTTTGGCAATTGATTTAAATAGTAAGGTGTTGTACACAAAAGGTGAAGTGACTGAGAATTTTCTATTAGCAAATTTGAAGCACAGTGTACCCATGATGTACTATTAGTCTAGCTGGGGGATGTTAAACAGGGAGAAGACTAGTATCTTGCTTGAGGACTATAAACAGAGAACTGACTAGCCAACCCTTTCAAGCCAGGCTAGCTTGCAGTTCCTACCTAGGTATAGGTTTTTGTAAAGAAAAAGTCCAAGTCTACAAGATGGTTGATCAGATCACACATAGAATTATGTAGTTAAGAACTAGCAAACTTTGAAATGATACCATCATTCCCCCCTTCATCTGTATCAAAGCGGGCCGAAGTGCCAGCATCACGAAGTCTTCACCTCGCTGGACGTTGCTTAACTTTGGTGATCCTACGAGTACTGGTGTATTTGTCTTCTTTTAATGATTTTTTTTCTCAAAATTTCCCGCTTTAGAATATTCTTCTCTGTATTACTCCTGGAAAAAAAAATATAAGCAATAAGCATTACATTTCTTTCTCGCCAAAATGCATTCAACCTTCCTGTTACGCAATGCGCTTAACACTTTACACGATTAACGAGTTAAAAACAATACTTTCTATACATAAATATACTTTTTAGGTAATGAATAGTGGGCAGTAAAGCTTTACATTTCGCTAGCCTTCTTTACTCTACACGTATAAATAAAAATATTCATAGAACAATTCATTAATGTCCTAGAATTTTCCTCTACAGCTTGGAATCCGTCTTATGAGTTCTATTCTGCTCGGATGGAGTCCATTCAACATAAGGCCCTGAGAATCATGAGTAGAAAGCTTGGTTGTCCTGAGGAATCCTATGATTCTTTGGAACACCAACTCCGTTTACTTCCTCTAAAGAAAAGGAGAGAAATGTTTGATATGGTCTTCTTTTTTAATATTCTTCACTCCCACTTAACAGTTCCTGAACTCCTTTCGTCCATAAATATAAATGTACCTGGGCGTATGGCCACTCGTGCGCCACTCCCATTCAGACCTCCATTTGTTCGGACGAACTATTTACAGAACTCCCCAATGATCCGTTTTCAAAGGAATGCTAACACACTGAAAGACAGTATCGATTTCTTCTGTACTACTGTAACTTCCATCAAACAATTCTACCTTAACCATTGAACATCATCTTTTCCTTCTCTTTTTCCTCTCCCTCCCTCCTTCTTTCTTTCTCTCTCTCTCTCTCTTTTTCTCTTTTTCTCTTTCTCTCACTTTTACACTCACTCTTTCTCTCTCGCTCTCTCTTACTATATCGCTCTTTGCTTCCTTTCGCTTCTTTCTCTGTTTTATTTGACTTAAAACTGTTTTTTTTTTTTTTTTTACATTGTTATATTTAAAATTATTTTTTGATAGTTAGGGTACAATTATAATTAGATAGTATAGGGTCCGCCCGTGTATTATATTAAAAATAAAATAAAATAAAATAAAATGTGTAGATAGCTATGGTTTAGGTTGGGAGAAGGCAACTTGAGGTGGGAATCAAGCCGAGATTGACCAAATCTTTTTTGTCTAATAGCCAAAATAATACATACCTACTAAAAGTAATACAATTCAAAATTTTACTATCTGAGTGGCTGTGGCTCATGACCTGCACCATGAAAACAGGAGAAAACATATTTTTAAGAAAGCAACAATTATCATCTTTGGAAGATTTAAGTAGAGACAGCTGTTATTTATGTTATTATTTTTATGTCACAAGATGTAGTGGGTAACATCTACATTACGAGAACTATTGCTAATATCTCCAACCAACCGTCATATTTATTCCAAGCAATCAATCTCGTAATGCCGCCACTGATTGTTGTGGACTTGTCCTCACGAGACTATTTATAGTCTCTAGGGTGGACAGAGTAGGTACAGGGCCGAAAATGTTTCTAACCCGAGTCACCTGGAGTGCAAGCCGAGCATGCTATTTTGGCCAAGGTGACTATTTAGGAAGCAATTATATTGCTGAGTCTTTCAATTTGTATGGAAGATCGACATATGTACGAAACAGTTGATTGTTAGAGGTCTCGTGACCAACCCCTCGACAAAACCAACCCTATTATTTTGTTATGATAACTTTATCTCAAAGATAAGAGCACTCCGCTTAACATGTGGTAGGTCCCGGGTTTGATCCCTAGAATCTACAAAAAATTTGTATTCATAATAACTAGGTACTTTTTTGCATAAGAGACCATCCGATCCACTCGTCAACAGCACATAAATTAAATACAATACTCGATTTATTCTGCAAGAATGAGACTGAAGAGTCCCTTTACTCTCACAGTCTAAAGGGAAGTATTGTGTCTCTTCTCGTCCATCAGTCGGGAGGCATACCTACTATGGAGTGGTCAGGCTACAACATAGACCTCAAACGTATGCAGTCAGGAGCTACTTTTCTCACTCTTTATAGCAATGAAATAAAAAAAAAATACGCTGGGGAAACTTTCAAAGCAACCTGTAGCGTGCGGCCACTCAAGCCAGAATGCAACTGATCTAATCAGTGATGGAGAAAGGCTTGCGATTTTGAGAAAACAATAGGTAGTAATCATAAAATCAATCACGGAGCAAGGTCGCACGCCGCAGGTTGCTTTGGAAGTTGCCTCAGTGTAAATGCTTTTTAATAATCTTAACATTGAAGGCTGGTTTCACCAGCGTCAGTTGAATGCACCAGTTCTCGTAGGAGCACCGAAGTTAAGCAACACCTAGCGAGGTGAAGACTTCGTGATACTAGCATTCCGGCCCAATCCAGGCTGGGTGAGCTTAATGAGGGTAGCAGGTTTGTAACTCTTATACAGGGTGAGTTATTTTAACTCTTTGACTGCCAGAGCTAATCTTGACATGTTTCCTACCCGGCCAAACCAAATACGTGTACACTTCCCCTAAGTGTACTGGCACAACTCGAGTTGTGCCATGGCCGGGGGGGAAAGTGTACTGGCACAACTCAAGTTGTGCCATGGCAGTCAAAGATTTAAGTTATGCAGTGATTTCCTTGGCCTCTGTTAGTATTCCTGAAATTGTATTCAGAGAGCATTTTCATTGCTCATGGTGACATCAAACTGATCAATCCAGAAAATCTCTGAATAAAACTACACTGAGAAAAATAAATGAACTTTTTCCAGTTTGAAGAATTTGTGTGTTTTGGCAAGAATTCTACACTTCCTTTCATCAAAAACTTCACTACTCAAATTTCCAATGACTATAACACAGGCATCGACCGGCGAATTGGTATCAGGACATTCTATTTTCATCAATAAAATTGATAGTATTGTAGAGAAAAAGAAATGAAAAACAGAAAAGTGAAGAAAAAAAAAATCACAAAAAGTAAACAAAATAACAATAAAGGTAGAAATCGCGAAGGACAATATGTAAAATATTGATAAACTACACATTTTAACAGTTTGAGAAACCCTGGCGGCCATCTTTCTTTTTGATCCAATGGTATTTGCCCCAAAGATCCTCACTCTAAATACCTCTGTACTCTTTTGACGAGTTTCAAAAAATTGTGAATAAAACCGCGATAAATTTTGTTGAGGATTGAACTCTATCACTGCGTCTGCGCATTACCCATTAAATTTCAAGTTTTCATTATCAATGGAGCTATTATAATCTGGTAGTTCTTGTGAAAGCATTGTGAAATATGTCATGGTAATAAAACTCATTCATTTTTACCTCTGTATTTAGTAAGATTTCGCAAAGTTATCGGGACCCGATAACCTATCCCCATAACGATAAAGTCTCGAATTTGCGTCTCTGCGCATGACAAAAATTATCGGAGTTTGGTTATGGTTATCGGGATCCCCATAATTCGAGTCGATTATGGGGTTCTCTCTTCGTAAACGATAAAGAAATTTTTGACTCAAAATACCGCGTGATTTCAAAAAATATATAAATATAGGTAATACTAAACCTCCGTGCTCAGTTTTTTATATACAGTAGAATTAATTTTTACATTTTAATTCTGATAAATTTAAGATTTTTTGGCAAGTAGGTATTATTTTTTCTCTTTTATCTGCATTTTTTTTTTTTATCTGTGTTAACAGTTTTTTATATTCTGTGTAATTATGTCAATTGAAGAAGCACTTTTTTTCTGAATAAGGTGAAATAAAGGATGATGAATTGGACTTTGCCATAATGGATCATTTGGAAGATGCACAGTTAGGGTGGTTTTAAAAAATCAATGTCAGAATGTTTTATCTACCAACCCTACAAAGTGTGCAGTCTATCCAGATATTAAAATGAATTGCCGCTAGGCGCTCAAAGTTTGGAAAAATCGCGATTTTTGGCTGGTGAGCGAGGCTTCGGAGCCGTAACTCCGGAACAGCTCAGTATTTTGTCTTTAAGTTTATCTCAAATGAAAGCTTACATTGTTTTGACTATTTTATATTCTGGACACTTTTAAACTTCTTTTCTAAAAATAATTATGGTCAAAAACTTTTACTCTTTAGAAACTTTTAGTCCGAGCGAGCAAAATTTTTATATAATGCAACCCATGGCTAATACATGCCATTCTATTCTAACTGTTATTAAATGTTTTTGACCATAATTATTTTTAGAAAAGAAGTTTTATTTTTCTTTTAAGGCTCTGGGGGCTGAGACTCCTAATAGGTAGACATGTAATGTAAATGGACATTTTCACTTCTCAAGATAGCGAAGAACTTCCTGGACCTTCTGGTTGCAAAAAAATGCGAGGCACCAGGGAGTTTCTAACCATGAAGCTATCTCTGATTTTGGATCGGTGTGGGATGACTGACAGAAATGCCACTCGAGTACTAGAAGCAACGATGGAAGCGCTTGGGCATAATCCTGACGATTCCTAGGGTATATTGCAAAGCGTGGTTTAATGCCCCTAAGGCCCAGCTGGCACCTATGCAAGACTTTAAAATTGTTGCAGAGTCTCTTAAGGTGTAATTCCGATCCTAGCGACCGCGACCATTTTGCTGCTTAAAGTCGCTCCTACCAGTCGCGCGACCCGGTCGCGTGCTTTGGTAAGTACTAGAGTACGAGACTATTGATGAAGAAATAGCAGACAGAAGTTTGACCAAATTTTCAAAACCCCTCTGCAATTTAAATGCAGAGACGGTTGGCCTGGCCTTCTTTGACGCCACGATTCCTGACGAAGAAAAATCCAGAATGGCAGAGAAGATACGCGCAGGCTCAGAGACAGAGAGTTCAGAGAATTCTAGGATCATAAATCCTAAACTGCAAAAACGTCAGCTGAAGGAGCTGGTTCAGGAAAGGCTCTCTGTTTTAATAAGCAAGGAGATACTGCATTTCTTTGAGCGTCTTCAAATCAACCCCGCTTTCCTTAAAGAACCCTCCATCAGCTGGCTAGATAATGGTAATTACAGAGAAGGTTTGGCAATAGTAAAATAATTAAAAGACACACACAACACACAAACACACACACCACACACTTTCTAGGACTCTCTTTTTCCCCCGCGGCTGGCGCCCCAGTTAGAATATAATAAAATCCTTTCGTATTGCCCATCTACAATATAAAATCAATACAAGTGCTGAGAAATCGAGATGAATGAGTGATTGAGTGTTAACTTTGGCATTTATATATAGGTATAGATTTAAAGCAGAACATAGTTACCTACAAAAGTCGAAAAGAGAATGAATTGAAAATTTAAATTTCAAAAATATTTGTTTTGTTTGGATGAAAAGCTTTCTTAGAATATCCGGTAGAGGCGCTAGAGTTTTCGTTATCGGGTATCGTGATGATGCGAAATGTAAAAAAATCTTCTTCCTACGAGACACGAAACCGATAAACTTATCGTTATGGGGATTGATTATCGGGACCCGATAAGTAAATGCGAAATGTCTCTTTCTCATCCATGATAGTTTTCCTTAAAACCGCTAAAATTCAAAAGTGCAATTATTATCTGAAATATCTTGAACCGCCAAAAATAACAAAATAATTGGCATAATAGGTAGATAGCCTGGGTATAGCCCATAGTTTAAGGTTGAAGATAAGATCATCAAGATATAGTCCTAAGCTCTTAAGCTGAAAAAAGTAAAAAGAACTAGCTCTTCAAAATTCAGCTCTCAAAATCTTATCATTGAAAAAATCAGAACTTTTAACTTGTAAGCAGTTTCAAATATCAATCCTCCTGATTCAATTAATGCTGACATTGTTGGGAAATACTTGTTCTAAAGCTATCAGTGGACACTTAAAAGAGTCTGCTATTAACTTGATTCTATTTCTAGGAACCTATGTGTCTTGTACAGGTAAGCTCTGACATTCATGAGTGATTACCAAAGACAGGATCCCACTGAGAGCAACATTCTGTCTCACCAGGTATTGTCTCAAAATTTGAATGTGAAGTGCTAAAAATGTTGTGGAGCAATGTTTCAGTCAGTGGGATTTGATCTCATCATTCTCATTTGATTCTAAAAGAAGAGAGGGTCAGACAAATTGCACAATTAGCTCAGTCAAATGTCTATCTCATTATTCTCATTTGATTCTAAATAAAGAATGGGTCACACATATTGCACAATTAGCTCAGTTATATGGCTAGGTTAAAACTACAAAAATAAAGCATGAAAAATATTACTATACATTAAAGGAACAGACCAAAAGAGTCTACAGCAGCTGCTGTTTCATGGCTACAAAATAAAAAGTCTGTAAAACAGTTATTATTTATAAGAAAATCTTCATACTTAATGACAGCCACCCCCAAGGTAATTATTATTCGGTATTATTATCGTGCTATCTGCCTAATTATTATTTTATTTTGCAAACATTTTGCCTTTTACAACATTTTTCCTTTTTCTGGACCCATCCTTCTTGTGCTTGTCCACTTATTCATCAAACACCTTGGATGGATGTCTATTTCTTCTTACAATTTTGATGCTTAAAATTTTAAAATTCTAGTGGGACTTTGTGCAGCCATACCAGCACAAACCTGTCTAGTACATGTATAGAATTGCCATTTGCCTAGTAATGTAATATTATTTATTTACATTGAACTTTAATTTCCAGACAATCATATGATGGCTCATCAGATTCCACGAGGTGCATTCATTGTGTTTGAAGGCTGTGATAGAGCAGGAAAAACAACACAAGCCAAAAAAATAGTGGACATTTTAAAGGCAAACAACATCACTGCACAGTATGTGAACTTTCCAGACAGAACAACATCTACCGGTACAAATTCTGCTGTATTTTTTTGTTTTTGTTTTTTTTTTAAGAATTAGGTCAAATTTATTTTGTATTTCTAATAATTTGAAACATTTAGGGCTTTTTAGTTTGCCTAAAGTACCTAGATCATCAAGTGTACAGGAGTTTTCTAGTTGACAAAATATACTAAAAATATTTTACTATTATTTCATGTTTTTGTTGTTGATGTGTTGATATTATATCCTTCAAATCAAACTTCATCATACTCTTTCATGGTAGGTAGGTTCAGGCATGCAGCTACTTTTGGGAAAGACCATAGATCAATGGTGGTCAAGTGTGTTGGTTTTGTTGTGCATGTGAAAAGGTATTGTACATTGTATAGGCTCAGGCTATAACTTGGACGGATATTGTTCTCTGTTGATTTTGTTTTGGTTTACACCTGACAGATTGTAGTTGAGCTCAAGTTATTGTTTTCCTAGGAAGAGACTTTTTTTCTTCTCAGGTGGTGGATTATTGCAGCTTTCAGAACACTAGTTCTGGGTGTCCGTTCACTGGAGGCCAGAACACTATAATAACACAAGTTATTCAAGGGCCAGAGAATTCTTTCAAGTTAAAAGACTTTTTGACTCACTGGGATTTTGAGTTAGCAAAATCAAAAATTATTGCTTAGAAATACAAAAGAAAATAAGAGTCTTGATGAATTAATAATGCTTATTAAAAACTAGCATTACTGTTATGTTTTTATTGAGGTCTGTATTAATATGATCAGAATAATACATATTTATTCAAATAAATGAATTTACAAAATTAAATATTTATTAATAACTTCAAATAGGTATATTATTTGAAGTCTGTGGCGTAACAGTTGTGGCTACATCCTTCTTTTTTTTATCCTTTTTACACATATGCTCTCAAGATACTCCTTCTAATTCTAGTTGTAAGCCATCATCTTATTTTCTTCCACATTTTTAAGCAATAATTTTTTATCAAATCTTTGCTTTTTTGACCCCCTACCCGACTTTATTAATTTAAATGACTCTCTCATTCTAGGTCACATTATTAATGATTATTTGTGCAAAAAAGTGGAACTCTCAGATCAAGCAGCTCACTTGCTCTTCTGCGCCAACAGATGGGAGAGAGAACCCACACTCAGAAAGTTAATTAGTCAAGGAACAACACTCATCTGTGACAGATATTCCTTCTCTGGAGTAGCATTCTCTGCAGCCAAAAAAGTAAGATTTTTTTTTTCTTCCCAAAGTTCGTTCCATTATTACGTAAGTACATATTATCCTATTTCCTTTTAGGGTTGGGTGGAAAAGATTGCCAGAGGCAATAACCCCGCCCTTTAGGTAGGACATTAACCTCATTCTCGTTTTTCTTCTTCTTGTATATGTGCTTAATCTTTTTGTTTTTTCTTTATATTTCATTGTATTCTATTGTATATATTTTTTGTTCTACCTAATAAAGCTTAATATAATAATAATAGGAACCCCACTAAATTCAACTGTTGGAAACTCAGATTCATGAAAATAATAATACTCTAAGAAGGTAACCCCAGGTGGCGGGGTTTGTGTAGTACCTACCTAATAGTAATAAAGTAATACTTGCTTGTAAAATAAAATATTTATATATTCAAATTAGATACTAGTCTTGCTATAAAAAGATGAGTTTGTCTATAAAAAGTTACTAGTTTTCTTCTTTTACTCTGTCATATCCCGCTTCAGCAGGGTTGAGGTTGGTTGGTTTTGGCACATTTTTTACAGCTAAATGCCCTTCCTAACACCAACGATTCTATTTGATTTAACGTCATGGATTAGGATGGGGGTTTTACCCTCCATTTGCTGGGAATCGTACCAGCTACCCACAATCCACATTAACCTCACCCAGCCTGGGTAGGGCCGGAAATGCCAGCCTTACATGTACAGAGGAAACAGAATTTTCTCTGTGAAAAATCTGCTCCGACCGGGGATCGAAGTTAGGATCTATGGACTACGGGCAGTAGTCACGCCACGAAGGCTGGGGATACTAGATATCCCCAGATACTAGTCTTGCTATAAAAAGATGAGTTTTAATTTGTCTTGTACTTGTACACAAAAATGTACTTGTTACCAATAAATGAGACTTTGTTTAGACTGTGATGATAAAGAGACTCTTTAGAGTCTTTAGTCTCATTCCTGCAGGATAAATAGAGTATTGTATTGTTAATTACGTGAGTTTTAATTTTGTTCTTCCTTTCCAGGGTATGGACCTATCTTGGTGTTTTGAGCCAGAAAAAGGTTTGCCCAAACCAGACTCTGTTCTTCTCTTCAAATTAAACGAAGATGCTCTGCAGCAAAGGAAGGGTTTTGGAGATGAACGCTACGAGCAGTCTGAGTTCCAGCGCAGAGTTGCGGAAAACTACGAGAAGCTGAAGGACGACTCTTGGATTGACATTGACGCTGACAAAGACATTGACAGTTTGAGTGAGGTTGTGAAAGAAATTGTTGTTGATGTCATCAAGAAAGCTCAGTTCAGTCCATTGGAACAGTTTGTTTAGACAAGGAGTCTTGAGTGCAATGAACTTACCTACCTCATATTTGACAAAACTTATATCATTTATGTTATATAGTTTTTAACTTTAGGTATATTGGGTGAAATGAATAGACGTTTTGGACTTAAGTCTATTATGTGCGTATTGTTTCAAATAAGATAATTAAAGTTCTGACTTGAAATTGTGATCTCGTTTTTTTTCCATTGATTTCGTATTTATACTCCCAAATATAGGATCTCTAGGCCTGTAATATATGTTTTAGGTGGGCACAGTAAAAATCCATGTATTAATTAAGAATCTTTTTATTATTTATTAACAGTATTAGTAATACATATCTTCCATAGTAGCACAATTTTAAATTTGTTTAAATCACCATTAATACTAACACATGTATTAATTGTGATTTTAACATACAGATACTCATACAGCAGACTTCTACATTGCCTCGTACTTATACCACTCAACCTCCTGTGCATGAACTTTACCAAGAAAGTTAAGCGATTCTTTTTGTGTGACTTATCAACCCCTTTTTATTTTAGACACTAAGGGCAAAATTAAAATACAAAATCGAGTTCTTAAGTCATGACTTAGCACTGGTTTTCCCCATCTAAGACAGTACGCAAATTGAGACTTAGCGCCGAAGAGGTATTACAAAAACGTCTATTAAAGGTTTTCTTCGAAAGCATGTCACTGATTACCACACAAACACCACTAATCAGTTGATTAGATTTATCACCCTGTTTAATGTGAATATAATTAAAAAAAGAAGACTGTTTCACAGCCTCTTCTATTTTGTAGCCATGAAACAGGAGCTACTTTAGACGCTTGTGGTCTATGCTGTAGCCTGCCCATCTCGTAGTATGCCTCCCCTCTGACTGGCGAGAAGTGACACAATACTTCCTGGGTCATTTAGGTGCTGGGTCAACACGAGCGCACCGGAAGATATCCCTTTTAAACTACTGTAACAAAATTTTGAATACAATTTTTTGACGGCGCGGGGATTCGAACCCGGGACCTTCCGCATGGCAAGCGAGTGCTTAACCACTGAGCTATTCGTATGCTTATAATAATAAACCCACCCTATAATACATATGTTAATGCTAATGTTACACAATGTAGCATTATTATTATTATAATAATTTTAACATTGTCAACCAAACTTTTTGGTTTAAAAAAAAATTGATTTTTTTATGTAATATCAATGAAAGAATTTCAGTAAAAATACAATATAATAAAACATTTATACAAGAAAAGGAATTTTGAACAAGTGTGGTGATAATGCCTACAGCATTTTTCACCAGTCATTTTACAATAGTGATAGTCATATTCAAAGTAATTTACTCAGGTCGTGTTTAACAAATTTAGAAAACTTTCTAAGATCTCTACGATACCATCTCAGGAAAATCACGATCAAACAATCACTGCCATCAGATTTCTTGATCAAGTTTATAACATATATGTCTTTTCACTTTGAGATGTGTAATAAAGCCATACAATAAATAAATAAAAATTCTATTGATTCATTTCATTTGTATTTAGCAACCCTAGAATATTATTCAGGGAGGAATAAGCTATAGAGAACTCCTGACATATCTTATAGATAATCAACCTGCGGCCTTAAAGCGGCCATATTGTATAGCTGAAACAATGAGAAATCACAATGATAAACAAATCAATTCTTATTCTTGTTTAGATTTACGTGCTTTTAATAAAGGTAATATTGGTTGCCATATTACATAACATAGCCGTTATCAGTTTGTTTGAGGCTTCAAGAATTCTACATGGCTTAATTGGCTTATTCTTCCAAGAAATTAGCAATGAAAATATTCAATACCTTATATTATTATATAACATTATGTACAGTATATATTTGTTTTTAATTTCACATTGAATAAAAGACATAGTAAGTACAACTTAGATCAGAACATCGACTGTAATATAAATATTATATGACAAGGCTCAAAGAAGGTTTCCTCTTGGGCACAGACATGCCAAACATTGAATAACGTGAAGTGTTAAAATAAAAATAATAATATCGTCTTATTCATACTGCCCAATTAGAACTATTTAAGTCCCATTATTCCAGCAGTAAGCCCAAGACATATTATTATGTGGTAAAAATCCCAAATGGGAGGATAACTTATCACGTCCCGGCTGGGTTTCGAGCCCAAGACCACTGGAATCTCTGGATTCACAGAGTGCCGCCTTTACTACTGAGCTACCGGGACAGAAACAGCTGCTCATGAGCAAAAGGTCTAAAAGAAAAGATACAACAAAGAGCAAATGCTCTTTTTCGTATTCATAGCCAAATATGGTCTTGCTGTAGCACAGGTTCCAGTACTGCTCTACTTCTCATCCACATTGTCCAGCACTGTAGCACAGGTTCCAGTACTGCTCTACTTCTCATCCACATTGTCCAGCACTGTAGCACAGGTTCCAGTACTGCTCTACTTCTCATCCACATTGTCCAGCACTGTAGCACAGGTTCCAGTACTGCTCTACTTCTCATCCACATTGTCCAGAACTGTAGCACAGGTTCCAGTACTGCTCTACTTCTCATCCACATTGTCCAGCACTGTAGCACAGGTTCCAGTACTGCTCTACCTCTCATCCACATTGTCCAGCACTGTAGCACAGGTTCCAGTACTGCTCTACTTCTCATCCACATTGTCCAGCACTGTAGCACAGGTTCCAGTACTGCTCTACTTCTCATCCACATTGTCCAGTACTGTCTTACTGTAGCACAGGTCCCAGTACTGCTCTACATTTCTCTTTTTGAACTGCTCGCGAGCTAAAGACTCAGTCACGCACACTTTGAACTTCATCTCACCGAAACTTCTCTCCTTTTTGGTGCCCTGATGAATAAAAAAAAAGACATTGGTTAATTATTGATAGTCAGTTTTTGATAGTTTGATAGTTAGGTTTTTTGTAATAGTTATATATTTTTTTAATTTTTTTTTTTTTTAATGTAACAATTGTTTATTTTATTATATTTATGTATTCAGGCCACGCTCGTTGGTTAAAATAATAAGTTCGTTAGCAGAGTCCAAGTAATCAAAATATAAAATCAACAGTGTTAATCTTAATGATTTTTTTACAATAAGCAAAGGTAGTACGATTAAAGACACAAAATGTTTTTCTATGGAAAATTAACATATGGGTTAAATAATTTTCAAGACAATAGTATCATTATCAAGTTTCAACAAACCCCGCGTAAAAATAATAATAAAAAAAATGAGTAGTCACTGTGGCAGAGCGAGTTAGCGCGCTAGGCATTGCACACATGGTGACCTGGGTTCGATTCCCAGCGGGGGAGGATTTTTTCTGCTCTGTACTTGGATGTTCGGGGTCCACTCATACCTCGTGAGGAAAAATGAGTAGCTGCTTTAATGTGAAGCAGCGACCAGTGGCAGAATCTTAGGCAAAAAAATAATACAAGGTATTGAAAATTAAAGTGGTAAAGTCCTATGATTCTGCGCTACCCACTAAAGTTGTGACATAATAACACAAAGAAAAAATTAAAATCACTGGCAAATTTTTCTGACAAGCAAATTTTTCTGACAAGATCATTACTTTGAATTTTTCTTTTCAATATTTCAGGCTTATGTATGATGAGTATCCACAGAAACTTTATAAAAAACGCTTGCATACGAGTCTGCAACCATTGGGACATTTTCATCTTTACTATTCAAGGTCCAAAACCCAACTGACCAAATTTCGTATTGTGCGCATGACACATACCTTCTCTCTTCTCTCCCTCTACAATTCAATACTTCGCCATTGTGCGCATGACACACACTTTCCCTCTTCTCTCCCTTTACAATTCAATATTTCGTTACATAATATCGTTACATAATATCGTTACATAATATCGTTACATAATATCGTTACATAATTTCGTTACATAATATCGTTACATAATATCGTTACATAATTTCGTTACATAATATCGTTACATAATTTCGTTACATAATTTCGTCACATAATTTTGGTTATGTGCCAGAGCAAAGACATGAAAATGTCAAAAGCATTATTATAATAAAAAAAATGTGTATTATATATCAAAAGATGGACTAATTAATTTCTAAGATTTACACACAAATGAAATAAAATTAACAGAACCCAAAATCAAAAAATCTTGATAATCAAAGGATACTGGGTAGCTCATCACTCACCTCCCAGACTAGAACACATTTGTTAGGCGCCTCCTTGCCATCCTTGGACTTGATCATGTCTTCCTCCCACTTTATCCTGTGAGTCATCAACCTGCAAGTCATAGTAATGATTAAATAATAATAACTAGTGGTTCTGTGAACTGTAAACCTCACACAGATTCAACTATAGCATTATAAAATAATGTACAATCAAACATGAGGACATCGGGACCTTTCATTCAATATCCCACTCGATTAAAAAATATCAACCGCCCCTTTTTTTGGCCCTTTTTCGATTTTATACCACAATGCGGCTTCCTTACCTTCCTTAACTGAACTCAAATATATTTTTTAACGACTCAACAAAATTTCAAGACCCGTCGTGATATGACCATGGCAGTTGAAAGCGACGTTAAACCCACTTAAAAAAAAAAAAAAAAAAAAAAAAAAAAATCAAGAGCCTTGCTTAATTCAATAAAAATAGAAAAATCGTTTGCAATTTTCACCAAAACGACCCACATATGGCCCCAAGTGGCCTAATTCGGCCCAAAAACTGTAGGTAAAATTCTAGGACCCCAATGAACACATACATAGAAAATTTCATCAATTTTGAAGAATTCGTTCGTGAGTTATCGCGGAACAGACAGACACACAGACGGACAAACGAAAGCCAAATCGTCCAGTATGCAAGTTAAAACAGAACCTCACTGTGTGAGGTTGATAATTCTTAAAAATCTTTTTACAAAAAATAATAATAATTTTTTTTTAACTTTTCTTTTCCCATTGACTTTTCAAACCTATTGGCATTGTATAACCTCTTGCTTATGGTTGAAGTTTTTTTTTTTAATTTTCACAAATTAACGGGGTTGGTTCTGGTTAGGACTTGAATGGGTGTCCAATCAACTTCGAACCCTCGTGATGCTGGTTATTTCCAGTCCCACTCAGACTGGGTGAGGTTAATTTGAGTATATGGTTTGTGAGTTTCCAGCGCATGGAGGGTAAAATTTCCTCTGGGGAGTAAAATATTGACCAATTGACCATGCGGTTGAAAGCAACTTTAAACCCAAATTAAATAAATACATATGACTTTCTTTGCGTTATTGTATCACAATTTTAGTGGGTAGCGCAGAATTATAGGCCTTTTTCTTAGCCTTATTTTTGCATATAATTCCGCCACTGGTCGCTGCTCGCATTAAAGCAGCTACTCATTTTTCCTCGCGAGGTATGAGTGTAAGACCCGAAAAAATCTGACTCTGCTGAGATTCGCCGAGGTGCGTGCAAGCCTAGCTCACTACCCACTCGGCCACGGTGACTTTGTTAAATTCTTCTTTTACTCCGTCTTATCCCGCCCAAGCGGGGTCGACGTTGTTCAACCTCATGGTTGAGGTTGATTGGTTTTGGCACATTTTTACGGCTGGATGCCCTTCCTAACGCCAACGATTCTATTTGATTTAACGTCCTGGATTAGGACGCGGGTTTTACCCTCCATTCGCTGGGAATCGTACCAGCTACCCACATTTACCTCACCCAGCCTGGGTAAGGCCGGAAATCTGTTAGACTGGGAAAAAGAAAGACTATGTTAAATCCAGATAAAAAAATAAATAAAGCACACAGTGTTGCCTACCTCTTGAACTTGCTCTGCTGCTTGGGCCCGCCCTCCACCACAATCACATTGCAGTCCTTATACATGACCACCGCCCCCGTCATGAACAGCTGGTTGCAGTTGGTTTCCACCTTGAACTTCTTGCTGGGGTTGCAGAAGTCATCCACCCTGTAGGAATAATAATTTCAATTTATTTATTTTATTTAAAGCGCATTACAAAACAGTGGTTTCCCACCTATAGCATCCTTAATACACTTATAATTGACTAAAGTAAAACAATAATAGTAAAAATAACAGCATTTTTAAGAATAAAAGTCATAAAAAGCTAATAAATTTTAAATAAAGAAAATCATAATGCATAAAGGATATCTTTTAATCTCCTTATCTTTTGGATAATATCTCCTTATTTATACTGCCTGACTAGCAATAGTAATAACAATATCTCTTTATTTGTGCTGCCCAACTAGGAATAATAATAACAATATCACATTATTTATACTGCCCAACTAGCAATAATAATAACAATATCTCCTTATTTATGCTGCCCGACTAGGAATAATAATAACAATATCTCCTTATTTATGCTGCCCAACTAGGAATAATAATAACAATATCACATTATTTATACTGCCCGACTAGCAATAATAATAACAATATCACATTATTTATACTGCCCGACTAGCAATAATAATAACAATATCACATTATTTATGCTGCCCAACTAGCAATAATAATAACAATATCACATTATTTATGCTGCCCAACTAGCAATAATAATAACAATATATCTTTATTTGTGCTGCCCAACTAGCAATAATAATAACAATATCTCTTTATTTGTGCTGCCCAACTAGGAATAATAATAATAACAATATCTCTTAATTTGTGCTGCCCAACTAGCAATAATAATAACAATATCACATTATTTATGCTGCCCAACTAGCAATAATAATAACAATATCTCTTTATTTGTGCTGCCCAACTAGGAATAATAATAATAACAATATCTCTTAATTTGTGCTGCCCAACTAGCAATAATAATAACAATATCACATTATTTATGCTGCCCAACTAGCAATAATAATAACAATATCTCTTTATTTGTGCTGCCCAACTAGCAATAATAATAACAATATCTCTTAATTTGTGCTGCCCAACTAGCAATAATAATAACAATATCTCTTAATTTGTGCTGCCCAACTAGCAATAATAATAACAATATCTCTTTATTTGTGCTGCCCAACTAGCAATAATAATAACAATATCTCTTAATTTGTGCTGCCCAACTAGCAATAATAATAACAATATCTCTTTATTTGTGCTGCCCAACTAGGAATAATAATAATAACAATATCTCTTAATTTGTGCTGCCCAACTAGCAATAATAATAACAATATCACATTATTTATGCTGCCCAACTAGCAATAATAATAACAATATCTCTTTGTTTGTGCTGCCCAACTAGCAATAATAATAACAATATCTCTTTATTTGTGCTGCCCAACTAGCAATAATAATAACAATATCTCTTTATTTGTGCTGCCCAACTAGGAATAATAATAATAACAATATCTCTTAATTTGTGCTGCCCAACTAGCAATAATAATAACAATATCACATTATTTATGCTGCCCAACTAGCAATAATAATAACAATATCTCTTTATTTGTGCTGCCCAACTAGCAATAATAATAACAATATCTCTTTATTTGTGCTGCCCAACTAGCAATAATAATAACAATATCTCTTTATTTATGATGCCCAACTAGGAATAATAATATTATCACATTATTTATACTGCCCGATTACCGATTAGTAATAATAAATAATAATAATAACACTTTATTTTTCCACGTATTCTTCACAGTTTAACTATGAAGACGATTATACCATATTTATACTACTCTAGATTTGAAGTTATCATATTTGTGTTAATTACTTTAGTGATCAGGTCTGAAGAATAGCTGCGTTTGCATAGCCTCATGGATACAACTAAAAACACAGACAGACACACACACGGACGCACAGACCAGTGCCTCAAAACAAGGGTTGTGTGGGAAGAGATTGCCATGGGCAATAAACCTGCCCTTTAGTTAGGACATGTGTATATATTTTTTTTTCTTGTTTATATTATTAACAGGCGCGGCCGGTGGGAAAATGTTTTGGGTGTGCTGCCACATAAACCTGACTAAAATGGGATTTTTAGAGTCGTTCTTTCAGTATCTAAAGAGTTCGAATTAGGTTCCCATGATGCCAATCTTGACATTCTAGAAATTTAATGTGTGATGATTTTTATTGTGTATGAGCTAGGACTTGAGAAATCCTCTTTTTTTCTTTATCGTCTGGGGGTGCTGCAGTTCCGCAGCTACTTAGCACCGGCCGGGCCTGGACTTGAACCACCGACCTCCAGGTTACAAGTCCGCCGCCTTATCGATCAAGCTACTGAGGTCGGTAATTTTCGACGAAACAGACAAGAAGCCCCGACCACCTGTACACACCCACCCACCTGTACACCTCCACCTGTACACCTCCACCCACCTGTACACCTCCACCCACCTGTACACCTCCACCTGTACACCTCCACCTGTACACCTCCACCTGTACACCTCCACCCACCTGTACACCTCCACCTGTACACCTCCACCTGTACACCTCCACCTCCACCTGTACACCTCCACCTGTACACCTCCACCTGTACACCTCCACCTGTACACCTCCACCTGTACACCTCCACCCACCTGTACACACCCAACCCACCTGTACACCTCCACCTGTACACCTCCACCCACCTGTACACCTCCACCCACCTGTACACCTCCACCTCCACCTGTACACCTCCACCTGTACACCTCCACCTGTACACCTCCACCTCCACCTGTACACCTCCACCCACCTGTACACCTCCACCTGTACACCTCCACCTGTACACCTCCACCTCCACCTGTACACCTCCACCTCCACCTGTACACCTCCACCTGTACACCTCCACCTGTACACCTCCACCTGTACACCTCCACCTCCACCTGTACACCTCCACCTCCACCTGTACACCTCCACCTGTACACCTCCACCTGTACACCTCCACCCACCTGTACACACCCACCCACCTGTACACCTCCACCTGTACACCTCCACCTGTACACCTCCACCTGTACACCTCCACCTGTACACCTCCACCCACCTGTACACACCCACCCACCTGTACACCTCCACCTGTACACCTCCACCCACCTGTACACCTCCACCCACCTGTACACCTCCACCTGTACACCTCCACCCACCTGTACACCCCCCCACCCACCTGTACACCTCCACCTGTACACCTCCACCTGTACACCTCCACCTGTACACCTCCACCTGTACACCTCCACCCACCTGTACACACCCACCCACCTGTACACCTCCACCTGTACACCTCCACCCACCTGTACACCTCCACCTGTACACCTCCACCCACCTGTACACCTCCACCTCCACCTGTACACCTCCACCTGTACACCTCCACCTGTATACACCTCCACCCACCTGTACACACCCACCCACCTGTACACCTCCACCTGTACACCTCCACCCACCTGTACACCTCCACCTGTACACCTCCACCCACCTGTACACCTCCACCTCCACCTGTACACCTCCACCTGTACACCTCCACCTGTACACCTCCACCTGTACACCTCCACCTGTACACCTCCACCTGTACACCTCCACCTGTACACCTCCCACCTGTACACCTCCACCTGTACACCTCCACCCACCTGTACACACCCACCCACCTGTACACCTCCACCTGTACACCTCCACCCACCTGTACACCTCCACCTGTACACCTCCACCTGTACACCTCCACCTGTACACCTCCACCTGTACACCTCCACCTGTACACCTCCACCTGTACACCTCCACCTGTACACCTCCACCTGTACACCTCCACCTGTACACCTCCACCTGTACACCTCCACCTGTACACCTCCACCTGTACACCTCCACCTGTACACCTCCACCTGTACACCTCCACCCACCTGTACACACCCACCCACCTGTACACCTCCACCTGTACACCTCCACCCACCTGTACACCTCCACCTGTACACCTCCACCTGTACACCTCCACCCACCTGTACACCTCCACCTCTACACCCCCACCCACTGTACACCTCCACCCACCTGTACACCTCCACCCACCTGTACACCTCCACCTGTACACCTCCACCTGTACACCTCCACCCACCTGTACACCTCCACCTGTACACCTCCACCTGTACACCTCCACCTGTACACCTCCACCTGTACACCTCCACCCACCTGTACACCTCCACCTGTACACCTCCACCCACCTGTACACCTCCACCTGTACACCTCCACCCACCTGTACACCTCCACCTCCACCTGTACACCTCCACCTGTACACCTCCACCTGTACACCTCCACCTGTACACCTCCACCTGTACACCTCCACCCACCTGTACACCTCCACCTCCACCTGTACACCTCCACCTGTACACCTCCACCTGTACACCTCCACCTGTACACCTCCACCTGTACACCTCCACCTGTACACCTCCACCTGTACACCCCCACCTGTACACCTCCACCTGTACACCTCCACCTGTACACCTCCACCTGTACACCTCCACCTGTACACCTCCACCTCCACCTGTACACCTCCACCTGTACACCTCCACCTGTACACCTCCACCTGTACACCTCCACCTGTACACCCCCACCCACCTGTACACCTCCACCTGTACACCTCCACCTGTACACCTCCACCCACCTGTACACCTCCACCTCCACCTGTACACCTCCACCTGTACACCTCCACCTGTACACCTCCACCCACCTGTACACCTCCACCTGTACACCCCCACCCACCTGTACACCTCCACCTGTACACCTCCACCTGTACACCTCCACCTGTACACCTCCACCTGTACACCCCCACCCACCTGTACACCTCCACCTGTACACCTCCACCTGTACACCTCCACCTGTACACCTCCACCTGTACACCTCCACCTGTACACCCCCACCCACCTGTACACCTCCACCTGTACACCCCCACCCACCTGTACACCTCCACCTGTACACCTCCACCTGTACACCTCCACCCACCTGTACACCTCCACCTGTACACCTCCACCCACCTGTACACCTCCACCTGTACACCTCCACCTGTACACCTCCACCCACCTGTACACCTCCACCTGTACACCTCCACCTGTACACCTCCACCTGTACACCCCCACCTGTACACCCCCACCCACCTGTACACCTCCACCTGTACACCTCCACCCACCTGTACACCTCCACCTGTACACCTCCACCTGTACACCTCCACCCACCTGTACACCTCCACCTGTACACCCCCCACCCCCCTGTACACCTCCACCTTACACCCCCACCCACCTGTTACACCTCCACCTGTACCCCCCCCACCCCACCTGTACACCTCCACCTTTTCACCGCCCCATGCACCTCCAGACTGGTGTCCTCCTGTAGCTTACCCACCTTACACCGCCACATGCACCTCCAGACTGGTGTCCTCCTGTAGCTTACCCACCTGTACACCCCCCACATGCACCTCCAGACTGGTGTCCTCCTGTAGCTTACTCACCTGTACACCGCCACATGCACCTCCAGACTGGTGTCCTCCTCAGCCTCCGCACCTTCTTCTCCCTCCTCTGCTCCGCTGTTAGCTGGCGGGCGGCGTTCGCCTCCTCGTGAATCCCTTCTGCCGCTTCGCCATCTGGCGCCCTCCCCGGCGGCCTCCATCCTGGTGGGGTCTTGCACCGCCTCCGTGCCCAGGACCCGCATCAGATTCGAGATGCGCACGAGGAGGAAGTAATAGGGGTTTTATTATTATAAATCATCATCA
>CM044958.1:1286097-1361725 GCA_024516035.1 Bactericera cockerelli
CACGCGACGCTTCCTTGAATTGGTTAAAGATACAAAAAAAGTTGGAGAACATCATTTTTCTTAGAGTAAAAACCTAATGGGGGTCTAATCTGATCATTTTTTTGATATCTTGAACTTTTTGGACCTTGGCCCTAATTTACCGGTACTTTGCGGGGATCCGCTTTGACTAACTTTTTTACTACTCATCCTAGATGGGGGTTGCGACATATCAAATCAAATGATTTTGAGGTGCTGATTACGAATTTGGCATTGCTCTTTAGCTATCTGTTACCGTTGAGTGGCGGAATTCGACTTCTTTTTGAGGGATAAGGAAAGTCATGTGATGTTTACACCAGATTTTTTTAATTTATATTCATCAACGGGCGAGCCTGATATATAATTAAACAAGACCACATATCAAAAAGATTACACATTAAATATTAAGTATTAAAAAAAAAAGGTTAGTGCAGAAGGAGAAAGAGAGAAGAAGTAAGAAAGAGAGAGAGAGAGAGAGAGAGAGAGAGAGAGAGAGAGAGAGAGAGAGAGGAGAGAGAGAGAGAGAGAGATAGAGGGAGAGGAAGAAGGGGAATTTCCCCAGTCCCTAGACTGAAAGTTCGGCGAAAATTCCCTACAGAAAGTGATTTGTCAATGATAAATAAATTAATAAAGTCGAACCTGGATATAAGAGAATCCTAGGGACCGAATATTTTTCTCTTATACCTATCCAGTTTTCTCTTATAAAGAGGTTTTTTCCCTTATATCTGGAAACTGTTCACTTATTTCGAGGTTTCTCTTATATCCAGGTTCGACTGTATTACGTAATACGTACGAGTGTTATTTTGATTAGGTATTTATTTCCACAACATTTAGAAGGCGCAAAAAAAATATTTTTTCTCATGAAAACACATTTTTAAAATGCACACATTTTTTTGCGCCCTGTACCTATATTAAGAGCCGAAGCAAATTGCATATTCACAAACAAACAAAAAAATCTTCGGAAATTCTCGGGTGTTTTCGTAGAAGGGATGCTGCACTTGTCTGCGAGGTACCAGAGAGCTTTCATCTTAGAAACCAGACCTTTATAATTTTAAAGCTCAGTTGTATCTCGTTCTTTCCAAGCGAAGGACCTACGTTCGAATACGGTGGACGCGTGAATTTTTCGCACAATTTTCGAAAACCAATTTTTTTCTCGATTTTTACTGATCTCTAATTTGACTATTTCAAGAATTTTAGTTGAAAATGATCTGATTTATAACGTTTTTTTTTGCACTAAAGGTCGTTGTAATTAATATTTTTGTTTTATTTAAAAAAAAAAAAAAAAAATTAAAAAAAATGATTTACTACTTATTATGAATAGTTACCTACTTAGAGTAAATTTTGTACTGTGACTGGTGTTAGTTATTCTGTGTTATAATCCCAAGTGATGAGAATGTAAAACATCTTCTCCCTGTAGTAAGTACCTCTTGTAATTTTCTTTTGAAGTTAAGAAAAAATAAAAAATAAAATAAAAAAAAATAGCTCGTCACTCTAGCTCTGTGGAAACACAGGTGGGTATTCTTGGTTCAAATCTTCTGAGGGGCAATTTTTTTGTCCTTTATGTGTAGGATAAAATTTATTTTTCTGAACTAAGCTCAGTAGCTTGATCGATAAGGCGGCGGACTTGTAACCTGGAGGTCGGTGATTCAAGTCTCTAGTTCAGCAAAGATTTAGTAAAGCGAGTTTGAGTAGTTGTAACATCACGAATGTGATTAGCACAAATATGATAACTTTTTAATTTATTTTTCTGGATCCGCATCATTAGAACCTTATGGATTAACCTCAACCAGTTTCCATATCCTATGGTACTAAATTAGATATAGGGTAGAAAGTAAGTTTGACATAACAAGGATTCAAACCCTAGGCACCTGCCACGCCAGCCAACTGCCCAAATTTTACTTACTGTTCTCAAAGACAGTAATTGATTGCCTTTTCATTTATGAGGGCTGTAAAAAGGCGACATAAAAAGATTTTTTTAAGCTAATTAAAATGTCATTAAAGATTATACGAACACTCGAACAGTATTAGAAGCTGTGAGAGCAAAAAGACTTTATATTGTCAATCTCACAAGATATACAGAGTGTTGTATTTTTTGTGTATTATATTGTACCTTGTATTGTTAATAGATTCACTGGTATGAGTTATGTGAACTCTATACATATACAATTATACATCACCACCTGTATCAAAATAAGTAAAAAATGATATTTATATATAACTAGCCGTTTGCCCGTGCTTTGCAACGGGACTAAATTTCAAATTTACTAAGGCATGGCCGTACTGCTGGACAGCAATGCCTTTTTGAAGTTTTTATAATTTTTCTGGACAAAGCGATAATGGTTTTGGGGGGGTCAATTCTGAGACATTTTTCGCTATCTCTTACCGTTTTGGCTAAACAACTCCGGACAAACAAACAAACATAGGTAGGTAGGTAGGTAGGTAGGTAGGTAGGTAGGTAGGTAGGTAGGTAGGTAGTCCTTTTTTCTGTTTTATATATAGAGATTGTTTGAAAATACTATTGTGTCGTCTAGGAAGCGTTGCTGAGATGCTATTTAAATAAAAAATGGTCCATAATAATAATAATAATACGCTTAAGTGGAAGGTAACCACCGGGCGAGGTTAGTGCTCAAAGCATTTTCTACCACCTAACCCTCAGAGTCTTAATATTATGTGGTCAAAAACTCAAATTAATTAGGAAAAATTCATAGACTGGGTGGGATTCAAACCGACGGATCCTTACGCTACCTGGATTATTAGACTAACGCGTAAACCACTTGACTACCAATGCACGTATATGTTTGTCCATGTTTGTTGTTCGTTCCCTGAAAGATGAAAAAGTACCAATGCCAATTAATGGAGATGAAAATCTGGGACAGGAATCAAAACCGCTTTTATAATATAATTGTATGCAGTATTCAAATTGATCTCTCTGCTATAAGTGAAGAAATTAAGAAGAAAGGATAAGGTTTGATATGTTATTATTTTGAACAACGCGTTTTTAAAAAGAAATTAAATCTAGCTTTGGATAGGTAGATTCCTGCATCTAGAGGTCCTGCAGTGATTTACAACTGAACATGGTTCAAGAGTTCGACACATCTAAATTTTATTATTTTAACGGACTGCTACAAAATTGTAGTTGCCTTTCGGACACATCATTAAAATCAATCATTAACATTTATACATTTTTTTTCTTCATCTTCTTTTTCTTATCCAATTCGGAACATAAATAATAGTTAAAGTATACAATCAAGAGTCAATTTTCCTGACGGGAATCGAACCTGAGTACTGCACACACAAAGATCTAGCTTTTTAATCCATTAGGATGACGTCATCAAGTTAAAATATTGAAACAGGAAACAAATCCCATTTAGGTGGACAAATTGATTTGTACACAACAGCAGGATATTTTAAGCTCCATTCTTTTTTCTCCTTCTCTCCCTCTCTATCTCCCCCCTCTCTCTCCCTCTCTATCTCCCCTCTCTCTCTCTCTCTCTCTTTCTTCTCTCTCTTCTCTCCTTTCTCTCCTCTTATCTCTTCATCTGTCCCTCCCTCTCTCTCTTTCCCTCTTCTCCTCTCTCTTTCTCTCTCCTCCCTCCCTCTCTCTTTTCTCTCTTCATCTCTCTTGTCCTCATCCTCCCTTTCTATCTCTTCTCTTTCTATCTTGTCCCTATCACATTACTAGCGGTTACACACACGCCGCCGCCAGCCCACAAACCACCACAACGCCCCACACACACACACCACCACCACCACACACACCCACACACACACCACACACACCCACACACACCACCACACACACACCACCACACACACACACACACGCACACACCACCACACACACACACACACCACACACACACACCACACCACACACACCACCACCACACACACACACACACCACACACACACACACACACCACACACACACAACACACACACACACACACCAACACCACACACACAACACACACACCCACACACACACACACACACCACACACACACCACACACACACACACACACACACACACACACACACACACCACCACACACACCACACACACACACACACACACACACACCACACACACACACACACACACACACACACACACCACACACACACACCATACACACACACCACACACACACACACACACACACCACACACACACACACCATACACACACACCATACACACACACACACACACCACACCACACACACACACGCACACCCCACACGCACAAAATGTCATTTAGGTTTGAAAAAAAACCTGAATATTTTTTGTCGCCCATCTATTTTCTGGTCTTCCCCGGCGTAGCTCAAGAATGGCTCATCAGAATTTCGCAATCAATATGTCAAATGAAAGCCTAAACCCTTGCCTAAAACTTTCTCGCTCTGAGTTGATAGGTCGTCACTTCAAATTTCGAGAAAAAATGTCATTTAGGTCAAAAAACGTGAATATTTTACATGTTACCCATCCATTTTTTTAACTTACCCGGGGTAGCTCAAGAACGGCTCATCAGAAATTCGCGATCGACATGTCAATTGAAAGCTCAAACCCTTGCCTAAAACTTTCTCGCTTTGAGTTGATAGGTCGTCGCGACAAATTTCGAGAAAAAATGTCATTTATGTCAAAAAACGTGAATTTTTTTTGCGTCACCCATCCATTTTTATCCTTACTCATTGTAGCTTAACCTCAGGGAGATATAATCTAGCCTAGAAGAATTTCCTGATCCAAAAGGACCTATGTGCAAAATTTCAGGTTTCTCGGTCAAACGGTGTGGATTTGTATAAAGAACATACATACATACACACATACAGACAGCTTTCTTTTATAGATATAGATTTTTCGCTCTCTTCTTCCTTTTCTTCCGTACCTCCGTTAATCTCTCTCTCTTCTTTTCTTTCTCTTTACTCATTTATCTTTTTTTCCTAACTCTCTTTCTCTCCTTCTTATCATTCCGACTCGTATTTTTTTTTCTCTCTTTCTCTTTCCACCTCCATTGATCTCTATCTTCCTCTTTTTCTCACTTCTTTGTTCCCCTCCTTCGCTACCTCTTTTCCTACTTCCCTCTTTCCCTACTCTCTATTAATCATTACCACGTCCTGACCCTCTCGGTTTCCTCCTCTCTATCTCTCTTTTTCTTACACTCCTCAGCTTCTCCTCTTTCTTTCTGTTTCTTTTTGTCTCCTACTCATTACCTCTTCTCTCACACTATCTTTCTCTCTAACTCCCGCTATTTCTGTCTTACTTTATTTTTCCCTTTTTCCTCTTCATCATCTTTCTCTCTGTGTGTCTCTCTCTCTCTCTCTCTCACGCGTTCTCCCTATTCCTCTTTCTCTCTCTCTGTCTCTCTCTCTCTCACGCGTTCTCCCTATTCCTCTCTCCTTTCCTTTTACTCGTCCTTTCTCGTCCCATCTATCAACTTTCACAAAAAACCCATTTGTTATCATTATCTCCCGTTCTCCCATTCGACCATGTTTGTTGCCTACTGCTACAAAGTACAACGTACTACTCGCCGGCCTCCGTGGGAGAGAAGTAAACACATCTGCCTTTTAACCCAAGGGTTGCGGGTTCAAATCCGGGCCTGGACGATTTTTTTTCTTCATGAAATACGTTGCTGAAATTAAAGTTCCATGATTTCATTTTTCCCTTTAAAAAATAATTATGTTACTGAAATTGAGGATTCTATTTCTCCCTAAAAAATGTGTTACTGGAAGTAAGGATTCAAGAGATATGCTCAGGGTTTCAAGGCTGGTTAATCTGGAAACAATTATTTACTTAGTCGTGAACAATATTTGATAAGAAATTAATATTTCTTTTTGTACATATTTCTAAGTTTTTTTTAAATAAATTATTGTTATTTTTTTGTTGTTGTTGATGATTGTTTTGTAAAAGAAAATAAAGTGTAAATAAATAAAATAAAATAAATAAAAAATGCCTTGAATGTAAATTTAAGGCATTTCCCTTTCTTGAATCATTCTCATTTGCCTCCCGGATGATCTAATTCAAATACGTGAACCTATTGTGAACGATTATATCCTATTGTGAACGATTATACAAGTACGAATTTCATTTTTTTTATGCACGCCTTTTAAATATTTAATTATGCAATGCGCAACATTTGACATAAATTTTCTAAAACTAGGAATCACGGATGATTAATTCAAAAACGCAATACTGACATGATAAAACACAATATTTCCGATTTCTAATATTAATTTTTTCGGAAGTAATATGTTTTTAGTTTTCTTACCTTATTTAATATCCTATTGTGAACTATTATGCAAGTACGAATTTGATTTTTTTTTGTATGCACGCCTTTAAATATTTAATTATGCAATGCGCAACATTTGACGTAAATATTTAAAACTAGGAATCACTAATCACTGACTTTCTCTTTCACTAGCGAATCTAGTTAGTTTGATTAGGTACTAGCTCAATCCCCACACTTTTTCAGCAAAAGTGTTCTCTAACCCAAGTATGCCGTCTGATTCGGTTAATCGTCCATCTCAATCCAAGTTTAAAAAGATTCCGATGCTAGGGAATCGAATAACCAACCTCAAGATTATGATTCTACTACCTTATCAATAAAGGTACTGAGGTCGGTTTGTTTCGTACTTTAGTACTAATGATATTTGCAATACTGGTAGTAAAATGTGCAATACCAGACTAGCGCCTTAAGCTAGTCTAGTAATCTATTTGGTTCTAATCCTACCCAATGCATGAATTTTTTCTCAATAATTTGAGTTTGTGACCACTTAATGAGAAGACTCTGAGGGTTAGGTGGTAGAAATAACCTCACCTGCTGGTTATCGTCCACAAAAGAGTGTTATTATTATAATGATAGTTAACTTTTGGGGTCATCCTTTTTGTTATATTTTAATTACAATCTTCATATTTTACCAATTTAATCCACGACGGTATCCCAATTTCATCTTATCATGAAACTGAAAATTGAAAAATGTGTTCACAATATACAATGTACATAGGTGTCTATCGTCGGTTAGTAGGTAAAACTGACCAAGTGACAGTTGGTCATTTGTCCGATTTTTCGTTACTCTGGTCTAAAATTAACCTAACTATTGGCTAAAATCAAAAGTTTGGTAGTATTGAAATTTTTAACCTTAAAGACAGGTGAAGACTTTTTTCGATGAAGAAATCAACATTTTAAAATTCATTTGGTGTAATCAAGGTTTTTTGATGCAATAAAGTAGAAAAATTCAATGGGGCTTTCCCACATTTTTTACAAACCAATTATTCTTATGGTTTAGAACACGCTGATTCTATTGGTGACATCCATTTTCAATTTAGGGATCGCAATCATTGAGAAAATTTCATTTGAAAATTGGAAAATTTGAAACACCCTAATTTTCGCGGGCAGCCATTTTTGTTTTGATAACGTCAAAAGTATATAAACAAAAATTTTGGAGTTTTGAAATACTACAGTTTCCATAGGTTTTTCAATGAAATTGACTTTTTAAGCCTTCAGTGAATGAAAAACAGTATTTAATTTGTTATAAGTACTATCCTTGATACTATAGCTGACTATTACAAGAATTGATCGTGGAACACGTTGTGAAAACAATGTGGAACACGTCGATTGAAAACGCGGTATTCTCTCTAGACTCCTCAAGTCTAGCTTGCCGATACTACAGTCGCGACCTTGGTAATGTCTATTTTCTGTTTTCGTTCTGTGAGAATTCGTGATTCGCGAAGGGTTCAAGAGTCTATCATATACTGTCTGTCAAAACTGGTTGCTACGATCGAGTTAGGATGCTGGCTGGGCCTTTGAACACTTTGCAAATTCACGTTTCACTTTCACAGAAGACTGATGATGTTGTTACTTATTATTAACACTCCCAATCTCAAAATAGCCACGTGTATACAATGCGAATCAATCACGAAGAAGCATTGTGTCCGTAATTGTTTTAAAATGAAAAAATGCAATACCCAATACGAAGAAGATTTACATTAGCGTCATATTCGATAGTTGGACGTAAAAAAGCAATATAAAGATTCCTTTAATAAAATCTCTAGCCTATACCTACGTATATAAATGGCACAGAACTTCTCATTTTTACATAACACAATAACCTTGTATAGTTCGCAATCCATTAATTTTCAATATACAGTAGAAATCGGTTATAACGAACTTCAAGGGACCGGAGAAAATTGTTCGTTATAGCCGATTGTCACTATAACCGATATATCGCTTATAGCGAACTTGTTCGCTATAAGCGATATTTATTGTCTATAAAGAACAATGTTTGTTATAAGAGATAATATGTACATATGTAGGTACATATGTACTTTTATCTATATAGGGTATTCACACTTATCAAATTGGTTAATTATTTTGTCTCTACATTTTAAAAACCCTGCGAGGTTTGATCTCGGAATCTCGAACTCCCTAGCCAAATCGGCACATTTTTCGCCACCGTCAAATCGGCATATTATAGCAAATTTTTCTTCAATCGTAAAAGATTTTCTAATAGACATTTTTTTAAAAACAAAACTTTTACTAAATAAAACACAAATGCAATTCACGATTCACGAAACACTAAAATAAAACAAGAAATGAAAAAAAAATATGTAGAAGATTTTCAGGACCTAGTAAAAAGCAATCGACAAGTTTGTGCAGGATAAAACATGTTTTCTATTTTATTCTTCATAGCAAAAAAAAAAAAAAAAATGTTTGTTATAACCGATAGGAAGTTGGTCTGGGGACTTCAAAATTTGTTCGCTATAGCCGATTTGTTCATTATAGCCGATGTTCGTTATAATCGATACATATGTTAATTTTCCATAAGACTCCAAGGGACCAAAGATTTTGTTCGTTATAGCCGATTATTCGTTATAACCGGTGTCGTTATAACCGATTTCTACTGTACATACTAAACTTAGTATCATCCTTCTCAGATTTACTTACCAGTAAATCGTGGGGCTTGTAATTACTAATGTTGAATTTTAAAACAAACCAAAGCCTTCACCTGTTTTTGTCCTAACAACGCTGGACGTTTCTTAACCAAAGCGAGCGATTGGACGGCTGGCTGCACTTGAATTTGGTTTGCTAAGTACGTCTGCAGCACGCGTAAATTGAAGAAATTGGCCATTGTAAAAGTCCTTACTGCAGGTAAATTTCCACTGACAGCCTTTGCAATACCGTCATCTACTGATATTTTATACATAGTTAGTTAACATTAAAGTTTAAAATACTGAATTAGAGTTAAAATTCACAAATTTATTACAGTTTTAAATCGACTCTTCACATTCAACTCTAATGTAATTATACACACAAAATTCGAAGTAGCGTTTCAAAATTGTTTGTTTACATACTTTTGACGTCACAGCGTAGGCGACCAATCAGATTGCGTTATTTCAAGGAAGACCTTTGGAGAGCCTTTTCATCCCTAAGGAATGACTTTTTTAATTTTTGGACATCAAAATCGTGTTCCTCGGGTCTTTTTACATTAGAATCAATCATTTGCTCGAAAAAAATAGTCATTTGGGAAAGCCCCATTGTGAGCTCAAAACAGTTCGCCGGGAAGGTTTTTTTTTATTAAGAAAGGCCCGCCGCCACGCCAAAACTTTGCGCGGCTCTCCTGAAAAATTGTCCAACTGGTCAGTTTTACCTTCCAGCTGACGATATTTTACCTTCCAGCACGGATTTCGCAATAAAATTTGCATTATACCGCGATGTTTTCGAAAGAAAAATCCCCCTCACACATATCTGAAACGAAAAGCTCCAGAATACTTTAGACACAAAAGATTCGTTCAGTGTTAAAGTGTGTCAGATTTTCTAACACAAAATCCAGGATCTTGTTAAGGGAAAAACCATCGAGGTAAGGTTGGAACGGGAGGGTAAATAGAGTGTGCACACATAATAAACAAGAGAATAATCTTTGTGGAGAGAAAATGTGGCGTTTAATAATAATATGTTCAAATATACCCCATTTTCACCTCATATCGATAAAGATATACAAACACAACGTAGATGTGTATTTAATAGGTGTACCAAACAGCATATAATATTTAGGTATGATACAACTTTAATATACGATATAATACTATGTAATTATTCTACTGTATGGTGAATATAATTTTTCGTGAAAATATTACAGGTGAAATCGTAAATATACAGGGTGAAACCAGATTTGGTTTTGTATGTTAAATTATTTTAAACATAATTTAATACTCGTATCTAATTCTTCCTTTTAACAAAGATTGTTTAAAGTGCTCGTTATACAAGTAGATTTAGGATCAGGAGATCAGTATTTGATGCATATATTGAACTCTCCCAACTCCAGCGAATGAAAAAAAATTAGGGAACAATATGGCTGACAAAGTTGAAACGTGCATATGATTTTTGCTTGTATTTTAATATTGTAATGATGTTTGTTCTGTAATAAATGGGAATACATCCCGTCAATTCTTGTTATAAAAAAAGACTTTACTTAGTCCCAATTAGGATAAATAATATACATAAATATATTATATTTATAAAGAATTTTTTTTGTGTTAACACATTCCGTGCCGCGTCTCTCATATGTGAGAGACGGTAACTTTCACTTTTCGTTGCTGTCTCTCATATGTAATACACGACTCCTCATGTTTCAATCGATGTCTCTTTTATATTATGCTTCCCAGTTAGTGTTATTTGATCAGATGAATAAAAAGTGTAGCTTCTGAGCTTCAAAATGGTATCTGGAGCCATCCCAAATTATTTATGGAAAAAAAGTAATGGCAAAAATAAGAAATTAGCTTTTTGAAGCGTGGTCTGGGGGGAAAATGACACAAAATATAAGTGGCGCGCGATGTGTTGATAATATTTGATAATAGTACACAAAAAAGTCAAATATTATTCAAATTCTTCAATTTAACAGAAAGCCCCTTTTCGAAGTTGTAAGGAACTCAGAATAACCCGAGGATCCGGCGTGAACGACAGGCCTACCGCCTAGTTAAAGCGCCGTTAAACCGGAAAAAAAGGAACACAGAGTACTTTTCTTATATCGTAAAATTTACAACATAAGACATTATACAATAAATAGATTTACAATGTAAATCCGTCCAACCAGAATTGTACATTACTAACAACCAAGGCCACCCTGTACACTGTTCTCATCATAATGTATAATTTTCATCCTGTTATATGATCACGTATGCACAAGGTTTATGTTTATTAAAATCATATAAATTTCGGAACAATATAGGATAGTTGCTATATTATGTATACATAAATCGATTTTGTGAATTTAGAGAGAAGCAAACGGTTTTGAACAAAAATATGAGGTACAATTTTTTTTTACAAAGGAAGGATCCAGCTTTCATAATATTTTTTTATCTCTCCCTATCTCTTTTTCTCTCCCTCTCTCTCCCTCCCTCACTCTTTTTCTCTCTCTCTTCTTCCTCCCTATCTCACTCTCTCTCTCTCTCTCTTTCCTGACGAAAATTTCCAGGTACTCCTTATAAATTAGAGAGCAAGTGAGCTTGGCACTTCCAGCCCGTCTCAACTATTGATCATTCACCCAGTCCATTAACCCTGGGACTTAACCTTACCGAGGTGGGGTTATTATAGGCAAGACAAAAATATATGTAACAGTAAAATACAATAAAATTATAAAGAAAAAATTAATAGATTGAACAAAGAAACAAGAACAAAAAGATAATGAAGGTAATGTCCTTCCTAAAGGGCGGTGTTATTGCCTGTGGCAATCTCTTCTACACAACCCTTTGTGTGGAGCTGGTAATGTGGAGCTGGTACGATATATGTAGATCGGGAGCGATTCCGTGTGATCGTGATTCTAATGAACGAATTAAGGGTTGGTTGGAAGAGATTGTATTGTACTTTGTTCTAATAATAAAGCGTAGTATAATGATAAATTAGGACCTTAAAACCGAAACAGTGTCACTGGGAAAGGCAGGAGCCTAGGCATTGGGTCCGAGTGTGAGAGTCTGTTCCGATTTATGAACACAAAATTATTATTAATACTGTCATAATTTTCCCTATTTTGAAGTTTTTTTTTGACAAGTGTCCTTCACTATCTCTTCTTGTGCTTTCAAAACACTTTCTTTCTTTACCAAGACTTTCAGTTTTCTTTTCTCTTTTTCTGTCTCTTTTCGATTCACCCCATCCTTCTCTATCTCTCCCTTTGTTTTTCAATACTTTCTCTCTCATTCCTAAAAACCACATCTTTGTCTTTCCACTTGAGTTCTTCCTGAACCAATGTTTACTCTATCGTTTTCTTTGACATTTTCTCTCTCTCTCTGTCTCTCCCCCTATGTCCCTCTCTCTCTCTTTCTCTCTCTGTCTCTATCTCTCTTTTTTTCTCTCTCTGGCTCTGTCTCTCTCTCTTTCTTTTCTTCTCTCTCTCTCTCTCTCTCCCTCCCTCTCTTTCTCTCTCTCTATACATCTATAAGAGTCTTCCTTATGTCATGTTGTGTTCGCTTTTCTTGATTTTTCATTTAATAGGCGAGAAAAGAAGTTTCCACTTTATCACTCTATTTTCGTACTTTTTCTTTTAACTCACACTCTTGTATACATAATTATTATATCACACACACACACACACCCACATCCACTCAAAGAAACACAAATTTTCACATCACACACTATTTAGCTCACTCTTTTTCTCTCTTACAAATTTAACACACTCTTTTTTTTCTTTTTCGCTCTCTCTCTCTCTCTCTCTCTCTCCTCACACACACACACACACACACACACACACACACACACACACACACACACACACACACACACACATACAAACACACTTACAACTTTTGTTCTCGTTATCTTCCTTTATATCTTCTTTCATTCTGATGAAAGTTTAAGAAAGTAAAATATCGCTGAAAATCACGCACCCCTCATACTTTACAACACGCATGCACTCACTAACATAGAATTCGACATCCGATACACGCTTTCTTTGAAATATTTCTTGTAAGGATTAAAAAAAATAACAAGAAAAACAAAGACAAACCAAAAAAAAAAACAAAAAACAAAAAAAGCAAAGGCAAACCCAAAAAAAAACAAGAAAAGCAAAGACAAACCAAAAAAAAAAAAAACAAGAAAAACAGACAAACCAAAAAAAAAACAAGAGAAACAAAGACAAATTAAAAAAAAAAAAACAAGAAAAACAAAGACAAATTTTAAAAAAAAAACAAGAAAAGCAAAGACAAACCAAACAAAAAAAAACAAGAAAAAAAAAGAAAAACCCAACAACAAAAAATAACAAGAAAAGCAAAGACAAACCAAAAAAAAAAAAAAAAAAAACAAGAAGAACAAAGACAAACCCAACAAAAACAAATCTTTCCTGTCTCATCTCGACTTTCTAAGGTTCTTCTTTCCCTCTTCAAGTAGTCACCAGGGCCAGCGTTGCGTCAATTGCACGTTGAATACACCACTTCTCGTTCTGTCACTGAAGTTGAGCAACTTCCAGCGATAGGTGACCATTCAAATTCCAACCCCCATGATGCTAGCTACTCCCAGCTCCGGGCTGGGTGAGGTTAAGAAACGAAAATGTCCCATAGTCTTCGATGGCACGTTGAAGTCGTTGAATACACCAGTTCTCATTCAGTCAATGAAGTTTAGCAACGTCCAGAGAGGCTGGCTAGGATTTGAATGGGTGACCAATCAAATTCGAACTCCCGTGATGCTGGCTACTCTCGGCCCCACTCAGGCTGAGTAAGGTTGATTTGAGTAGCTGCATTGTTTGTGAGTTTCCAGCGAATGACGGGTAACCCCCGTCTTGACCATGTAATTAAAAAAGTAGTAAACATGGCCAAGTAAGTAGCACTGGCCATTTCAGAAAAGTCGAAATTTTTCGGCTCTATAGCTCGTATCTTATGGGCCACATTCATAGCGCGCATGTGTAATGTGTATGGACAAATAAATAGGTAATTTTAAATGAGTAGGAGCAACCAAAGGTGGAATATGGGTGATGTAATAATAGAGGTACCTACGGAAATGGAAATTTATTATCTGCACTACACAATCAACACAGCTACACTTTTTATAAGCGCCTGGTAACTATATAGGTATGCATTGTGCAATAATTCGGGGATCCTAACTAAGTTAGGAGTAAATTGACGTCAATACCTCTATGGAGTTATGTAAGTCTAGATTTTGAGTATATTCTTAGATGGGAAATGCTAAATCCTTACTTAAGATATCTATTTTTTCATTAATTTTACCTAAGTTGTGAATTCTTTGCCGCCTGAAATTTCAAGCCAAGTCCAAAAAACAATGGTACTGATCTGGTCACTAAGTAATAGACGTGTCATGAAAATTAGACAACAGAACAATCTAAATACAGAAAAAAGATTTCCATTGCACATCAGTATTCCTATTTCATCTTAACTTAAAAAAAAAACCAAATAAAAATGGCTTAGGATGGGTCTTCTGTATACAAAAAATATGAAAAGTAAAACAAATGAGATATTATTATTATTATCATTTCCCGAAGGGGACATTCTAAACTATTTTGTGGGGAAAAGAAACATATTCCACACGTGCCCCTGAAAGTTACTTTTTTGAGGCCACCTTATTAAGAAAAAAAAGAAATCTCACGCTTTATTTTTGTCTATAGTCGAAAATTCCACACTAAAAAGAGGGGAAAAGGGACATAATTCATCCCTCACAAAACCTGTGAGGATTATTACTATCTGGAGATGTTAAGAAAAAATACCTTTTCATTTCTCCCTCGAGAGATCTTCTCAGTGGGATATTTTTAAGGGAAAAAACAGACAAAATGACGTAAAACCCTCTCAGCATGGAATAGAATGGGATCTTCAAATTTATGTTTTCTGTTGTATCGAGAGAAAAGAAACTCGTGTTGCGTTTCACAGTCGAGTTTCAATTTATGTTCCTTCCGAAAATATGTTTCTGGTATTCGTGTCTGTTCTTTTCTACAGTTTTTCTTAGGACGAAATTAATAGACGTTTTAGTAGTACCTCTGTGGCGCTAAGTCTCGGATTGCATACTGTCTAAGAAGGGGAAACCGACGCTAAGCAATTACTTAAATATGTTATCGATTTTGACTAGTGTAGGCCCCAATATCCAAAGTACAAAGCCTAAAAAATTCCAACCCCGCCGAGATTTGAACCCAGGTCACCTGAAGTGCAAGCCCAGCTGCTACTGCTAGGCCAAGGATATTTTTCCTTACCCCTCCCTTTCTCAAACATCTTCCTATCGTCACTTCTTTCCTTTTACTTTTCTATTTTCCTTCATTCTACATCTCTTCTATTCTACATCATCCAATACCTTTGTATTTATAACACAAAACAAATTTCCCTTGTAATCTTCAAAATCTTTCAAAGTTTCGTTTAACCCTATACCAACAATGAGCTGGAAACATAACTTGAATTAAAGTTTGCAGCTTCCGGTGTACTGATGGTTGTGTACCAAGCTAGTTAAATTTACAAACTGGTGAAACAATAAGGTAGTGGTCCATTGTTTTAAACTAAGAGCTGGATTATAAAGTCGGATTCAAAAGTTCAGCAAAATTTCCATTTCATTTTCTTTTTGAAAGAATTTAGCAAACTTCGTACAATATTTTGTCTTGAAAAATCAATGACCTTTCAAATGATTTATGGTTTTAAATAAAGGTACTGTTTCTTTTCTATTACGGATATAGAAGTAAGATTTATGTTCATTTTAAAATATGTATGTTACAATAAAATTGAAAACATCATGAGTTTATTATTATGTTCTGTATATTATAATTAGTCTGTCTGTGGGTCTATAAACAGGGAGTAGAGCAGCAGTCTGGCTGGGGGATTATAAACACTAAACAGGGAGTAGACCAGCAGTGTGGCTAGGGGACTATAAACATTATAAACACGGAGTAGACCAGCATTGACTTGTTTCTAGGAGCCCTTTGTCAATTATTAGCCTCCTTGTAAAGACAGTGATAGAAGTGCTGAGTCATTTCTCCACTGTCTGGCTACCATCGTTCACGATGACGCCACCGTATGATGATGATAATTTATTATAATTAGTGTTTCAAGTAAAACGGAATCTTTTTTTTTCAATTCTATATAAAGTAATCTCTAACGCTACACGGTGAGTGGTTAAAGAATTATTCTACAGTGTGTGCATAAACTCCAGCGACACCTGATTAACTCTTGATCGGTTAAAACTGGAAAATTTGCGCCTTTAACCAGATTGTCAGTTTTCTAGCTTTATCCGTTCCAAAGTTAATCAGGTGTTGCTGGAAATGAACACAGAGCATAATAATTCAAAAAACACCACCACCTATTGATGGTAAACGTAAATCATTATTATGTATTATTGAAAACATTTATTTTTCCTAATTGCATCCTCTGGGGAAACAACATTTTTTTATTTATTATAATTTATCGTATTGTTTTAATGGACTCAAATGAAAACAATAAAATGTATAAAACAACAGTTGCTGTTGACGTTTCAATTTGCACAACTGTACCTACATGCATTTTTTTTTTTCTCACATTGAAGACGCATTCATCAACATCCATTGTATTTTTTGTTCCAAATAATTTTACTATACATATATGTATCATATACCTACGCAGGGTAGCTACATAATAAATATGTATGTGAACACAACCATCAATTTTTATTACAATAATAATAATTTTATTCCGTGTCCATGAGATAGGCAAAGATCACGGTGGTGAGAGGATTATATGGACGCCCAGATTTAATGTCTAGGCTCCTTTCATGATTCTATTTGGTTTTAACGTCCCGATTTTATATAGTCAGGTCGGTTGTTTTATATCCTCCACTCGTTGGTAATCGTACCAGCTACCCAAATTAACCTCAACCAGCCTGACTAGGGCCGAAAATGCCAGCCCCCACGTGTTCGGAGGGAACAGAATTTTATGTGTGAAAGGGCTAGTATAATTATATAATTATACTTAGGGCAAAATTAATAGACAAATTCTACATCACACGTCAATGCTAAGTGTCGGTTTTCCCTATCTTACACAGTACGCAATCTGTGACTTAGCGCCACAGAGGTATTACAAAAACGTCTGTTTTCCGCCCTCAATTTACTGTCCGAGTCATTTCCAAATTCGTGAAAAAATACGGCTGTAAATTTTTACTCTCTCTGTATTCTTTATTTATTGTATAACCGACCTCAGTACCTCAGTAGCTGGATCGGTCAGGCGGCGGACTCGTAACCTGGAGGTCGGTGGTTCGAGTCTCAAGGTTAGCAAAGATTTGTTAATGCGATTTTCAGTAATTGTTACACTCATCTTGATCTACACAAAATAAATGTGATATGTAGAGCCTGAAATTAATGCGATTTCATATTTTCGTGAATTTCACAAAATTTGTCTATCAAAAATTGGTAATTTTGCATATTTTCAACATTGGTAAAAAATAAGTCGACAAAATCCATGTGTTAGGTAAGTACTTGTAGTGTGAACCATCATTGAGAAAAAGTGAAAACGGGAAAGTATACTGAGAACACGTGGAGCCTAAAACTAGCATTCTGGTCCAACTATGCTTTCAGAGTAGACGAATTTTTCACTTATTTTGTTTAAAAGTTCTGCATATTCTCTGCATATTTTATCAGTTTGGTGCAACATTTTTACTATTTTATTTCATATAATATTGCATATTCTCTCTCTCTCTTTCTTTCCTCAATAAATTCCTTATATCTCTCTCATGTCACAATAAGGTACAATTATCTTAGGAGGTGTCATTCTGTGTAAATTTATACTGTACTAAATAAAGAATAAATCAAAATCAAATCTCTCCTTCTCTCTGCCCTACTTTCTTTGTATCTCTCTAAGAGTGTGGGTCTCTTTGGCTATCTCTCCCCATTGCATCTTTTTCCATCTCTCTCGAATATCCTCTTCATTTCGTCTCTATATCATCATTATTCTTGTGCAGAAACTTGTAAGCATATACTATGCTTTTCTCTAAAAGTTTTATATATTTCTCACCAAGCAAATCTTTTACTGAAACAAGTTCGTTACTTTTTACCGATTTCGAGCGCTTTCCAAAAATTTCATGACCAACCACAGGATTTAAGTTTCGAAAATTTCTGTGGTGGATTTGCCTGAAAAGTTAGCGTGCGCCTACACCTCTTTAAGCCAAAGCTATTTATGATGAAAAACTTTTCAGTTCTTTGTCTTCTCTTTTTAAGCTCTTTTTTTCTTGAACAACTTTTTGTCATTTTTTTGTGTGCCAGATTTTTTTTTTTGTCCTACCTTCTCTTCCACAGTATTTCTTCCTTTTCTCTCTCTTCTCTCATTCTTTTTCTCAAAACTCCTGTAGAAAGGCTTTCTCTGCCTTTTCGTATCTTCTTCTTGATTTCAAACTCTCCCTTTCTCTATCTCTCTTTCTTTTTCTCAAAACTCCTGTAGAAAGGCTTTCTCTGACTTTTCATATCTTCTTCTTGATTTCAAACTCTCCCTTTATCTCTCACTCCTTCCCTCTCTCTAACAAGGGTTCCCCTATGGAATTTAGTCCTTTTAACTCCCTCTCTTTCTCCCCCCTACCTCTCTCCCTCTCTTTCACAGAGGATTCCTTAGGGAAAGAAAGCCTTCTTACTCCACTTGCTTATTTATTTATCTACGTCTTTTTAATCTCCCTAGGCCCTGAACATCTTTTTTTAATTCATCCACCTTCCCTTCTTCTCTCTCTTCTTTCCATCCCTTCCTCTCTCTCTCTCTCTCTCTCTCTCTCTCTCTGTATTGTATTTCATAGAAGAAATGATTGATCTTTAACAATTGAAGAGAAGGATAATTGAAGAGAGCCATCCTCCCAAAAAGTTAGCAATTAGCAAGAGGTATTTCACAATGTAAATAATTAAGTAGTCACTGTGGCAGAGCGAGTTAGCGCGCTAGGCATTGCACACATGGTGACCTGGGTTCGATTCCCAGCGGGGGAAGATTTTTTTCTGCTCTGTACTTAGATGTTCGGGGTCCACTCATACCTCGTGAGGAAAAATGAGTAGCTGCTTTAATGTGAAGCAGCGACCAGTGGCAGAATCTTAGGCAAAAAAATAATACAAGGTATTGAAAATTAAAGTGGTAAAGTCCTATGATTCTGCGCTACCCACTAAAATTGTGACATAATAACACAAAGAAAAAGCATTATTATTATTATTATTAAATTATGTAAATAATTATGATAAATATAAAGCATGTTTTACAACCTAATCCTCAGAATGCCATACGTGTTCACATTACTCAAGTAAATGAGGAAAACTTCATGTCTTGGGTGGGATTCGAACCATCAGATCCCTGCGCTACCTGGCTCATCAGGCTAATGCCTTAACAACTCGACTACCTACTTTTTAACTCTCTCTACAATTACTCACATCATTTTTTAACTTTCTATACAACTCACATCATTTTTTAACTCTCTATACAACTCACATCATTTTTAACTCTCTCTACAACTCACAACATCATTTTTAACTCTCTCTGCACTACAACTCACATCATTTTTTAACTCTCTCTACAACTCACATCATTTTTTAACTCTCTCTACAACTCACATAATTTTTAACTCTCTATACAACTCACATCATTTTTTAACTCTCTGTACAACTCACATTATTTTTAACTCTCTCTACAACTCACAACATTATTTTAACTCTCTCTACAACTCACATCATTATTTTAACTCTCTCTACAACTCACATCATTATTTTAACTCTCTACAACTCGCATCATTTTTTAAATGTTTACCCTCATTATCTGTATGGACCGTTTTCATTTCACCCTTTTCCACCTTACCATTTTCTCATCGTACCCTTTTACCCTTTTACTTTCTAATCAGGCACGGCAGGTGGAAAATTTTTTTGGGGGCGCTGACACATAAACCTCATCAAAATGGAATTTATATGTTAATTCGCCCGTTTGGTATCTAGAGAGTTTGGGTTTAACATGCCAATCATAATAATTATTCTGCATGCATTTATGCATTATTCTAGAAATGTGTGATCATTTTCATTGTGTACGAGCCAGGACTTGAGAAATCCTCTCATTTTCTTTTTTGTCTGGGGGTGCTGCACAGTTCCGCAGCTCCTTAGCACCGGCCGCGCCTGACTTTTTTCCCACCTTACCCTTTTATCCTCCCTTTTTTCATCTCCCTTACTATCCCCTCCCTCACTCTCTTCACCCTCGCCGACCTACGTGGCTCAGTGGTTAAAAGCATTGTTTGCTCACCCGGAGGTCGCGGGTTCGATTCCCGGGCGGAGCGGAAAATTCTAACCGAGTTTTTCCGTTTCCGGAATGGCATGGATGTAAAGGTAAAGTGCCCTGGTAAAGTAATGCGAAAGCAGTTCCTGGGCAAAACAACCAAAAAAAAGAGTCTTTTCCCTAACTTTTATCTCTCCTCTTCTTTTACCTTTCATTATTATCCGAATTTTGAAACAATGTGAACAAGACCGAAGCAACAATGCTCTTGTATGTTTTCTGCAAAAGCTAGAAAAGAGTGAAATATACCTATCTCTTCTTTCCATATTTCATGAAGAAACTTAACAAACTTTGCACTTCCTTATTATTTCTTCTTCTTCATCTACTTCTCTTTGTTCTTCTTCTTCCTCATCATCTTCTTTTTCTTCTTCGTTATCATTTTTTTTGTTCTTCTTTCGTTTTATTGAATTTAACTTTTTATTTTTGTGTCGTTTTCGGTACCCTATTTCTCTTCTTTCTTCTATTATTCCTACTGTTGTCTTGTTTTTCTTTGTATTCTTTTTCTATTTTCTTGTGTCTGACTCCTCCCCCGTCTCTCTTTCTCTCTCTAAAGTTATTTATTAGAGTAGGGATTATTATAAGTAACTAAACTTATTGTAAAAATAAAGAAACAAAATCAATTCAATTCTCTTTGTCTCTGCTTTCCCTCTCTCTCTCCCTCTCTCCCTCTCCCTTTCCTCTATATCTCCCTCTCTATCTCTCTCACTCACTTTATCGCTATCTCTTACCCTCCCTCTTTTCCCTTCACTCTCTCTCTCTCTCTCTCTCCCTTCCCTCACTCTCTCTATCTCTCTCTCCCCCTTTGTTTCTCTTTCTCCATCTTTTCCTCGATTTTTTTCTCTTGTTCAATCTTTTGTTCTTTTTACGATCTCTTTTCTTTGCCTCTTTTCATTTCTTCGATTTTATCATCTTTTGTGTTCAATCTGTCTTCTTTTCACCGACAAAGTTCATTATGGATGGTTCTAATGGGCCCGTTGAGTGGAGCATGGTTTTTATCACCTCTTGATAATGGTTCATTTTATTTCCATTTTTCATTTTATTTCCTTAACGTAGTAGGTAGGTACATTTTATTTTCACTTCATTGAACTAGAAAGCCTACTTGAAAGCTTATTAAATTTATTCAATGCCTTTTTTTGCACATCTTTTTTATGGGTTTTCTTTTTTATGGAAAGAAAATCTGTGCTTTCCAGATGAGCTCTCGTTCTGTTTATTAAGACACGTTAACAATTCCTTGGCTTTCTGGTTGCTCTAACAATCTTCTGTTACTTTCACAAGGGTTGGGTGGAAGAGATTGCCATAGGCAATAACCCCGCCCTTTAGTTAGGACATATGTTTTTATATATTTTCTATTCTTTTTCTTTTTTTTTTTTTCATTGTTAAAATAATTATTTGTATGTACATAATGTCCATTTATATTTAATAAAGTGTTGTATAATAATAATAATTTATTTATTTAAATAAATTTTATGTATTTATTACATATTTTAAATTTACACAATGGTACCCTTTCTCAAAATTAAAATAAACTGTGTTGAATATTATAAAAGTCAAAATTTTACTACATATATTTATTTACATACTTTTTTTCATAATTATTTTTTACGTGTGTCATGGTGGGCAACTTGCCCAGCTGCTTGATAAGGGAGGAAATTTTTAACTTCAGAGCGATATTACAATGAAAATTTTCAAGATAGGGCATATTAGTTAGAAATTTTGTATTTAATTGTTTTTTTTTTTTTTTTTTTTTAAGATGAGTTTTTCATAGCCGTTTTTATTTCGTAGCCATGAAACAGGAGCTACTGTAGACGCTTGTGGTCTGTGTTATAGCCTGCCCATCCCGTTGTATGCCTCCCCTCTGATGGCGAGAAGTGACACAATACTTCCCATCTAGGTGCTGGGTCAACACGAGCACACCGGAAGGTATCCCTTACGTACAATTGTAACCAAATTAAAATACAAATTTTTGTCGGCACGGGGGATCGAACCAGGTACCTTCCGCATGGCAAACGAGTACTTAACCACTGAGCTAATCGCCCGCTAATTAGTTTCAAGAACTCCACCCTTTTATGAATATACAATAATTAAATGAATTAAAAATGGTATTTTTTTATACTGCCCAATTAAGACTCATAAGTTTGTACTTTATCTTTTTTCAGCAGTTTCATGTGGGTCTGGCTATGATTATTATTATCACATAAACTGATCAAAATTCTTATTCTGTATTTTTATGAAATTTTACCATATCATTTATGTATCTTTCAAAAACTCGACTGGAAAAAAAAGGAGTAGAAGAACTTCTTCTTTTTTTTAATTCTGCCGAAAGCAATCTGTTCGTATTTGCCTAAAAACGCAAAAAATCTGTAATTTTACCTAACTGAATGCCATACTGTATTAGCTTAAAGAATCTGGATTTTTTAATTAATTTGGTGAACAAACATTCGTTTCTTCTTATCTTTCCTCTCTTTTCTACTTTTCTTTACTCTTCTCTGACTTGATCACAGATTTTTATTTTATTTAACTTTGAGGATTTTTCATTATCTATATTTCTCTGTCCCTTTTCGTTCTACCTCTCTCTTCCTCTATCTTTCTCTTCCTTCTATATCTCTACCACAATAAGGTAGAATTATCTTAGGAGGTGTCACAATTTTATGTAATTCAAAATTGTAGTAAAGAATAAAATCAAATTAAATCTCTTGTTTCTATCTATTTCTCTTCTCTCTATCTATCTCTCTTCCTTCGATTTTTCTTTCTTCTATCTCTTTCTTCCTTATACATATTTATCTCTCTTCCTTTTATCTTTCTTCCTTTTATCTCTCTCTTCGTTCTATCTATATCTCTCTTCCTTCTATCTTTCTCTTCCTTCTATCTCTCTCTCCCTGCTATCTCTTTCTTTTTCTATATTTCTCTTCCTTCTATCTATCTTTCTTCCTTTATCTCTCTCACTTCTTTCTATTTCTCTCACTCTCTCATTCTCCTCGTTCTCTCAAACCCCCAATCATCCTTATTAATTAATTACTATCTCTCTCACCCCACTTTTTCTCTTTCTATCCCTTGGTCTTATTCCCTCTCTCTCTCTCTCTCTCTCTCTCTCTCTCTCTCTCTCTCACTACCCTCAAGGGACAAAAGAACACGCAGAAATTTTAACAGGTAGATTTTTCATTCCAAATTTTCAGATTATTGTTTTTCTTTTCATTTTACAACTTTCGTAAAAAAAATATAACTTTGAACTCTCTCTCCGCGGTATGGCTTCATTTTCTTTGAGTGAACCAAATGTGCAAACAAACGGAAGCTTTTATGGTGAAAATAAATTGGGTTCATTTTTTCTTTTTTCCTCTGAGAGTCAGGTGTGTGAGGGAGAGAGAGAGAGAGAGAGAGAGAGAGAGAGAGAGAGGAGAGGAGAGAGAGGAGAGAGGAGAGAGAGAGAGAGAGAGAGAGAGAGAGAGAAAGAGATAGATAGAGAGAGAGAGAGAGAAAGAGATAGATAAAGAGAGATAGAGGGAAAGAGAGAGAGAGAGAGATAGAGAGAAATGGAGAGAGAAAAAAAAGAGAGAGAATTGAATTGAATGTAATAACTTTATTTACATAAATTATATATGTATACAAATTAACACCTCCTAAGCTAATGATAACATATTGGGAGGTATGTTCCTCTCTTAAGTGTTAATTTTTTTATGTGATTTAACAATTCAGTATTTTTAGTTTTACTTTCAACATCAAAGATTAAAAGATACACTGTGACAATTTATAATACATAAGAAATTTAACTATGATTCTAGTTACATATTAGGAAACTATATTGTTCAATGGATATGTCCACTGGTCCATGGATAGGTCGCACAAATACAACAGTTTAGGGATTCGAACCCCGATCGGATTGGTAATTCTGGATGCTATCCTTAATTTTGGATTCAACTAAAAAATTTCTTGTCTCATTCAAGAAATCCTGGCAGTATTGATTATAAGCAACATTGGTACTCTACATTCCAGCCTCCTGGTCCTGTCTCCTGAACGCTTGGTGTTAACGCGTGTCCGCCTGAATACCTGGCGGCGTTAAAAGAATAAATAAATAAAAATCATAATAATAGCTATACCTACATTAAAAAAATCCCTAAATTATTGACATGACAAGGCTCTTCTCCTCACAAAACCTCATCCTCTCTCAAGCCCAACCCATCGGATTCTTGATCCAGTTAACCAAATAATTTTTGTTGTGGTTGTTGAAAATAATAGATAATAGAGCACCTTGATCAATAAGGCGGCGGACTTGTAACCTGGAGGTCGTTGGTTCGAGTCCCAGTTTCAGCGTAGATTTTGTAAAGCGAGTTTGAGTAGTTGTGATATCACCAAAGTAATGATCACAGATATGATAAAAAAATTAACTTTAATATATATATTTTTTTATTAGACAAGAATAGATATCAGAGCAGAATAATTTTATTATTTCCTAAAGTATACGAAGCAACAGTAGATAGCAGAATGAAGAAGAAAAAAAAATATACCTGCTTTCCGAAACAATTACTTTTTCTTGCTGTATTTCCCTCTAGCTCTTTTTCTCTCCCTCACTCTCCTTCTTTCTCTCTCAGTTGTTCTCTTACTCAAAAGATAGGTAGGTACCTGTTTTAGACATAAAAAAACGCGGGTGAAGAAGAGAACGCTTCTCCAAGACGCAGAAAATGAAAGAGAATAAATAAATAAAAAGGGAAATTAACTTTTCTTCAACATTTAAAAAAAAATTCCAACACCTGCTTTTCCGAGTACGACTCGAACAAAAGCCCCCTATCTCCCCCCTAACTCTACCCCTCAATCCCACCTCTATTACTTCTCCCTAAAACGCCCCCTACGCCTGCATCCTCTCCAACCTCCACCCATCCTACCTCTCTCACTTCTCCCTTAAAAAAACCCTCATCCCCCAAAATGCCCCCCGACCAAAGCCCCCCCCCCCCGCCTCCTCTCCAATCACCATCTTCTATACCACATCTCTCTTTTCTCTTTAAAAAGCCCCCACCCCCCTCTACGACCCCGCCCCCCTGCCTCCTCTCAAATATCCACCCTCCATTCCACCACTATGACTTCTTCTTAAAAAACCCCCCCTCTCCCATGAATTACCCCCCTACCAATGGCTCCCTCCCCCCTCTATTTCGTCCCCCTACCATTAGTTTTTATTATGATGTTGGTTCGCAAATTTCGGCGCGCTGTTTTCAGTGTCGTAGAACAGGGAAATATCATTGTTTTTTTTTCCCCAAGTTGAGGCATACGTGTATAAAATGAATTCTGGATAGCAGTAAAATATTCACTGAAATTTACTAACAGTTTAACTAAGGCTCATTTTCGTAAGCTCATAAACTGACATAACTATAGCTCTTTGAGCAGGTATACAAATATTGCAATAATATTAATAATAGTTTTATTAATACATTAATTAATTATTAATTCTTAATACAAAATTTGTATTAAGAAATACAAATTTTGTTCTTCTTCTTGTTCCCAAACCACCAGACGAGGTTAATGCTCAAAGCCTTTTCTACCACCTAACCCTCAGAGTCTTATTATTATGTGGTCACAAAATCAAATTAATGAGGCGAAATTCATGCACTGGGCGGTATTCGAACCAGCGGATCCTTACGCTACCTGGATTACCAGACTAGCGCTTTAACCACTTGACTGCCATAACTGTTTTACTTTTCAGGACAAGTAGACCAGTAGGTCATTATGATAATTATTTAAATGTTTTTATAATTTGTTTGGCACTGAAAATTGACCATCGAAATTTTTCAGTGATGCCATTACTTTTCTCTATAGTATATAGCTCTATAGGATAAGGAAAGTAAAAAGAAGTTCTGCGTGTTTTTTTTTTTTTTTTTTTTTTAGGCGAACGATACATTGAAAAGTGTGAAACCAAAAATTGAATTCAACTCTTCTAGAAATAAAAATGGAATATGTCAAAAAACATTATTGTAGAGTTGTCAAAAAAACGAATGTTACCAATCAAATTATTCAGCAAATTGAAATAGACAAAGCATAAATAATTGAATTTCTTCCTAAAAGCTTTCAAAGGAACCAATATTGCAACACTTTTTCTGTCTCTTCATCTTCTGTCGTTGTATTTATTTATTGAGTAAGAGTCTGTTGAAAGTTCAACCGAAGCCTCTGTAAGATTTTTTTTAACAAAAAATAGAATGCTAACTTGAGAAAGACCTGAAGTAAATAAAAATAAATTTATAGAAGGAGAATATAAAAAAAAGAAGAGGAAACCTAGTAATGCAGAAACTTCAGAGAACAATTCCATCAAGATGCGAAGATTTTTAGTCAGCTTGGAGAGAAGCCAAATTTGGTCTTGCAACAATTAATTGCCAGACCACAGGACATTGATGAAAAGTGTGGCACTTTGTACGCTGTAAATACGGAAAAGATTTATGTACAAAATAAATATATTTATATTTTGTATTTACTGTTCAGTGCCAGCCTCCGTGGCGTAACGGTTGTGACTACTGCCCATAGTCCAGAGATACTGAGTTCTCGATCCCTGGTCGGAACAGACTTTTCACACCGAAAAATCTCCCTCTCCCTCTACTTCTCTATTTCTCTCTCTCTCTCTCTCTCTCTCTCTCTCTCTCTCTCTCTCTTTCTATCACTCACTCTTCTTTTTTTAGCATAATTTATAAAGATCTAATTTTCTATTTAATTTATACCTGGCTTTTCATTATCTCTCTCTCTCTATCACTCTACCTGCCTCTCTCTCTCTCTCTCTCTCTCTCTCTCTCTCTCTCTCTCTATCTATCTATCTATCTATCTATCTATCTATCTTCCCTTTCTCAATCTCTTACATATTTTCGTTGTTATGTACAACAAAAATCTTTTAAATTTTGGCCTTTTGTTTTATTCAACAATTTTGACTAATCTTTATTTACACTTTTTTTTATATACAGGTACAGTGGAAAGGTATAATTATTGAAAGGTAAACAATGGTTGCGCAAGTTTGAATTTCCTGGAGATTTCTTCAATATGCTCAATTCAGATGGAAACATGTTTCTTTGTTTGAATGGAAAAAAATTTCATACAGGGTGGGGATCACATTTTTTTTTTAATGTGGATTAAAAGAATGACAGAAAGAGATTTATAAAATATGGAGAGAAAGACGTACAGAGAGAGAGAGAGAGAGAGAGAGATATATAAAGATACATAGAGAGGGAGAAAGATAAAGGGATAGATAAAGAGAGAGAGAGAGAGAGAGAGAGAGAGAGAGAGAGAGAGAGAGAGATAACGAGAGAGAACGAACTAAACATAATTAAACACCCTATCGAAAGAATAAAGTATAGCAAAGGGTGTAGAAACTTTTTGTTGAACTTTCAAGAAAGGAAAGTAAAAAAAGAGGATAAATATTAATCCCACCAACTTCATGGAGGTATGGAAGAAAATTAAATTTTTGGGATATTAAAGTTCACGAGAGATATCATTCCGTCATGCGGATTTGCGGCATTTCCCTGGAATTCATCTCAAAATCTCTCGTGTCTCTCGTAAGGGTTATTATTCAGCCTACTTTAATTAAAGAAAAGTCTTTAAAAAACAAAATTAACGTCTCTTTTTCTCTCTTCTCTTTTTAATTCAAGTTGCCATGCACTGGTAGTCAAGTGGTTAACGCGCTAGTCTGGTAATCCAGGTAGCGTAGGGATCCGTTAGTTCGAATCCCGCCCAGTGCACGAATTTTTCCTCATTAATTTGAGTTCGTGACCACATCAGAATAAGACTCTGAAGGTTAGATGGTAGAAATGCTTTGAGCATTAACCTCGCCTTGTGGTTACCTTCCACTAAAGAGTGTCATTATTATTATTATTTCTTAGTCCTTCTCCTTTTCTATCTGTAATTTTTTTCTTCTCCTTTCAATTCACTATTCAACCTATGTCAATCTGATAATTTAGAGGTTGAGCATTCAAATTCCAGCTGAAATCTGACAAGTTTTCAGTTGTTCTCCTATGTGTCACTGTGGCAGAGTGAGTTAGCGCGCTAGGCATTTCACACATGGTGACCTGGGTCCGATTCCCAGCGGGGGAGGATTTTTTCTGCTCTGTACTTGGATGTTCGGGGTCCACTCATACCTCGTGAGGAAAAATGAGTAGCTGCTTTGATGTGAAGCAGCGACCAGTGCAGAATCATAGGCAAAATAAATAATACAAGATATTTTAAATTAGAGTAGTAAAGTCCTATGATTCTGCGCTACCCACTAAAATTGTGACATAATAACACAAAGAAAAAAAAAGCATTATATTGTTCTCTTATGTGGGATTTTAAATATTTGTTTCCGAGGTTTAAATATTACTCCCGATGAATTTCTAATATTAGAAATCGGAAGTTTTTTTATTTACTTTTTGTTAAATAGGATATAACTAAATAGGAATGTACCTACCTATTAGGTACGCAATATTGTGTCTAGGTATATTAACCCTGTAATAGTCACCGTGGCCGAGTTGATTAGCGCGCTATGGTGACCTGGGTTCGATTCCCAGCGGGGCAGGATTTTTCTTGGTGCACTCATACCTCGTGAGGAAAACTGCTTACATGTGAGCAGCAACCAGTGGCGGAATCATGGGCAAAAACAAGATATTAGGATATTGAAATACATATATGGAAAAGGACCTATTATTCTGCGCTACCCACTAAAATTTTTGATATAATAACACAAAGAAACACATTTATTTATTAATTAAAAAAAACTTAACTGCCTGATCTTAAATTTAGTAATAGAAAGTTAATTAATACCCTTTTATACAGTACAGTGAAAAAAAAACAATAACTAAGTATGTACCTACGTATGTTAATTTTTTTTTTTTTTTGATAAGAAAAAAAAAACAAACACAGTTGAATTTTAAAGAATTCTTTTTCAAAGGATTGAAAGATGACGCACGGCTTTCGAAAAACGCTCCTGCTCATTCATAATTGAAATGGCACTTGTACTAGTTGCTTCCTTTGAAAATAAACTCCGGTGTATTCAGAGCTTTCAAATTTTTTATAAAAAAACGATAGAAAAAATGAGTGTTGTTCGGAAGGTGCAGGTTTTTTTTTGGCTGGGAGAGGACAAAAAATTGTGATGAAAAGAGAAATAAAAAATAAATTTGAGGAAGAAAAAAAGGAAGAGAGATTTATAGTGCTGAAATAGTGATCGCATTCCGAGTAGGAAATGCAGAACTAATGCGAAAAAGGATGAGTGAGAGGAGAGAGAGAGAGAGAGGTAGGGAGAGAGAGAGTGGGAGGGAGGTATTAAGAAGGCTAAAGAGGAGTAGAGAGAGAGGGAGGAAGGGAAAGAGAGAGAGTGGGAGGGAAAGATAGAAAGAGGGAGGGAAAGATAGAAAGAGGGAGAGACAGAGAGAGAGAGAGAGAAAGAGAAAGAGAAAGAGAAAGAGAAAGAGAAAGAGAAAGAGAAAGAGAAAGAGAAAGAGAAAGAGAAAGAGAAAGTGAAAGAGAAAGAGAAAGAGAAAGAGAAAGAGAGAGAGAAGAAAGAGAAAGAGAAAGAGAAAGAGAAAGAGAGAGAGAGGAGAGAGAGAGAGAGAGCCAAGTAGAGAGAGGAGAGAGAACAGAGACTGAAAAAAACTTTTGCTAATTTTCCCCCGTACCTATGTGACGTGTGTTGATGAAATACAGGTAGAAAGTTTCATTTGAACCGTCCTCACGGGCAGCATCGAACTCCACCGAAAACTCCACCGAAAGAGGGACTCCCTCAAAGTGTCTCATACGAACTTCCCCTTTTTTTATCAAGCTCGCCGGCAGGCGAGCGCTCGTCAAGTAGCGCCAGCCAACCGGCCTATATTAACACGAAACAGAGTTTATATGTATTTTGTTTTATTGTTTTCGCCCACTTCCCGCTAACTTTTATCAATTTTTATTTCAAATTCGTAATGAGACGCAAAAATAGATTGTGTTTCACGAAAGCGCGAGGTTCCTACGTACAGTTAAAGTCGTTTTCTGGCCACGCGTAAAATCTTGAATTTCATGAAATTATTCATACGGGTTTTTTTTTCAGACCAATTTTCTGTCAAGGGTACAGCAGCGTGTGCTTATAGTGGAAAGACGTGAGCTACGTTTTTGGATAGGGAATTTTTATTTCTGCATACCTTTTATAGTTTCAAGTATTTATTTTTTATAGGATAGGAGATATAGCCTTCTAAAATAAAATCGGAAAGTTGCACAGAGCCGCCCCTGCTTATCTTGGAGCTGTGATTCTGGTATTTTTCGAAAGGCCTTATCAAAGGAAAAAATATAAAAATATAACCAAAGTATTACACTGGACCAAACTTGAGTTATAGCTTTTGAAAGGAATACTTATTATAAAGCCCAGAGCCGTCTATTGTTATCCTAGAGATGTATTTCTGGTGTTTTTAGAAAGGTCTAGTCAAAGGGAATGAGATCACTTAATTTCAGATGGTTGAAACAAGTAGAAAAGTCTTTAAAGCCCTCTAAAGGAATATCTATAATGAACCCTGGAGCCACGCCTAGTTATCCCAAGTTGATGACTGAAGGTTCTTTCCAAAGGTCTAATTACGCAGAATTATACTACGATGTAAATAAAATTTTAGAAAAATCAGCGACAGTGTGAGACATAAAAAGAAAAAACTGAATTTAGATTTATGAGAGTAACAAAAAATCTTCGCCTCACATATAACTTAAAATACGGGTGGGATATAATCGTCATTGCTTCATCCAAGCTGCCAGCAGACTGTTTTATCAAAGTGGGAACAATAACGTTGTATAACTTCAGTTAAATATTTCTACATCAAGAGGTAAACTAGGTGTATATTATTAGAAGTGTATAAAATATTGGCCAGTAAGAGGAAAATTATTGATTAATGTAGATCAAAACAATGATAAATTATAATAAAATATTATGTATTGAGCAGTCTCTGTGGTCGTCGACTGGTGTAGGTAAAACACAAAGTTTGCAAGGTGACCTGGGTTCGAATCCCGGCTAGGTAGAATTTTTTCAACTCTGTACTTTGGATGTCCGGTTTTCTCGTGAGAAAAAAAAACAGTAGTTGGTAGTTTGAGTCAACCTCCTATGACCGTTTAATTTCGAACGAAGTGAGTATGGTTTAACCCCTTAGCACGTTCGTTACCAAGCCAATTTTTTCAAGTTTTACGTAGGGACCAAGCGGTAAAGTCGCTGTTGCATCCTGGGTACCAAAATGATTTTTTTTGCATATTTGGCATCATATTTGTACAAGAATCGATCCTATATCTGTTCTAATACTAACAACCTACCTCAAAAAGGCCATATATGGATGTCCGGTCCCTCGGTAAAATTTTGATAACAGCCACATGTGTGTTTCGGTCCCACAGAAAAACACAAAAACATCCACATATGGCCGTTCGGTAACGAACGTGTTAAGGTACCATATAAATTTTGAGAAATCTTCCCCAAAGTACCATTTTTTTTTCTTTGCTATTTTGTTCTAAATTTATTGCTGAGTAGTAAACTTATTTTTTCAAATTTTTTTTTTCTGCCGAAGACATAGTTTTTGATGATTTTGTAAAAAAAATGAAGTATTTGACCCATTTTAAAATTTCCTTTGACTGAAATATCAGTCACCGTTTTAAAAAGTTCTCTGTTTCATGTTTTACTAAATTTAGAAAATAAACCATCAAAATCATTGTAAATACTCATGATAACACCAGAAAAACCACTTATTTCAATAAAATATGTCATTTTTCTTTACAAAAATAACTTTCACAACAGAATTTTAATATTTTTCAAGTTTTGTTTGCAAAATTTACTAGATCAATCTAAAACCCCTTGTGACTGATATATCAGACAATATGATAACAGGAAATTCCAAGGGGAGGGGGATTTTCTTTTTTCAAAATTATTCATGTAGCGCTATCTGTTGAAGTCTTGAGAAACTATCAGAAAAGGTTCAATTATGCTCGGACTGATAATTCAGTCAGAATTTGATTTGAAATGGGAAAAAACACGAGTCTGAAATATCAGACACTGAGTCTTTTTTTGACATTTCGTTGCGTCTGATATATCAGTCACGGTACTTTAAGGGGTTAACTCGATCAACATTGATTTGTCACGTGATATAAGTTGCATATTTTGTCCAATCGAGCTGAAATTTTCAGGGTATGTTTCATGGATACATGTCTGCCTATTAATTAATAATTATTAAATGTGTATCTAGCCAGCCTCCGTGGCTTAATGGTTGTGACTACTGCCCGTTGTCCAGAGTTCGCGAGTTCAACTCTCGGTTGGGGCAGACTTTTCGACGAAAATTCTGGTTCATCCAAACACGTGAGGCTGGCATTTCCGGCCCTACCCAGGCTGGGTGAGGTTAATGTGGGTAGCTGGTACGATTCCCAGCGAATGGAAGGTAAAACCCCCGTCCTGACTATCTCAGTCAGGACGTTAAAACCAAATAAAATCAACTGGTCACAATAGATCTAATTAGGTCGCAGTGTTAATTGTAAGGGTTTCATTGGAAACCCTGCAACCAGGTTAGATAATAATAATAAAAATGTATATCTAGAACGATTTCTTACTTTTTCTGTTTAAACTGATTATGCTGAAATGACACCATGTTTAGCAACTTACCGACCTCAGTAGCTTGATCGATAAGGCAGTGGACTTGTAACGTAGAGGTCGGTGGTTCAAGTCCCGGTTTCAGCGTAGATTTAGTAAAGCGACTTTGAGTAGTTGTGACTTCACTTTGATGTTTAGGAACTTGAAGTTAGGCAAATATATGGGTCATCATTTCTTAAAGCTATAGTAAGAACCAGTTTCAAACAATCGGATGGTTTAGGGAAGTGTAGATTATGTAACTCAGTTTATAAACTAGGAAGTGGAACTTCTAATTTATTGAAATACTATACGGTTTACACCCGCCGCTTCGCCAGCCCATCACACACACAAAACACACCACACCACCACACACAAATCACACACACACACACACACACACACACATCATACACTCACATCACACAAAAACACACACCACACACACACACACACACACACACACACACACAGACACTCACACCACACCACACATACCACACCACACACTCACACCACACACTCACACCAAACACTCACACCACACACTCACACCAAACACTCACACCAAACACTCACACCACACATACACCACACACACACACCACATACACACACACACAACACACACACATACCACATTCACACCACACCGCACAGAAAAGTAAAATATGAGAAAAAAAATTGTGTCACAATCCATTTTTTGTCCTTACCCGGCATAGCTCAAGAAGGGTTCATCAGAATTTTGCGATCGATATGTCAAAGGAAAGCTCAGACCCTTGCCTAAAAAGTTCTCACTTTGAGTTGATATGTCGTCACTTCAAATTAAAAAAAAAAATGTCATTTAGGTCACAATATTTTACGTGTTACCCATCCATTTTTTTTACCTTACCTGGCGTAGCTCAAGAACGGCTCATTGAGTAATTATTCGAATCCACTATTCCATTTACATCCGCTCTCAGAATCTCAAAAACACCAAGTACAAAAGAACCGGGGTAAATACTCGGTACTTTTATGTAATCGATTATTGAAGTACCGGTTCTATGAAATACTCGGTATTACCCATCTCTAATTATTGCCAACAATACTGAAACGGGGTATTTTTCTGTTAGTGAATCTAGCAGTGGGTTTCAAAATTTTGAAAAGATCAACAAAATTGCTGAGCGCTATCTAGTGTCACTGAAAGGATCACACTTGTTATCTCAAGATTTCTCCTCTCTTCAGAAAGTACTATAAATTTTCTCTCAGCATTTTTCTAAAGTTTCTTTTCTGTTTGCGGGGCTTGATGGAAAAAGGGCGTAAGTCAATTTACGCTCTTTTTGCATCACTAATTGAGGAAAATCAATTAAATCAAAAAGTAGTGATATCCCCCAAAAAACACTTCGTGTAAAAATAGTCGTCAAGTGTTGGAATAATTAAAAAGAACTGATATCAAAACGTCAATTTTCTATGTTTCAAGGAATTATTTTTCACGTAATTAGTAACACAACAAAATAATACTCTTGAAAGAACCATGTTGTATAGTTACAGAACCACGTCCTTGACTAATGCATACTGTTTTGTTAGCAGATTACTACACATAAATTTCAGAACAAAACAGTGTGCAGTAGTCAAGGACGTGGTTCTGTAACTATACAACATGGTTCTTTCAAGAGTATTATTTTGTTGTGTTACTAATTACGTGAAAAATAATTCCTTGAAACATAGAAAATTGACGTTTTGATATCAGTTCTTTTTAATTATTCCAACACTTGACGACTATTTTTACACGAAGTGTTTTTTTGGGGGATTATACCTACTCCACCGATTTTGAATTAGGTAAAAAGAAGAAAACATGGATTTTATGATTCGGAGACACACAGTATATATTATATTTAATTCTAACAGTAATGTCAGCACTATACTATATTCTTGAGGCATGGCCTTCTATGTATTTTACTTAACCCTACTATATTCTTGAGGCATGGCCTTCTATGTATTTTACCTAACCCTACTATATTCTTGAGGCATGGCCTTCTATGTATTTTACCTAACCCTACTATATTCTTGAGGCATGGCCTTCTATGTATTTTACCTAACCCTACTATATTCTTGAGGCATGGCCTTCTATGTATTTTACCTAACCCTACTATATTCTTGAGGCATGGCCTTCTATGTATTTTACCTAACCCTACTATATTCTTGAGGCATGGCCTTCTATGTATTATCCCTAACCCTACTATGTTCTTGAGACATGGCCTTCTATGTATTTTACCTAACCCTACTATATTCTTGAGGCATGGCCTTCTATGTATTTTACCTAACCCTACTATATTCTTGAGGCATGGCCTTCTATGTATTTTACCTAACCCTACTATATTCTTGAGGCATGGCCTTCTATGTATTTTACCTAACCCTACTATATTCTTGAGGCATGGCCTTCTATGTATTTTACCTAACCCTACTATATTCTTGAGGCATGGCCTTCTATGTATTATCCCTAACCCTACTATGTTCTTGAGACATGGCCTTCTATGTATTTTACCTAACCCTACTATATTCTTGAGGCATGGCCTTCTATGTATTTTACCTAACCCTACTATATTCTTGAGGCATGGCCTTCTATGTATTATCCCTAACCCTACTATGTTCTTGAGGCATGGCCTTCTATGTATTTTACCTAACCCTACTATATTCTTGAGGCATGGCCTTCTATGTATTATCCCTAACCCTACTATGTTCTTGAGGCATGGCCTTCTATGTATTTTACCTAACCCTACTATATTCTTGAGGCATGGCCTTCTTAGTATTTATTAAAGTATACAATAAGCTCCAATCTATGCATGAGAATGAATGAACTAAAGTAAAAAAAACCTTATACGGGGTGTAGAAAAATACAAATCGGTGGAGTTCGTATTGCAACCTTTTTTGAAATCGGTGGAGTGCGACATGCGAAAATGTTCATTTAGGTGGAGTTCGAGTATGCAAAGGTCAATTAGGTGGAGTTCGTAATCGCCCGTCCTCACACCTTAGTATATCTTGATCGATAAGACGGCGGACTTGTAACCTGGAGGTCGGTGGTTCGAGTCCCAAGTTCAGCAAAAAATTAGTAAAGCAACGTTTGAATTTTTTTCTATAGGGCCAAACTACAAAACAGGATTAAATTTAATCCACGTGTCAGAGCTAACCCATAAGGTCTACACGACTTGCCGATTCATTTTTTTTTTGTTTGTAGGATCTCGAAAGCGGGAAAAAAGGTATTCTTACATTTAAATCACATTAGAAGAGATTCACTAGGAAGTCTCTGATTCTAGCGATCATAAAAGTTGAAAATTTTGATTACCGTTTACGAGGAAGTATTTTGTCCATAATTGGCAATGTATTTTCTTCTTTTTCCAGGTGAGTTCAATGGTGACCTGCTTTGATGTCGATGTTCCGCATAATCAAGCGAAAAAAATCATCTAAAAGTAAGTGTTTTTTAAGGATGAACAATTCACAAACCTTTTTACTTTCACTGTTCCGGTAGCTCAGTGGTCAAGGCGTCTGACTGGTAATCCAGAGGTCGCGTGTTCAAAACCCAACCGGGGCATGACAAGTTACTCTCCCATTTGGGATTTTCATACATATAATACATAATAAGACGTCTTGGTCTTACTGTTGGAATAATTTGACTCTTAGTCCTGATCCGGCAGTATAAATAAGGCGATATTATTAATATTATTCCTTATCTTACAGAAAGAAGATTAATGGAATCACCTAAAATTTCGATAATAAGTTACCACTGTTTTTAGTGTCCAAACAAGTTTTAAGTTTCCCCAAAACCTAAATCCATAGTTTCAGCCATTGGTCCTCTTTATTTTGTAGTCATGAAACAGCAAAAACTACTGCAGACACTTGTGGTGGGTCTGTTATGCAGCTTACCCAATTACCCATCCCGTAGGATGCTCTCCCTCTGATGGGCGAGAAGTGACACAGTACTTCCCTTTTAGGTGCTGGGTCACAAAGAGAGCCAATTGTAGGTTTCAGAAATTACATTCGACTTTCATAAATTTCCTTTGTGGGTTTTTAGGCGATAAGCTCTCTGCGATTTTTTTTTTTTTTTTTTTTTTTTTTTTTACAATCAATTTTACGCCTAACATGTAGGCAATTACAAAATCAATTAATTTACATCTAATCACATCTATACAAAAAAATATGAAGAATTACATGCAAAATATTAAATATATAAAATAGCCTTTGCTTTCTCTTTAAATTGTTCGAGGCTGTCGGCAATGTCCAGGACTTTGGTATTCTTATTAAAAATCGCCATGGCAGTGGGCAGCGTTGATGAGGCAAACACAGGACTTCGTGTGTTACCAGATGAGAAGAAAGGAGGGTTTTCTCTAGTCCGTAGTCCAAATATGGGAACTCTAAGTGATATATATTGTAGAGCAGAGGGGATGTCTATCTTATTGTTGAAGATGTTGTACAACAACAGTATGTAATTGTATTCCCGTCTGCTCTCCAATGTTTCAATCACAAAGCTCTCCCGCAGCAATGCATATGAAATGGCATTTGGGTACGCTGGGTAAAATCCATTTTCTCTTCTGAACAAAGATCTCAGAAACCTAGCTTGAATTCTCTCCAGCACCAACACATAAGACTTAGCCTGGGGGGCCCAAATAACCGAAGCATATTCTAGTTTGCTACGCACTAGTGAGGTATACAACAGTCTTATTGTGTCTATGCTGGTGAAAAAGTAGCTGTGTCTGACAACCAGGCCCAAAGTTCTGTAAGCTTTCTTAGCAATATCTGCTATGTGTTGGTCGAATTTCAGTTTTGTCTGAAAGGTTACACCAAGATCTTTTTTTGATTCGACTCGACTTATAGCAGAATTGTCAATGATGTAGTTGTATACGCTCACTGATCTCCTGGTACTGATCGTCATGACATCGCACTTATTTATGCTGAACTTTAATTGGATTTCATTCAGCCAAGCGTTGACGGCACTTAAGTCCTCCTGAAGCAGACGACTGTCATTTTCGTTGGATATTACACGAAAAAGCTTGAAGTCGTCCGCATACAGGAGATAACTCGAGTGCCGTATACATTCCCCAATACCATCTATGAGCACCGCAAATTTTCGCGATTATTATAATAAAGGTGCATCGTGTACTGGTAGTTTTTTTTTATTTATTTAAAATATGAGTCTTTCACAGACTTTTTCTATTTCATAGCCATGAAACTGGAGCTACTGTAGACTCTTATGGTCTGTGTTGTAGCCTGATGCTGGGTCAACACGAGCGCACCGGAAGGTATTCCTTACAAATAATTGTAACCAAATTATGAATCCATTTTTTTGTCGGTACGGGGGATCGAACCCTGGACCTTCCGCATGGCTGGCGAGTGTAATCAATCGCTAACCATGCGTTAAGACCACCGACCTAATCGCGCACTTTCTCTAAAAAGTGTTATTATTATAAGAATAAGCTCTCTGCGATCTGCGATTATTATAGTGATAACTCTTTATAAACCAGAATAATATTGGCAGAGGGCGTGATTATTACCCGTGGTAATCTCTACCATCAAACCAATATTAACTTTTAGAGATTGAAAAGCCAAAATGAAAAAAAAAAAATGTAAGAGAGCTTGAGAAAAAGAAAATGGAATAGAGAGATGTAGGAGAAACAAATGAAGATAACTAAAGAGAGAGAGATAGAAAGAGAGGTGTATAGAGAGTTAGAAAGAGAGATAGAGAGAGAAAGATAAAGAAAGAGAAATAGAGTGAAAGAGAGAGAAAGTGAGAGAAAAAGAGAGAAAGATAAAGAGAGAGAGAGAGAGAGAAAGAGATAGAGAGAGATAAAGAGAGAGAGAGAAAAAGAGAGAGAAAGAGAGAGAAAGAGAGAGAGAGAGAGAAAGAGAAAGAGAGAGAGAGAGAGAGAGATAGACAGGAAGAGGAAGAGAGAGAGGTAGAGGGAGAAAAAAAGAAAGGGAAAAAGCCATCAGTGTGAAATTATTCACATCTTTTCACCTACATCGTTTCAATATGTTTTTCACTTTCTCAATAAAAAAGCCCATAAAACTAGAGGAAACTCATAAAAGTCCTATTAAAGAAAACTCAGAAGCAATTTATATTTATTTAGCCGCTGAACTACCCTTCTTTTTTTTCTTTTTCAGAAGAAAAATATTTTCTTTGAAAAAAAAAAAAAAAAAAAAAAAAATGATGGAAAAGTAAATGTAATTTTATGGTTCATATATCATTTTTCTCCAGTTTTAATTTGTATTTATCTACTGTCCCAAGTATTAATGTACCGTAGGAAAAGGATCCTTATTTTCTCTTGGGCTTTGGTCTGAACAAACAAGAGATGGACTTTCCAAAGGGACAAATAACTCCCCTGTACAAATATATACGGGGACATATTACCTTTCTTGGTCAAATAGGAGTAGATAGTTGTTAAAATGGTTATTTATATTTATCTTCCCTGTGCAAATATATTATGTAGATACTAGCTGTCTCACTCGTCGTGCTTCGCTACGGTTATTTTCATTGTTTATCTTGAAAATGATAATAGATATTTTAATTTTGATAATTTTCTAGGTAGTTTGACGGTTCTTTAGGGGTAGGTCAACTCTCATGAAAATTTCAATATCAGTTACCGTTTGGACTGTGTTCTTGTAAGCAACCCCTTAGCCTTAGAGGACATAGTCAGCCATGCAGTCAGACACGCACAGATTTGAGTTTTATAGATATAGACACAAGTTTTATTTCTTCAAGGAACAAATAAGTATATGGTACCTATAGATGTATAGTTCATATGTACTTATTTAGGTACTTATTAAAATAATACACGGACACAATATTATTTGCTACCTAATAGAATTACGAGTGAATGACCCTAGCTAATCTTTTTTAAACAAAACTAACAATTCGTTTTTCTCTACAAATACCCATTTTCGTTATAGTATCTTGATGTATAACGTTATAGTAAAGTCTTTTTTACATATACTTGTGCTTCAGAGTATTTTTTCTTTCTCTTCATAAGCCTCAGCTAATTGTGTTTCATTTTGTGGTCTTGAAACTGTAGCTATTTTATAAACTTTGTTCTGATGTAGCTTATTCGTCTCAGTGTGAAGGAAAAGATTTTTCAGAAATTTGGTGGCTATGTGGGTTTTACTTCTGAGAACTTTGTTGGTTTTTTTTACTATTAGTTTTCTCCGTAGGTTGTGGTTGTGAAACCTAACAGTTCCCGCTATCGAAAAATTTTCTCGTTGAGATTTCTTCATACCAACGTCAAGGTGGTACATTTTTTTTTTTTTTACCAACGCCTTGCCACTCAACTCAGAACTTTTGGCAGCCATTGTTTTTGGCAACCAAACACTTAGGTCCCACAGTTTACCACCTTGAAGCCCCGCCCCACCACTCAATTCAGAACTTTTCGCAGCCATTGCTTTTGGTAGCCAAACACTTAGGTTCCACTTACCAGTTTGGTTCCCACTACTCTTTACATCAGTTTACGATAGTGCTTGAACATTTTTGTTTGTTACAATTTTGTTAGCTCCACTTACAAGAACTACTGATTAAAATCATTTGACTGAAGATTTTGTACTGATATTATTGATTGGTACCACTCAGCAATTTGGTTCCTGGCCGCAAACAAGATATCACTACCTTCATTTACTGAGACTTCTTGGATAGAAGTTTAAGAACTTGGCCTCTTTATTCATAAATTATTTTTTGCAGGATAATAGTTTTAATAGAAAATCTATTTCAAATAGATAAGAAAAGAAAATGTAATAAATTTTATTTGAAAATGCTTTTTCATTCTCTCTGCCTTTTCCCAATCCTACTTGGGGTGGGCATTGTTCAACCTCATGGTTGAGATCGGTTGGTTGTGGCACATTTTTTACGGCTGGATGCCCTTCCTAACGCCAACGATTCTGTTGGATCAGGACGGGTTTTTTACCCTCCATTCGCTGGGAACCAGCTACCCATATTGATGATGATGACATTGTTCTTCGTCTTCTTTCACTTTGCCTTTTCCCAAATCTATTTAGGGTCGGCATTTGTTTAACATTGATTGGGTTTAACAACCTGAAGTTTAACATTGATTAGGTGGAAGAACAAAAACGGTTGGGTGGAAGAGATTGTCATAGGCAATAATCCCGCCCATTTGTTAATACATGTGTAATTGTGTATATATTTTATCTATGCAATTCATATTTTTTTCTTGTTTATATTGTTCTTAAATTTTATCATTACTTTTTTGTACATAATTCATCATAGCCAGCCAGTGGAGGAATGACTCAGCAGTTCTACCACTGTCTTTACAAGGAGGCTAATAATTGACAAGGGCCCCCAGAATGAAGCCAATGCTGGTCTACTCCCTGTTTATAGTCCCTCAGCTAGACCCCTATTAATAACGTATTCAATAATATTAACATTTTACTTTGTCGCATGAGAAAATAAAAAGCCCTCAACAGAAAACGAAAATGGAACTGAAAAACCTGTAGGTCCCGTGATATAGAGAATATCAATACTTAAAATTCCAACCTTGTTCTCTCTCAAAGGACAGAATATAAAAAAATTCCTCTCTGGTTTTTTTTTTTCTTCAATTTTCCGATGCGTTCAAAGTACAAACACGAAATCATAATTGAATTAGATGAGACGTAGCTGTATACAAAAGCCAAGGGGAAGACAGAAAAATTTATCAATCTAATTTAGGTTAAGTTTTATTTTTTGTGACTTATTAAAATAAATTTATTCTCTAACATGTTTTTATCTGTGAGATTTCCAAATTTCAAGATAATTTATTTTTTATGTGATGGTGATATGAAACGCTTTGTTTTGATATTTTCAAATATTGTATTCCAAATTTATTGAAACCAGACTAGCGTTTCCTCATTAATTTGAGTTTATGACCACTCTCTGAGGTCATAAGGTGGTAGAAAATGCTTTGAACATTAACCTCGCCTGGTAGTCACCTTCCACTTAAAAAGTTTTTATTTTTTTTTTTCTTTTTTTTAACATGAACCACGTAGAGCTGATGCGTTGATGTTGGTTAAGGACCATGTCGTTGGTCTGGGGTCTGTGCTCTCGGCATAGTTGGAGTTGCGATGAGATATTTTTTTTTTTGTAACAAAAATGGGCTTAACCCCGTAAGTTTGTGTGAAAAAAGAGTGTTAATATTATGTGTAAATTACAAATATAATAAAATATAATGAAAAATAAAGATAATTATCTCTACACTGACATTTCATAATAACTTCATCAAATTTGAAAAAGTACAATGAATTTTAAATTTCCGATAAAATTTTAAGAAATATCTTTAAAATTGTCAGTTTTAAGAGCATAATTTCAACGAACTACACTTACACCATACACTATACACTGTCCACGGAAGGAGCGCAGAACAATGGTTCTGGGCGTCCAAAGGGTTCACCCATATCAATCCTTCCACCACCATGACATCACACATGGACTCGGAAAGTAACTATTGTGAACTTTCGATGAACTAGACTACTATCACACATACAGAACCTATTCAGAAATTACAACAGAACAGTCAGTGTCCGCAAAAAAAATCGTTCAACCTTTGAAATGAGGTTTGCGAATGAGGACATGTGAGGACATCTCGTGAAAACCCCAGCCGGAAACCGCAGACTGTTTGCTAAAATTTGAAATCCATTTCATAAATTGTGTTTCAGTTCTGTGTAGCTCTCCATTCTGTACTTTTAGACGACGAAAACTTTTGCATCATACATAGATGTGGGACGGTGGGTCTAATAATGCTAACAGCAGGTTCGGAAATGCTGTCAGCATTATTGGGTCTATCCCCGACGACAGGAAGTTCGACGAAGTTTTTTATTTGTAAAAAAAAATATATAATTATAATTATATGTATATTTTAAGCTCTCTTAAGAAAAAGTGGTGCCTCAGTTAGAATATATAATAAAATCCTTTCTTATAAGACACTATGTACAGTATAAAATTTTAAGAGAAAAAAAAATATTAATGAACTAAAGGGCGGCAAGAGATTGCCGCAGGCAATCTCTTCCACCCAACCCTTATACACCTAACACCATGGGATCGCTGAACGTCAGCATCGTTCAGTGAGTTGAAAAACTTGATGGCCTACCTTTAAGTTTCAAATACAACTAAAACCTGAAATATACATATTTTTAACAATAATTTTAAATTTAAATCATCAATCGAAACAATAAAAAATGGGACTGTCCTGCTGGGTAAAGTCCCTAGAAAACACTCTGCATTGCCTCTCTGTACCGACAAGGAAGTCCATTGGAGCAGATGTGGTTTCGCCAGCGGACTTATGAGTTCCATTTAGATTAGTTGTTATTTATTATTATTATATTATGCTTTATTAGGTAAGACAAAGTAAAATATAGACAGTAAAATACAATGAAATTATAAAGAAAAAATAAATAGATTGAACAATTAAACAAGAATTAAAAAAGAGAATAAAGCTAATGTTTTCCCTAAAGTGCGGAGTTATTGTCCGTGGCAATCTCTTTCACCCAACCCTTTTAACTTTGACCTATCTGTAAAGTCCCGTTTCGGTAGTTCAGTAGTTGAAACGTCGCGTGGGTAGGTTTGGTAGCCTAGAGGTCGCAGGTTCGAAACCCAGCAGGGACAGGTTAGCGTTGCACCACCTCTTCTTCATGGTTGAGGTTGGTTCTGTCATAACTAATTTTTTTTTACTTAGAGAGGAGGTAAGATCTTCTTACCATTCAAGACGAAATGTATTGTATGGTTTAAGTGCTTATAAGTGTGCGCTATTCCTACTAAAAACCTCCTCTCTACCACCACGGATATACCCGGAACCGTGTTGTACATTACTTCGGGTGTATTGACACTCCTAAAATTTCCACACTTCACACTTGGATGCCCTTCTGAACGCTAAGTCTGTTAAGATCGCCCACGATTTATTTTATTGTCTTTTAGCCTGATATGGCAATTTTGGAGGTATCCGGGTATCCGTAACAAACAACTGTAACTAAATTTTTAATACAAATTTTTGTCGGCGCGAGGGTTTGAACCCGGAACCTTCCGCATGGCAAGCGAGTGCTTAACCACTGAGCATTCTTGCGCTTAGACTTAGGGGTACAGATTAATTTATACAGTCAAAATATTCTTATTATTAAACATGTTAGATTTTTATTATTTTTTTTTATATAATTTTTTTATTATTAATATTACAAACAAGTACTTTGAAAACCGAATAAATAAATTTATTATTTAAAAAAAATCAAGTTTTATTAACAAGAAAGTAGGTACCTACAGCGAATATTAACATAGACATTACTTACTTACTTTTCCGTGGCTGCGTCCTCAACGACCATATGCCTGTTCTATGAGCTGAAACCATGTCCTTCTATCTTTAGCAATCTCTTCCCATTCGTTTGGATTAATTCCTATCTCTTCTAGATCCTTCCGTATATTGTCAATCCAACGTGTTCTAGGTCTTCCCCTTGATCGGTGTCCTTCAAATCTTTCTAGGAATGATGTTTTTATTAAAGAGTCATTGTTCATCCTTGATATGTGTCCTGCCCAATTAAGTCTGCGTTTTTTAAATACTTGAATGATATTTGGATAAGGATATTTTTCATCCAATTCTCTATTCTTTAATATTCTCCATGCTTTAAATTGATCATCAAATTTGGGTCCAAATATACGTCTTAAGATATTCCTTTCGAATCTAAGTAACTTTTCTTCGTCTTCCTTTCGATATGTCATTGCTTCACAGCCATAAATCAAAACAGGTATAACATAGCATTGATAGAGTCTTAGTTTAAATTTCGTTGATAAGGATCTTTTCTTGAAAATATTTTGTAAACTAAAATAAGCTCTATTGGCTGAAAGTAATCTTGCTTCTTTTTCTAAATCAGTCTTATTCTCTTGGTGTAATATACTTCCTAGATATTTAAATTGTTCTACTTTTTCAAGAGATAGTTCTGGCGTTATCAGTGGTTCTGTTGTTTGGTGTTTGCTAACATACATATAATTAGTTTTGTCTTCATTAATAAATAAACCAAATTTTTTGGAGATGTTATAATAAATTGATGTCATATCAGTTAATTTGATTTTAGATTCGGCTAGTAGTACTACATCGTCAGCATATGCTAAAATAGATAGTGATTTTTCCCCAAGGCTAATACCTGCAGGGTTCATTTTTTGGAATTCTCTGTTGATTCTTTCTAGAACTAAATTGAACAATACTGGTGATATTGGATCTCCTTGCCTTAAACCGGTTGTTATTTCGAATTCTTCTGAATTAAAACTAGGCATTTTTATTTTGCAGATACTTTTCTTTAGGCACATTCTAATTAATGATATAATTTTAGGAGGAAATTGGAATTCTTTCAAGGTATTTAACAGTGTTTTTCTATGTATACTATCATATGCTTTCTTATAATCTATAAATGCCAGATGAATGTCTTTGTTGAATTCCCACGCCTTTTCATTTATCTGTCTTAAGATGAAAATATGATCCAAAGTTGATCTACCTTTTCTAAAACCACTCTGATATTCTCCAATGATATCTTCTGAGAAAGGTACTATTCTTTTCAATAATATAAGAGATAATATTTTATATGTTACATTTAACAGTGAGATACCACGATAGTTATCACAAATTAGTTTATCATTTTTCTTATGAATAGGAGTTATTAAGGCTGTATTCCATTCAGTAGGTATTTCTTCTTTTTCCCATATCAGTTCGATCAAATTGTGAATTCTTTTGATTAATTCAAATCCACCACTTTTTAACATTTCTGCAAATACTTCATCTTCCCCACAAGATTTATTATTCTTAAGTTTTAAAATTATGTCTTGTGTTTCTTCCAGTGATGGAGAGGATGTATCATTTTCTACTGTATCAGGATATACATGTTCAAACTCAGTGATAGGATTGTTACTACTTAATAAATCTGTGAAATATTCCATCCATCTTTTACTTACATCAATTTCATTGGTAATAAGATTTCCTTGAGAATCTTTCACAAATAATTCTCTTTTCTTTAAAGGTTTACAGGTTTTCTTTACATTTTGATGTAACTGTCTAGAACGATGGTGAGTGAAATCATCCTCTGTTTCCTTCAAAATTGTATTGTAATGATCACGTTTAGTTTGCCGAAGTAATTTTTGTGTTTCTTTTCTTATCTTGTAATATTTTTCTTTCTGTATAACATCATTTATATTATTTAACCAATTATTTCGTTCATCTTTTCTTTGTTCTACGTTTTTCCTACATTCTTCATTGAACCAAATTTTGTTTTTTTCTTTTTTTCTTTTTCAAAGTGTTTTGAGATACTTGTTTGATTGTATCTTTTAAATTTTTCCAATTTAGATCTATATCACACTTTATTTCTTCATTAACTGGTTGGGATAGTTCATTGAAATTAATAAAACAAAACTTGATCAAGGGCGGTTCTCATGCCAACGGCATTCTCTTTCGAATATTTTAGATAGATGAAAAGTTGTCATACCTAATAAATTCATATTAATCATCTGACTCCTACTCGTTCTTTGTATGATCTCTCAGATATTTTGGTTGAGATTTTGCACACTGAATGCTTTTGCACTAGGATTTGGATTCAAAATCTAGATTTTCGCATATGGAAATAGCTTACACGAGGTTTTTGCGTAATAAACAGTTTACCTTAGAACATTTTGCATATTCCTAGGACAAACTAAGAGAGGGGACTGGCAAAAGAGTAGAATACTAGGGCAGGACTAGCAACTATTTGCATTCTTAATGACTACTGTTCTGATATTGTCGCCTTTGCGAAAATCTTATCTCTAAGACTTAGTACTTGCAAAAGTCTTATCTCTAAGCCTTTGTTCTTGCAAAAATCTCATCTCTAATTTCTTGCAAAAATCTTAGCTCTATATAAGCGTTTGTTCTAACATCAGCTTTTGAATTGCAGAAATCTTTATCTTAAAGCTTCCTGGCTTTTCTTTATGTAAAAAGAGCCTATCCTCTAATGATAGTAGGGTAGGTGGGGGGAAGAGTACGCAAAAAACACATTTCGATTTTTCCAATTTTTTCGGTTTGATCTATTGTCCTGAAATGTCGCACCCTGATGCACTGGTTCGTTATCCACCTTTTACTTTTTACTGTAGGATTCAACCTTGTGGTGTAAAAATTGCAAAATTAATTTAGCAAAGTCATTTTTTGCGTATTCTTACCCCACCGCGTGGGGCAAGAGTACGCGCAATTTTGTATAGGAAAATCATACAAAATTGGTTTTCTGGCCAAAATTTGTGTAAGTGAGGTTAATGTGAGTAATTTGATAACAGCCACGTTCAGGAAGGACTCAGGGAAAGTTTAGGACCCACCAACTAACTAGGCATCCAAAGAACCTAGTAAATATCTATTCTAACCCCATTTTGCGTACTGTAACCTTTTGCGTACTCTAACCCCATTTTGCTTCGAATAGATTAAATTTATTTTAAAAAGTAACTTCACTATCAAACGAAAAAGCGACAATTAATTATGAAAATTTAGAATTTGCTGCACCAGAAAAAATAATTACTTTAAGAAAATTCACAAAACTAAAAAAAACTAAAAATAAATTAAATTTCAAATAAATTAGATCGCGACACCAAAAAAATTTCTTACCTCATTATTGCAGCCTGCTTTCTTCCTAGGCCAAATCTAAATAATTTGGTGAGCTCTTAATCATAATCTGTTCAATCGCGCTGATTCCTGTTGAAATACGTTGCTTCCTTCTATGAAAACTACGCCTGCGTACTCTTACACTGCGCGTACTCTTCCCCCCACCTACCCTATGTATATAAAAACTTCTGTAACGTCTCTTTAATATTAAAAAGAGCCGGGTATTATGATTTTGTTAAAATAATGGATACTAAAAACATTGATAGTGGATGTGGTTAAGGGCTTTCTTAACCACTAACGTACGAATCATCACAAAATTTTCACTAATACTATTGCAGCTACAAACCATTACTGCTACTATTCTAAGGACGAAAATAATTAATCAATGAAGCCTTTTTAACCCCCGACACTTTCTATCGTAGATGCACTTTAATATGAAAACTGCCTGAATCACCTTTTCTTAACAGCTTTCTAAACTCTAATTTCGAAACCCATTGAACCCTGTTAAAAAGCTGATGGTAAAGTTCATTACCTATAACTTTTTCTTCGTCTTTTATTATTTTACTTTGTTCAAGATTTTTTTTTCTTTTCTTTTTTTTTCAAAGAGATTTCTTTCTCTTTGGTTTCTTAGTTTTCCTCTTTTTTTCTTAATCAACATTTAAAAGAACTTAATTGAATTTGCCTCATTAGGTTTAGTCCTGATTTTTTCAATCAATTGCCTGCTCTTTCTCTGAGTTTTCTCTTCTTAAACTTGCATTCTTTTTCCTCCACCTAAGCTTTGACCTTTTTCTATGTCTCTCTTCTTTCTCTCTCAACATCTCTCTCTTTGTCCTCTCAATTACACAATATGTTGTGAGTGTTCGGGTTTAACAACCGAATGCTAAGCTGGACTTTGCTTAACTTAAGCTGTATGAGAAAAGGTCAACCTCCTTTTTGAAACATTTTCCTGTGTATCCAGAAAGGAAATGCAGCAGCTGTGATAGGCACAGTGCCTCGTTAATCAGACTTGGAAGACATTTTTTATATTTTATAAATAGTTATTTGAAAAAAAGCTATCTGATTAATTGAGAATTGGCGTATTCGACGTGTCGGCATTGAATTCTGTGTATATATGTAGGTATGTATTGTATGTTGTAATATATATATATATATATAATGTGAAATACAGCTTTCTAATGACTGTCTCGTAATGGGTGTGTCGAACTTATGATTGTAAAATGTGTTTAGCGTTGCTTTCTACTGGTGATACCACGAAGGAGGTTTTAATTTGAAAACCAGCTACTCAAATTAACTTCACCCAGCCTGAGTGGGTCCGGGAATAGCCAGCATCACGAGGGTTCGAATTTTAATGGTCACCCATCCCAGTCCTATCCTCGCTGGACGTTGCTTAACGGGGTTAAGTGGCAGAGAATGCCTAAGGTATTAACTTCGCCCCGGATTACAAAACAATTGTAATTAAAATTAATATTGATTTCTTTTTGTACATACTTTTAAGTTTTTTTTTAAATTTATTATTATTTTTTGTTGTTGTTGTTGATGATTGTTTTGTAAAAAAAGAAAGTGTAAATAAATAAATAGATAAAATTAACTTCAGTGACAATACAGGGTGGACCAAAAAAACGTTTACACCCGTTAATGGTAGATTACTGACGACATTTCTAGGACGGATCTGCAATCCGTTTTTTCGGATTCGCCTTTATAACTGCACAAAGTGATTTTTTGCAACTTTCTGAAAAAGTCCGACTTTGGCTTATTCTTCAGGTCAGAACTTTTTTCCTGTTTAAGATGAGTTGATTCTGAACAATTCTGCAGAAAGCCAACAAAATTTCGATGTTTCTAGCTACACTACTTTGTTTTTTACGGTTTGATTTGGCATCTTTTTTGACACCTGAATAGAAAAAAAGTTCGCATGTAAATTTTTTACACTTTGAAACACTCAAGATTTGCCCGAGCAAATTTTGGCACAGACATGGGCAAGTTTGATAAAAGTTGGCGGCTAACCCAAGGATGCTAAAAAATAATTTTACGATTTTTTATCACGTGGTCTTCTGGGTAAACAAACCAGGTAAGTCTCAAAAAATGATGTTCAAAATCTTAAAAGTGTTGACCGTGTAGGGTCGTCTTGTACTCAAAGAGTAATTAGCTATTTATGTCTGATAATTATTTTCCTTGGAATTAATTAAAGGCCAGTCAAATGAATGATTGTTTGTTTCTCGATGATAGTTTTCAAGCATATTTTTCTGCATTCTATGAAATTTTATCTTTAAATTTCTTGAGTTTTTTTTAGTACAAGTTACATAATTGTTATTATTCGGATGCTGAAATGGCAGATACGCATTTAGCATATGGAGTTGCCAACAGGAACATTTGGGATCACGTGAAAAACATAGTTTACGAAATCTGGTAGCAAGAATCCTGTTGGCATTCGATGACCTGACAGAAAAACCTGGAATCTTCCGCAACATTCGACGGAACATGATGAAGAGGTTCAACCTTTGCATCCAGGAAGGTGGACGCCACTTCCAACAGTTCCTCTAAGGGAATTGAGAAGGGAGAGAGAGAGAGAGAGAGAGAGAGAGAGAGAGAGGCAGATAGCGAAAAAGAGATAGAGAGAGAAAGGCAAGAAGGTTCTGAGTTAGAACTAAATTACTAAAGTCACCATTGGTTTCAAAAATTTGTGTGAGGAGAATCCATAGTGTGTACTATGGATAAAAAATGGCAACAGTCTTTTTTATTTTGTAGTCATGAATTTTTTGCTGGCTCTGGCGTTCGGACCGGGTGGACTAGCTTACCACTGAGCTAATCGTGCGCGTCTAATCGTTTCTCATTGAACATACTAACACAAAATGTTTTTTTAAATACCTTTTTGTTTATATCAAAATAGTATAAAACATAATAAAGACTGCAAAAGTTTATTAATTTTACAAAATATTATCTTGTTCTTTTCAAGACTTCTATTAAGAGTTGGAAATTGGTAAATATTTTGTTATTTAATTAGTATTGTTTATGATAGAAGAACCTACCTACATATTTACCTGGATTTATTTCATAAATTCTATTTTCGTTTGGAAAATTCGCTAGTTTTTTTTTCTCTCGTAGGGAAGCATAAGAAAACCATCATTACATTATCAAGGCAGTCTCTCAGGGGCTTACATGAATAATAATTATGTGTATTGTGATACCAATAGTATCTGATATAACTCAATTTACAGATGGTATTACCACCAAAAAAACCATAAGTTGTTGGTGTTACAACAGGTCAGATACAGGTATGAATAAAATATTCCATCAGATTTTTTTGATAATTAAAATAATATTGACCGTCGAGAATTGAACTTCGGTCATGCGACCAACAGTCTTAGCACTACCACATCTTGCTAACACCACTGACAATCTGAGAAGCACAAAATTTATCATTTGAATTTTCCTAAACTGGCTGATGAAGGCATGTGAGACCGCGGTATTCAAAAAAAGCAATGTAAACAATTTTTGTAAACAATACAAGACGCCCTTACACAGTCTACAGCTAGAAAACTCTTAGGATTTTTGAAGAGTTTTTGGCAAACATCTAATAATTTTTCCCAGAAGATCACGTGATAAAAAATCGTAAAATTATTTTTTAGCATCCTCGGGGCGGCCGCCAACTTTTATCAAACTTGCCCATGTCTGTGCCAAAATTTGTTCGGACAAATGTCGAGTGTTTTATTTAGTAAAAAAAAATTTTTTGGTGTTTTTTTCTGTTCAGGTGTAAAAAAATATGACAAACCAAATCGTAAAAAACAAAGTAGTGTAGCTAGAAACATCGAAATTTTGTTGGCTTTCTGCAAAATTGTTCAGAATCAACTCATCTTAAACAGGAAAAAAGTACTGACCTGAAGAATAAACCAAAGTCGGACTTTTTCGGAAAGTTGCAAAAAATCACTTTGTGCAATTACGAAGGCGAATCCGAAAAAACGGATTGCAGATCCGGCCTGAAAATGTCCTCAGTAATCTACCATTAACGGGTGTAAACGTTTTTTTGGTCCACCCTGTATAAGAACTGGTGTATTCAACATGCCATCAATGCTGGCTAAAATGTATAACTAGGAACATTTCTCTTAATTTTATTCGAGAGACACAATTTTTTTTTTTTTACAACAACAAAAAAAAACACTACCAACACATAAATGTTATAAAAAATATTTATATAAATCTAATTTCCTTTTCTCTTTAAGGTTGAAAAAGAGCAAGGCAATGGAAAAAAATAACCAACCTACGCATTTTTTTATGCGACCGCGCGTTATTTATGAAAAAGGACCTAACGGCGAAAATTGATTAATAATGAGATAGAAAATGAGAGACAGAGAGAGAGAAATAGAGTGAGAGAGAGAGAGAAAGAGAATGAGAGAGTGAGAGAGAGAGACAGAGGACAGATAGAGATTGAGTGAGGGAGTGAATGTGTGTGTGGTGTGAGAGAGAGAGAGAGAGAGTGAGAGAGAGAGAGAGAGCGAAAGAGAGTGAGAGAGAGCGAGAAAATTCTGCTCCTGAAATTCTGAAGAATTCTAAATATTTTCATTGAAATACTTGTTTCCTTGTGTACTACTTTTCCTTGACTCCATTTGTCACTACATTATTCTTTTTGATAACAATGACAAGAGCAGGAGCTAAAAAAGAGGATGAAGTCCTAAGCAAGCTTGCAAATTTGGAAGAAAAGATGGATAAAATGCTGAGGAACGCCGAAGAACAGAAGATGGAAATTGTTGCACTGAAAAATAAAATGTCGTCAGTCATGGAAGAAAATCGAGGATTGAAAGACCAGCTGCAGGATATGAGGAATCATGTAGACGAGTTGCAACAAAGATCCAGAATGAACAACATCATCATCAATGGTATCCAGCAGACAAAGAATGAGGATGTTTATAAGCTGGTTGAGCAGATAGGAACCAAACTGAAGATCTCGGATCCGCTGTCACACGTCCAGGTTGCCCACCGCGTGAACTCGACCAACAAAGACAAGTGCAAGCCGATCGTCGTGCGTCTCCTCAATACCAAGACGCGGGACCTGTGGACGAGTGCCTACAGAAAGAACAGGATGTGGGAACAGAAGTTCTACGTGAACGAGCATTTGACCAAGAAAAATCAGGATATTCTATATAAAACAAAAGCGTTCAAGGAGAAGAATAATTGTAAGTATGTGTGGGTTCGAGATAATAAGATTTTCATCAGAAAAGAGGATACATCGAGAGTTTTCGTCATCAGGAGCGAGCAGGATCTGGAGCGTGTGTTGCAGATAAGAAGAGGAGCAAGAAATGAAGAGGACGAGACGCTGAGGGACACAGATTCCGCCGACTCTTCAACCCTTTCTTACAAATCTTTTCCCAACTAACTATTCAAATGATGAAAAATTTGTTTTTACTATTTTTTCATTATTTTCTTTCTGATATTCTCTTATTTTTCGTTTTTCTTCTCATGGCCTTAATAATCTGTCCTTATTTTAATTACTATCTAAATATTATGTTTTTTTATAAACAACCTTATCCTTCACGTACAATATATTATTACATTATCAACATACACATTACTTTACCCTTATGCATTCAAATAATTCCACAAAGAAATTTTATTTACAAATATAAAATAATTTTAACATACATGGAATTAAAAAGATATAAAAATGATGAGTAATATTGCAGAGGTCATTCCAGATTTCCTTGATCTGGAATGTAAAGAATTTGATTCTCTTCATGAAGCAAAAGAATTTTGGAATAAACTAGGGTTGTCCATTTTACACATGAACATTGCTGGTATTCGCAAGAATTTTAATGATTTTATTCTTTCAATATCACCATTTTTAACTAATATTGATATAATTATTTTAACTGAAACACATTTTAATGATACAATGCCTTATTCTTTCTCTATTTCAGGATACACCAGCTATTTTACAACTCATCAATATAATGAATTCTCAGGTATAGCTATCTACGTAAGAAATGACATTGACTCTAACGTACAAGAACTTACTGACTTTACTAGGACAAATAGTTTACGACTGGACATAAAGATCAAAGACAAATTACTGACAATACTGACTATTTATAGATCACCAAACAATAGTGCATCACTATTTAATGAAGAATTACATCAATTTTTGTCTCATGTCACTGAACAAAGGTACATTATTATTGGTGATCTTAATATTAACATATTACAAGACAACATTACTGACATTGGACAAGACTATCTTGACACAATATACTCTTATAATTTCTTACCCCACATTACAAAACCAACACGTATAAAAATTAACAACAGACACAACACTGATCAAACATATATAACCTCATCATGTATCGACCACATATTATACAGAAGTAATAATCAAACTGAAGACATATCTACAACAATTATTAAGACTCACATCACAGACCACTACTCCATAGCAGCAAAATTAAACTTAGACTACATTAGACCTGACGTAAGACAAGTGACTAAAACTTACAAATACATCAACTATGAACAATTAACTGAACGAATTATGAATACAGACTGGAAAACAATAACAGACTCTTCTGACGTAAACTACACAGCTTTGACCTTGACAACAATAATACAAAACATCATTGACTCCTGTAGTGAAACTAGGACTTACTCTAACAAATGTACCCCACTTAAACCATGGATGACACAAGACCTCCTGAAATCTATCAGATACAGAGACAAACTTGCAAGACAAACAAAAAGACACCCACATAACCTAAGACTTTTACATTACTATAAACGAGTTAGGAATATACTATCTACTTCAATACGAATAACAAAAAATAACTACTACAAGACTAAAATTGACGACAACAAGGAAGACAAACACAAGGTATGGACAATTATTAATGAAATAATTGACAAAAACAAAAAAGTAAATACTATTAAAAATATCAAACACGAGAACATTTTACATGACTGTCTGACCAATACCCAAGAGTGTGCAAATATAATGAACAACCATTTCAAAGATGTTGGAAAGAATATATCTGATAAAATTAAAAGACTTAACAATACTGAACAAAATGACTATTCTGACATAAACTTGATTCAAGACAATGACTACTCTACATTCTCACTGACTACTTCAACTGAAATTTACAAAACTATAATGAATTTGAAAAACAGAACTACTCCTGGTGAAGACGGACTACAAACCAAAATACTTAAACATATTGCACCTCACATCACTGAACCACTTAAACACGTAATTAACTTAAGTTTAGACAGTAGTACATTTCCTTCTTGCTATAAATCTAGTATAGTTGTTCCTATTTACAAGAAAGGAAACAGACAAGACTTAAACAACTACCGACCTATTTCTTTACAGACGAACTTTAGTAAAATTCTTGAAAAATGTGTACAAAACCGACTTGAACATTACTTGACAACAAACAACCTTTTAACTGACAAACAATATGGATTTCGACGTGGCATAGGTACTGAAGACGCTTTACTTGACCTAACAACTTACTTACATAGTAACATAGACGACAATAAAAAAGTAATCGCCATATTTCTCGACATTTCAAAAGCATATGACTCCATAAAACATTCAACATTACTGACACAACTTAAAAAACTAGGACTAACAGACAAAGTACTAAAATGGTTTGACTCCTACTTGACTGACCGAACACAAAAACTGAAATTAAATTCCCAGTTATCTGATCGTGTACAGTGTCGTGCTTTTTCAATTCCGCAGGGCACAATACTCGGTCCTTGTTTGTTTTAATTGTTTTATTAATTCTCTTCCTGGAATAAGCAAGGGCCAAGTATTTTGCTATGCAGATGACACAGTACTATGCTACTCATCAAATAACTGGGAAGAGACTCACCGACTTGCATCTACTGACCTGACAAACATTCAAAACTGGTATATACAAATGTCCCTTCAAATCAATCTTTCTAAATCTCATTATATGACTTTTTCATCAGATCAGAGAGGACAGCCACTAACATCAACAATACAACTAACTGACATTGAAAATAAAACAATTACATTACAAAAACTGACAGACATACGTTACTTAGGTGTTATACTTGACGAAAACTTAAAATGGACAGCACATATTACTTCACTCAAAAACAAACTACGACACTTGACTTATATTTTCTACAATCTAAACCAAGTCTGTAATGATACACTACTTCGCGAAATATATTTCGCGTTAGTTCAGTCACTCTTACAATATTGTATCACAGCTTGGGGAGGAGCGTATGAAAATATAAAGACTCAACTACGAAGGACTCAAAATATACTTCTCAGGACTATACTAAAAAAAGACAGACTTTTTCATACTGACCAACTATACAAACTATTTAACGTTCCGACACTAGATGACATTTACATTTACAAAACAAGTATATTTGCTATAAAGAAAAAACATACCTGGACTATAAACCCTAACACATACACTACAAGACAGACTGGACAAATGATCCAAACACTCAAGCACAAATCACTAACAAAAAGACATTTTTCATACGTAGGTAGCAAAGTTTTGAATGAGATACCTGAAGATTTTAAAGATAATCCAAATTTTACAATTTTAAAATACAAACTGAAAGATTGGCTCTCTATTGAAAATAATAGAAGTAAAATCTTGAATATTTTAAAATGACATCCCCCCCTGAATTATTTGAATGCATAATAATTAAAACAGACAAACTAATCAAAACACTTGAAACAGAACATAAAACATACAAAATAAATAACTAACATATAGGTATAATTTTCAAATTATTTTATTTTTTAATTTTCTTATTATTATTATTATTATTTTTTATTATTATTATTATTATTTTTTTATTTTTTTTTAACTAAAAGGACAGTTTATTAACATTATAAATATAATAAAAAGTGGCCCAACACATGCTTTGCATAATGGGTCACTTTAACTTGCCATATTTTAATCTTAAGTCAATTAAAGTTATTTCTTTATAATTAAATTTTGTATGAAGATGAAAAGTATTTGTTGAATAAAGGAAAATCTTTCGAAAGTAAAAAAAAAAAAAAAAAAAAAAAAAAAAAAAAAAAAAAAGAGAGAGAATGAGTGAGATAGCAGATGAGAGAGGAACAGATAGAGATATATTGGGTGAGAGAGTGTTATGAGTGAGAGTAAGACGAGGGGGTGTAGGTAGATAAAGAAAGAGAGAGATAGAGAGGATGGAGAGAGAAGAAGAGAGAGAGACAATAATAGTGAGAGAAAGAGAGATAATGTTAGTGATGAGTAGAGAGTAATTTTTGAATTGAATTTTGAATTTGAATAGATTCTTTATTTCATATATTCATGTGATTACAGTAATATTGACACCTCCTAAGATAATTCTACCTTATTTGGAGGTGGGCTCCTCTCTATTTAGATAAAAGAATATATTTTATATTGGTCGTGCAAAAAAAAGAATTATACAGTAGGTATTGAATTATAAAAAATAATTATGTATGTATCTTGACTTGTGGATATAATGTAAGAGTTACACAAGCAAACTCTCCGTTTTACAAGTTCATATTTTTTGTTTCTTTAAGATTCCAGACTTAGATTATTCTAAACCAAATTCGCCTCTTTTTGAAACCATATAGGTACCTGGTTAATATGGTATGGATTTAATTTTCTATTATAGAAATATATTACAGTTATAAGTCAAAATGAATGCTAAAACATGTAAGTATTATAAGATATCTATAGTTAACTATATTAGGGAACAGGTATATTTATACATCATCTGTATGAAAATCTCTCCGTCCGAGTGGTTTGCACTCGGTCTAGCCTAGCTTGTAGTAGATATTCGGGTTCGACTCCCGGTTTTGCAATATTGTTTGAACAAGAAATTTGTTTGTTAGACCTTATAAGTATTAATTTCTTGTAGATAGGTTTTCCTGTTGTGAATAATTGAATAAGCTTTTTAAAAGTTTATTTGTTATCAGTCAGTAAACTCTTCTTGATTTTTTGCTTTACTATAATCCTGTCCTTCTCCTCCAGAAAGTCCTGGCAGTAGTGATTGAGTAAGCTTGGTATAACATACTCAAGTCTGCGATCTCCATAGAGCTTAGTATAAACGTGAGGCCGTCTAAATCTCTGCAGGCGAAGAGAATAAGGTTGGTCGGTCCGCTGTCTATATTCTTCCTTATGAAAGTTCATACACAAAAGTATTTGACTGGAAAGCTGGTCTGGGGTCATTATAGGTAGCTTTTTGTTATTGTGAAACAGGAACTTCTGAATTCTGCTTTGAGCTCTATTCAGTGGTATTTGAACGTACTGTGGAGAGAATGTGTATAAAGGAGATCCATATCTGAGCAATGAGTCGATGAGTGAGAAGTAGATGGTTTTTTTCGTGCTGAGTGGAAGGCCATCTGAATTTGTTTTCCTCAACTTATAATCAACTATTCTCAGTTTTTTGCTCAAGGTATGAACGTGTTCCTTCATTTTAAATTCGCTGTCGATTATCATACCGAGATATTTTACTTTTTCTTTATATTCTGCCTGATGACACGTGCACATCTGTTCATAATATGTTCCCCTTACTAGGCAGGCCCGACTGTGGCAGTAGATCCGATATGATGTGAGATCGATCTTTCTGCTGGCAAAACCAAAAATCATCGTTTCTGTCTTCTTTTCATTGAGGTATATGTGGTTGTGATAGAAATATTTTTGAAGTTCGATGAAGTCAGTCTGTGCATTTTTTACTGCTGTCGAGACATCTTTGTGAATTGAGATGATACACGAGTCATCGGCAAACATTTTCAAAATTGTTTTTATTTTAACATGTTGTATATCATAAGTGTATATGTTAAACCAGGTCGGGGAATTGATCCCACCCTGTACCAGGCCCTGGTGAATATTTTCGCACTCACTTTTTTTGTCTCCAATGCGTGTTGTTTGTTTCCGATTGAGGAAGAAGTTGTACAGTAGAGGGTGGGTCATTCCCACCTCCTTGAACTTATTTAACAGCATAGTATGGTCTATAGTGTCAAAAGCAAGGGATAAGTCGCAATATATGACCACAACACATTTTCTTTGGTCCAGGGCCGTATTAATGAGGTTTGAAAATTCCAGGAGTAGAGTCATTGTGCTCTTGCCGGCCTGAAACCCATGCTGAAAACTAGGTAATATACTGTTCTCTACCAAATATTTTTTAGTCTGATTATTTATATGTTTTTCGAGAATTTTTTCTATTAAGGGCATTGAACCCACTGGCCTGTAATTTGAGACATTGTTGACCTTGTCTTTTTTATATATTGGTGTAATGCACGAGATCTTCAGTGCGTCAGGGAGTGAGGCTTTCTCAATAAATAAATTTACAAGGTGTGTGATCACCGGGGCAAACAAGGATATATTTTTTATTATGTCGCAGCTTCTCACCCCATCGATGCCTCTTCCGCTCTTCTTCATAGTTTTCAAAATTTTCTCGATGTCTTTGATATGGGCTTTTCTTAGGTATAAGGAGGTGGTATTACAGTGCGGTGAGTAGGGGTAGAAAGAAATAGCGAGAGAGAGATAGAGAGAGAGAGATATTGAAAGAGAATTGAATTGAATTGAATATAGAAACTTTATTTACATAAATTAAATATACAAATTAACACCTCCTAAGCTAATGATAACTTATTGGGAGGTATGCTCCTCTCTTAAATGTTAAAAAATCTCATTATTTTTAGCTTTACTTCTAACATCAAAAATTAAAAGATACACAGTGACAATTTATAATTCTAAGGAAATTTAACTATGATTCTATTTACATAATTATTAGGAAACTATATTTTTGTTCAGTGGATAAGTCCCCTGGTCCATGGATAGGTCGCACAAATACTACAGTTCAGGGATTCGAACCCCGATCAGATTGGTAATTTAGAATGCTATCCTTAATTTTGGATTTAACCAAAAAAATTCTTGTCTCATCCAAGAAATCCTGGCAGTATTTATTGAGCAGCATTGGCACTCTATATTCCAGCCTCCTGTCTCCGTAACGCTTGGTATTCACGCGTGTCCGCCTGAATACCTGGCGGCGTAATTGATACGGCTGATCAGTGAGCTGTCTAAACGTATCATTGAAAAAATTAGAATATATTAATACGTATTTAGACAGCTCATCTGGTGTTAGACAGGAGACATTGGAATTTTCAAATAGGAGTTTTCTAATCTGCTTCTGCTGGGTGTTGAGAGGGCTCAGGATATATTGAGGGGCATAGGTGTAGAGGGTTACTCCATATCTCAGGATCGAGTCGACGAGTGAAAAATATATCGTTTTCTTTGCAGTCAGAGGAAAGGCTTGAGCATTTATTTTGTTCAGTTTATATTTCACTATACGCATTTTTTTACACAGATTAAAAACATGCTGTTTCATTTGAAACTCACTATCTATGTGAACTCCCAGGTATTTGGATTCATTTTTATATTCTATGGGATTACATGAGCAGGTAGTTTCGTATGATTTTATGTAAAGACAGTTCCGAGTGTGACATATTATTTTATGATCATTCATACTTATTCTTTTGCTCATGTAACCCATAATAAGAGCTTCGGTTTTAGTTTCATTCAGAAAAATATGGTTGTTATAAAAGTATTTTTGAAGATTTATAAAATCTCTCTGGGCATTCTGCACAGCGATTACCGGATCTTTATGTACAGCAATTATGCAGCTATCGTCCGCAAACATCTTCAAACTGCCAGTTAGTTCTACATACTGTACGTCGTATGTGTATACGTTAAACCATGTTGGGGAATTAATCCCACCCTGTACTGAGCCTTGTTCTACTGGTAGCTCCCCACTAGTGGCGGGTCCGATCCGTGTTATCTGTCTTCGTCCTTGCAGATAGTTTTTAAAAATATTATGAGACATTCCCACTTCTCTAAATTTTCTCAATAATACAGAGTGATCTAAAGTATCAAAAACAAAGCTCAAGTCAAGCAGAAGAATTACCACACACAACCTTTGATCCAGAGCGGTATTTATTTGGTCAGAAAAATCGTGCAATAATGTCACAGTACTTTTTCCGCTCTGGAATCCGTGTTGAAATGTGGGAAGAATCTTATTCTCGGCCAGGTATCTTTTTGTTATATTATTAAGATGTTTTTCCAGGACCTTTTCTAATATGGGTAGAGATCCAACAGGCCGATAATTCCTCATTTCGTCCGGTTTACCTTTCCGGTTTACCGGTAGAGAGAGAGACAAAAAAAAAGGAGCAGAAAAAGGGAAGTGGAGAAAAAGAGAGTGATTATTGGATAGAGATAAGGAATGTAGGTGGGAGTAGTGTAGCCTGGAGAAAATTGCGTACAAAGAGGAATGAAAAATATGTTAGCGAGAATTTTTTTTCGTATATAGGTTTTATTACGTTATACAGTCAAACCTCGTTAATGTGATCCTGAATAATTGAGATACCTCTCTATAGGTTGGACAAATATCGTGTCTCTTTCTTTAGAAAATTGAAATTCTTTTGCATAGAATTATCTGAGGTCAGTTTTACTGTGTAGTTATAAATGATTTTTTTTTAACTTTTTACCTATAATCATGTACATCTATAGATGTAGGTAATACGTGCACTGGTAGTCGAAATTTCCAAGCCATTTAACTTAAACAGAAAATCATTTTTCAATAATATTGATGTATAGCAAAGATAAAGATTTTTTTACAAAGGAAAGGTACTTTTTGACCACCCTGTTTTAGTTAATATTTTTAGTGCTAAGTGGTTGGTGCACTGGTAGTTAAGTGGTTAACGCGCTAGTCTGGCAATCCAGGTAGCGTAGGGATCCTTTGGTTCGAATCCCACCCAGTGCATGAATTTTTCTTCATTAATTTGACTTTTTGACCATTTAATAATGAGGCTCTTCTGGTTATGTGGTAGAAAATGAATTGAGCATTAACCTCGCCCTGCGGTTACCTTCCACTAATAAAGGGTGTTATTATTATTATAATAATAAGACTCTCAGGGTTAGGTGGTAGAAAATGCTTTGAGCATTACATTATATACAATGTATACATACGCGTCTGGTGACCCCGGCTAATAGGGTGCGGAAGAACTAAATTTTCAACTTTCATTTCACACCGTATTAACTCCGGGAATTCTCATGAAAGGAAATGTCACGCGGAAAATGTGTGTTCCTTTTCATTGCCAAGTTTTGAATTTTTACTTCAACCCTTGCCCCAGATTTATACTAGATTTATACTTGTGTACGTAAGTATGTGTGTGTGTGCGTACAAATGTAGTGGTGTGACACATTTGTAATCTATATCTATAGTGTTCTCACTTCTCATATTTCTGTTTATACTGATATACTAATCAGATACCTATACTCGTACATAACTGTTATGATGCACATACAAATATTCTTTTATGTTCTAAAGTTGTACCGTATCTCAGTACAGTCAGAAGAAGTTGCTCAGTTTTAAAAGTTATTCAACTTTTCAACTCGGAAAAAGTTCAGTCCTCGTCTTTCATTTTCCAATTTTCTTCTCCTCAACAGAAAGAAGAATAAAGAATCTATTGAAACATGTACATACATATTTATATTGTACACTCCATCACATGAAAATTAGGACAGTGAAAGTTGGTAGGAATTACTGTCTACGACTCGACTATCAATCATTGCTAGTCGAAGTGGTTATAATCTAGTTATAGTATCGCCTTTTTTATACTGCCTAAGTAGGACTATTAAAGTCCCATTATTTCAGCAGCAAGCCCAAGGCATATTATTATCCCAGATAACGCGGTGAAATTTTTAGTTTTTTTTTTTTTTTTTTTTTTTTTTTTTTGAGTGATATATTGAGTCCTGACTCAAAATAAGTGCTGTCAACTTATCACTCGAACTCAAAACAAAGAGCTTGAAGGTATCGCCAACTAACCTCAACAAGCTGAATTAATTAGAAAAATCCACAACGTAGTACCTTTCACCAGATGGGGCTGACGTCCTTCTGGAAGGACGTCAGACCCATCTGGGTTATGGTTCTTTTAACCTTGTTAAGAGCCCCAACGATTTGTATTATTGTCCCTTGGTTTGAAAAAGCTGTTGTCGTATCTCTTAAACGTCCTGTTTTTGTGAGCTTGAGTGTACCTCATTACATGTTTCACATTAACTTTCTAATGAAATAAAAAGTTTCTTTTACATAATAAAAATACATTGAAATAAAATATAATTATATAAAGTATATTTTATTTAAATGAGTCCTGTGAATAGAAGAAATAATGTCAAGTCCGTCAGAGGCGTAAATATTATTAAAATTTCAATTAATCTTAATGATGTTATTGCTTTTAGACACTTTTCCAACCGTTGAAATGGTACTTCTTGAATATATTAAAATATTTTTCGATCCATTTTTTCGGCTCTGTACTTTGGGTGTTACGTGGTATGAGTTGATTCATGAGAAAAATGAGTAGCTGCTATAATGTGAGCAGCGACCAGTGGTGAAAAATATAACGCAAAGAAAAACTACATTTTTTTATTATTATAACTATGATGATTGATTTTATATGCACGGTCGAATTGGTCGATGAACTTTTCACAAGATGATGTACAGCTTATTCATATTTTTTTAAAGAAACTTGTGCGCAAACTTTGCCAGACATTCGTTAAATTATTTGTTTAACTAAACATACCATAAAGTACCATGGAATTTATTCAATTCTATTCAAAATACTTCCATTATAACCAAAATTTAAATACAACTTTTGGGAGCGCGGGGTTAAAACACGGGACCTTCCGGATGATAAGCGATAATCTTACCTATGAATGTTTTTGGTAAATTCTTCATTAATAGTAAGACATAATGTACATTTTATGTACATTTTATGTACATTTTATGTACATTTGTACAGTACAAATATTATTTAGAAAATTTTAAAAAATGAAAACAGATACTCGTATATGTTTGGACATAATATACGAGTATGTAGTATGCCTCCCCATGAGAGGGGAGGCATACTACTGGATGGGCAGGCTACAACACAGACCACAAGCGTCTACAATAGCTCCTGTTTCACGGCTACGAAATAAAAAAGGCTGTGAAATACTCATCTTTTTTTTTTAAAGAAAAAAAGGGCGATGTTATTACGTATGGCAATCTCTTCCACACAACCCTTGTGTTATATGATGTGCACGCATGGTGACCTGGGTTCGATCCCCAGCGGGGTAGGAATTTTTCTGCTCTGTACTTGGATGTTCGGGGTCCACTCGTACCTCGTGAGAAAAAATGAGTAGCTGCTTTCATGTGAAGAGCGACCAGTGCAGAATCATAGGTAAAAAATTAATACAAGATATTGTAATTTAAAGTGGTAAAGTCCTATGATTCTGCGCTACCCACTAAAATTGTGACATAATAACACAAAGAAAAAGCATTATTATATGATGTGTAACATGAACTGTGTAGTATATGGTTATAAATAAAGAAGGACGTACTTCCACCCTTACTAGGTCAGACACGGAAGTAAAAAAGGAAACAGGGATGTTTTGTATGACAAGTAGGACGTGGCTAGAAGTGGTCAGTCCATGGATTTTCCATCCCAACTCTCGGAACGTGTCCCGAATAATTTGTCGGGAATTTTATCCCGAGTTGAACCATTCCAGGATAAAGTGAGCTTGAGTCGTGATTTTTCATGGGATGAATAATTATCTTCCATTCGTATATAATAGCACTCTTCAGTGGAAGGTAACCACCAGGCGAGGTTCATGCTCAAAGCATTTTCTACCACCTAACCCTCAGAGTCTTGTTTTTATGTGGTCACAAACTCAAAAAATTAACGAGGAAAAATTCATGCACTTGGTGAGACTTGAACCCACTGATGCCTACGCTACCTGGTTTACAAGACTAACGTGATAACCACTCGACTACCAATGCACGAGTGACTAATTCTGATGTGAAGTTTAACTGACTCTATGAAGTTGAGTGTATTTTTTCTAGCTCTGGACCAGGTCAGGCTGGGTGCGTTTTGTTATTGTTGTGAACAGTGGTAGAAGATGTGGTTGAGGCGCTAAACTTGAATTATATACAGGGTGTCCCACTTTAAACGAGACCTTCAAATATCTCGAGAACTATACTGGCGATAGAAGGAAATTGTTCCGGGATCATTTTTGTAGCTCTAAAGGAGACACTGAATGGTGACCTCTGAAGTTTTTTGGGTAATCCTTTCAAGGTTATTTCAAGGTCAATTTTGGAAATTCCAATGACACTCCCTATTTTCTATGACACTTTGAATTCTACACAGAATTGTTTCTGTAAGTCTCTCAGGGTTTTTTCATTAGCAAAATATGGAAGGACCCCAATTAGGTTTGAGAAAAGGCAAAGCAAAAGAGCCAATGAAACTCTTGGCTGATTTACATATTATTATAGCTACAGCTTAACCTGTTCTATCTCTAAAGCTTTAAAACTTTGCAACAAAATCCACGTGGGTCGTGAAAACTGCGGCCTTTCCAGTGGTCTGTTCCGGCTTGTGTTGAGAGGTTGCAGCATCGGTAAAAATAGTCAAATTTAAAGTATATTTGTAGCATTAGTTTAATGAACATTAGTACTGTCATTAAATTTAGGGTAACATCCGATATGATGTTATGGTCTTATTAAAACAAAACAAAAAATACCGTTAAAAAAAAAAAAAAAAAAAACTACCGTGTGAGCTGTGAGTCCACTCGTGGTAAGATTTAAAATAATGAAGTGGATGATGATGATGATGATTTTTTAATTTTAATGTTTTTTTTTTTGATTTTGCATTATCCTTCCTACGCAGAAAACATTTCTGTATAATGGATTTCAGTTGGGATTAGAATAAGCTAAAAGTTTGCTTTATATTTACTAACTTCTATCTTTGCTTTCACTCCTCTATCTCACTATCTATCTCTTCCTGTTCTCTCTCTCTTTCTTTTTTTCTCTCTCTCTCTCTCACTTTCTCTCTTTTTCTCTCTCTCTTCCTCTCTCTCACACTTTCTCTCTCTCTCTCTTCTAGCTCTCTCTATCGCTCCTCCTCTCTCTCTCTCTCTCTTTCTTCTTCTCTCACTCAACATCTGTTTCGCTCTCCCTCTGATTTTTTCTATATTAAATATTAATTTCTCACTCATTATCTCTCTCATTATCGCTCTCTCCCTCTCCCTTCCATCCATATTGTTGTCTTAGTCTCTCTCTCATACTCTATCTTCACTTTAAAAATAAAATTCAAATAACTTTGACCTTTCAGCTTTGCTTGGATTATTTAGGAGTTTTTGTATCGGGTATTTACCCCTGGAAACTTTTGGTAAATGAACTTTAGCCCCTCTTCTGTAGCTCTCTCGCACATTTTCTCCTTCAATTTCCCTCTCTTTTTCTCTATCTCTCTCTCTCTCTGTATTATTTCCTCTCTTACTTTTCAATCTGTTCTCTTCTTGTCTCTTCTTATTTAATACTAGCCGTTTGCCCGTGCTTTGCAACTGGACTAAATTTCAAAGTCATGGTCGTACTGCTGGACAACAATGCCTTTTTGAACTTTTTCTGGACAAAGCGATAATGGTTTTGGGGGGGTCAATTCTGAGACATTTTTTGCTATCTCTTACCGTTTTGGCTAAACAACTTAGGACAAACAAACAAACATAGCCAGGTAGGTAGTCCTTTTTTCTGTTTTAGAGATTCTATGTCTCATTAATTTCTATTTATAATATTATTATGTTTTATCCATCCTATTATCCTCTCTCTCTCTCTCTCTTCTTCTCTCTCTCTTTCTTCACTTTCTCCCTCACTGTTTCTCTCTCTCTCCCACTCTCTCTCTTATTTTCTCTCTCTCTATATCTCTATATCTCTCTATAACATCCGAAGCTTAAGAGTACACTGGGACCTGCTGTGCATAAAACTACAAGAAGTTATGGCAAAGCTCGATATACTTATCCTGACAGAAGTCAATGTTCGAGAGGAGGAAGCTGTCGCCTACCAGTTGAGGGAATTTACTCAGATAAGTAAATGTCGGATACTAAGGAGTGGAGGGGGGGTACTTGTCTTTCACAAAGACTCGTGGCATGTGGAAAACCTCAATTATAATTTCGATGAAGCTGAAAGTCTATGTTTAAAATTCAAACACACAGAAAATAATAACAAATTTACGCTTTTAGCCATATACAGACCCCCAAAATTAAATCTGGAACGATTTCTTAACGATTTAGAATTCTGGCTTATCAATGCCTACAAGAGGGGAGAGAACCTAATCATGGTAGGGGACATTAATATCTGTACTTTAAAGAGAACGGCTAAAAATTATCGTTATCTAAATATTTTGTACGATAGTAATATTATACCCTCTATCTTGAAACCTACACGAGAGGAAATGGTGGAAAACAAACTGACATCAACTTGTATAGATCATATTAATTTTAGAATGAGCCGTAATTTATTTAATGTACATCCCTCTGTTATTAATGATAAAATTGCAGATCATTACTTTATCGCCTTCAAAATAACTCTGAAAAATAATGTAAATATCCATCGCACCCCACATATCCCAGAGTACCTTGATATTTTGGACAATAGAATTGTACAAGAAAAAATTATGGAAATCGATTGGACAGGTTTGTGCAAAATCGAAAATCCGTCAGAACTTTATGAAAAAATAGTCTCAAATTTCAATGATATCTATAATATGGCTAAAAAGAAAATATTAAAAAAAAATCAGAAATATGAGACGCCATGGGTTAATTTCAAAGTTCAAGCTGAAATAGAGAAACGCGCTGTATTATTACGTAGATGGCGTAACAATAAAAATAATAAAATTTTGTATGAAGAATACAAACAACAAAGAAATATTACCACAAACCTCATTAAAAAACAAAAAAGAATTTACATCCACAAACAAATTTTAGATGCAAAAGGCGACATGCTTAAAACTTGGAAAATAATAAATGACCTTATGGACCGAAAAATTAGATTACCAATTGAAATGACATTAAAGCGCTATTTTAAAACCGATGATCTTGTTACGTTATCGATCCAATTTAACAACAATTTTATAAATCAGGTGACAGAGTTAAAGGTGAAAAATGCAGGACCTATCCTGGACGTACAATTCGAACAGCACGAGAAGCCTTGTGATAACACCAGCATGTTCCTCAGGAAAGCTAAAGAAAAAGAAATTTTAAATATCTTGAAAAACATGAAAAAGACAGGGCAGGGCATTCATGGGATATAAAACATAGATCTTATTAGAAATGCAGCCTTGTTTACACCTCTGGTGACTCACTTTGTAAATTTAATTGTAAATAATTCTAATATACCACAAGGTTTGAAAACGTCTTGCATTACGCCACTATTTAAGAAGGGCAAAACGAATGAACTTCGAAATTACCGTCCAGTAGGTTGCCTCCCAATATTAGAAAAAGTGCTAGAAAAACACATGAATAATTTGACTAAAAAATACCTAGAAGAAAATCAAATTTTACCGGAATTCCAATATGGGTTTCAAAGTGGTAAGAGCACTATATGTCTACTACAGGATTTTGCTGACGAGATCAACACAGCCTTGGATCAAAAACAATGCGTCATTGTCCTGCTGCTGGATTTAAGCTTTGTTTTTGACACCTTAGATCACGGCATCCTATTAAAGAAATTCAAAGAGGTAGGAATATCACATAAAATATTCAACAACTACCTTCAAGGGAGGAGCCAGATTACGAGGATTGGAAAATCGACCAGTAATAAGCTACCTGTTGAACAGGGCTCTGTCCAGGGGGGGATCAATTCACCTACATGGTTTAACATCTATACCTACGATGTAAAATATTTAACTAAAGTCTCTAGTCTCAAGATGTTCGCTGACGACAGCTGCATTGTCTCAGTTCACAAAGACCCTATAACTGCAGTTAAAAATGCGCAAAAAGACATGATAAACCTCCAGAAATATTTTTATAATAATCATATTTTCCTTAATCAGACCAAAACAGAAGCTTTAGCGATAGGTTACATGTGCAAGAGAATCAATATGGACGAACACAAAATCATTTGTCACTCCCGCCAATGCCTCTACGATAAAACGTACGATACCTCCTGTTCATGTATATCTATTGATTATAAAGATGAAGCAAAATATCTTGGTGTATATATTGATAATTTCTTCCAAATGAAACAACATGTATATAATATTTGTAAAAAGTTACGAATTATCAAATATAAATTAAATAAAATAAACGCCCAAACTCTCCCTCTGACCACCAAAAAGATTATATACTTTTCCTTAATTGATTCTGTCTTGAGATACGGGGTCACCTTATATACATATGCTCCACAGTACATCTTGAGACCTTTGATCACTCAACAGAATCAAATCAAGAAACTTTTACTCCACCAATCAAATGTCGACTGCCTAACCCCAGATGAACTGTCGAAATTCACGCTAATCTATTCCAACTTTTTCAATAAATCATTTCGACAGCATATTCATCAGCCGTACACTCTGAGGCACCAGGCGTTCAGGCGGATCAGAGTTAACACCATACGATTTGGAAACAGGAGGCTAGAATATTGTATTCCCAGGTTACTTAACGATTACTGTCAACCATTCCTGAGAAGAAAAAGATAAATACAAAATAAAAGAAAAATTAAAATAATATTTTAGAAAAAAAACATATTAGCAGCAATTTTATATTAAAATATTAATATCATTTGAAAATTTAAATTTACATGTATAATAATATATAAGTAATGAATAATAATGCAGGTATCACCTATCACGGTATTTCATAATGATAGTATTACATATGATACGAAGAGGTGAGGTCCATTATTATAAATAGTATAGCACATCATATATTATGTACATAGTTACACTATATTTTAGTATCTTTTATCATAGATGTTTTTTTTTCACTAGAAAGATTTATGTAAAATAGTAGAATTTCACCATCAGGTTATGAGAAGGTATGACTATATTTAACAATTAATGCAAAAAAAATTTTTTAAGGATCAGTAATTTTTATAGATAAATTGGGAAGAGAGATTCCCCATTATAAGTTAGCTCTTAGCTTAGGGGAATTATGTTATTAAAAAATAATAAAATAAAACAATTTATAATGTTATCAATAAAAAAAAAATCAAAAAAAAAAAAATCTCTCTTTCTTGCTTCCTCTCTCTCTTTTTTTTTTATTCCTCTCTTTCTCTCTCTCTTCTTCTCTCTATCAATCTCCTCTTCTCTCTCTCTCTTTCTTCACTTTCTCCCTCACTGTTTCTCTCTCTCTCCCTCTGTCTCCCACTCTCTCTCTCTCTCTCTCTCTCTCTCTTATTTCCTCTCTCTTTCTTCCTCCAATGTATCTCTCAAACTTCTTTCAAAATTTCAAGGAGGAAAATATTTCCTTATTTTTCCCATCAGAAAATCGCCCCGGGCCAGTCCTACACCGGGAAAACTTCTTACTTTAGCATAATGTGCTGCTCTCGTGAACTCTTCAACCTTGAACATCAGGGGCGTGGTTATACAGGGTAAAAAAATTCACTCTTTATGTTTCCTAATTCAGTCGAACTTATTAAACAAATTAAAATATCTTTAAATTTTTATTGAACTATAACACAAACACTTCATTAAGCGAATTTGTGAAGGGGAATGAGCCCGCAATGCTGGCTGCATTCCCCTTCTGAATGGCCAAGCTTAAACGTTGGATGAGGTATGATGCTGTTGAAACAAATTAGATCAAGTTTTATTTTCATAGAATATATACATATACAATTATACATACATAGAAATTGACATTAGTAAAACAAAACTTGATCAAGGGCGGTGCTAATGCATTCTCTTTTTTGAAGACCTTTTTCTTCTCTTAATCTCCTATAAAGAGGAGATTTTTCCTTAAAAGGTAAATTGGACCTGGAATTTGTTCTCTTATATTGAGGTTTCTCTTAAACCCAGGTTGACTGTATTTAAAAATGTTCATACAAAACATACACAAAAAACACAAGATTCACGATTCCCTAACAACTCCATCTTAAGACCTTTCCTGTAGCTGTCCATTGCTTTATACCCTGTGCCTCTTCTGATTATATAACCACAAAAATATAACTTCTTAAGAAAAACAATATTTTTTTTCGAGCTGATATCGCAATAGTATAGACAAGCAGTAGACCAGCAGCCTGGCTGGGGGACCAGAAACGAGGAGTAGACCAGAAGTTTGGCTGGGGGACTTTAAACAGGGAGTAGACCAGCATTGGTTTGGTTCTGGGGGCCCTTGTCAGAAATTATTAGCCTCCTTGTAAAGTCAGTGGTAGAAGTGCTGAGTCATGCCTCCACTGTTTGGCTACCATTGTTCACGAAGACGCCACCCTATGATGATGATGATCGCAATAGTAGAAATTAATAATAGTTTTTAGTTGAAAAAAAAAAAAAAAAATGCTCTTTCATTCTCTTTGCCTTTTCCCAATCTTACTTGGGGTCAACATTGTTCAACCTCATGGTTGAGGTTAGTTGTTTGTGGCACATTTTTACGGCTCGACGCCTTTCCTAACACCAACGATTCTATTTCATATAACGTCCTCATTAGGATGGGGGTTTTACCCTCCATTCGCTGGAAATCGTACCAGCTGCTCACATTAACTTTACGCAGCCTGGTAAGGACGGAAATGCTCGGAGGGAACATAATTTTCGGTGTGAAGAGTCTTCTCTAAACGGGAGTCGAACTCAGGATCTCTAGACTATACGGGCAGTAGTCACAACCGTTACGCCAGGCAAAATAAAACGAAGTAACGTTCCCCATTTCTCCTCTCCATGGGGATATTAGGTATGCTGAAAGGCATCCTATCAAATAATAAAGCCGAATTAGGGAGGGTTCAATAGATGAGAAATTAAATGGACATGGAGCTCAATGGCTCAGTGGTTAAGAGCACTGCTTACTGACCCAGAGATTGCGGGTTCGAATCCGGGTCGGACCGGACCGGAAAATTCTGACCGAGTTTTTCATTTCCGGAATGGCATGGATGTTTATTGTTTAAGTGCCCTGAAATAATTTGAAAGCCGTTCCAGGGCACATTTACTTTAAGAATAGGAAATGGAGTAAGAGAAGGGGTGAGGGAAGTGAGAGGAATGAGGAGAGAGGGAGGAAAGAAAGCCACATCGATGAGAGAAGGAAAATAAGAACAGGAAGAGGAGAGAGAAAAGATAGGGTGAATAGTGAGATGGCTAGTAGGAGTAAGAAAACGAGAAAGAATTAAAAATTGAGAGAGGGTAGATAAGATATAATAGAACAGAGAAGAGAACTCTAGGGAAGAGGAGGCAAAGGAGAGATGGAAAAATAAATAAATTTATAAGTGAAAAAATATGTTAAAAATACGAGAAGAGAAGGTTGAAAAAAAAAAGAAAATAAAGTGTAAGAAAAAAAGGAGGTGAGCTTGACAAAAATAAATTGATTAAAGGTAAATTATTATAGGTAAACTGCTAAGAGGAGGGAGAAAAGAAGTAATTAGAATAAATGAAGAGAAAAAAAGGAGTAGAAAAAAGTTGAGAAGGAGGAATATGAGTGGCGTAGAGGAGAAAAAAACAGGTAGAGGATGAGTGAAATTGAGAAGTAGAAAAATATACAGTGTGTCCCGTCAATACAAGTTTTTTCATGGTCAACTTCAGAATTTTAATTTCATCAACCTGACATAATTTGAAGTTGACCTTGAAATAACCTTGATGGATAAACTTGGCAGATTTTGTGAAGGTCATCATAAGACATCTGCAAAATTGAGGAAAACTACCTAAAACACGAACTTTCAGTTTTCGTTAGTTCTCGAGATATTTCTATGACTCGTTTATAATGCCGAGTCTTTATAATTATTTCTATGACTTTATCATTATAAAGTCGTAAGAGAATGCCGTTGGCATTAGCACCGCCCTTCATCAAGTTTTGTTTTATTAATTTCAATTTCTATGTATGTACATATTCTATGTCATTTGCAAATAAAACTTGATCCAACATGTTTATTATAAATGGAACACCCTGTATAGTAAAAAAAAAGAAAGGAGAGGAGTGAAGTAGCAATGAAGGAAGAGGAAGGAAGAAAAGAAAGAGGAGAAGGATGAAGAGTGGAAAAAATTAATGATGTTAGTTTCTTCTCTTAACCTCTCTATCATTTTTCTCTCTCCTAGATCTTTTGTGCTGCCATTCTCCATATTTGTTATTAAGTCTCGTTGATAGCTGCTCTCTTTAATTTAACTTTTAATCTGTGACTTGATAGGTATCACTATACTCGGTGTCCCGGGTTCGATCCGAGGTGAAGTTGAATATTTTTACATGAATTTTTCCTCGTTAATTTGAGTTTGTGACCATATAATAATAAGACTCTGAGGGTTAGGTGGTAGAAAATGCTTTGAGTATTAACTTCCACTTGGTTACCTGCCACTAAAGAGTGTTATTATTATTATTATTTAGCATTTTTTTTGCCGTCTGTAGATTGTAGATAAACATCTGCTTTCTCTTTGTTAATGACTCCATAAACAACAAAGATAATATTCTAATAGCAACGCAAAAAATTCTCTCATTCTTCTTCCTACTTTTCTCCAGAGCAGTCACAAATTTAACGCTCCCTGTTATTTACATTTTTCTCGAATTATTTAAAGTTTTGAACGTTCAATTTTTGCATATGTATCTTAAAGAAGTGCTTAATCATGTCTGATTGACTATTATTCCGTTTAAAACAGTTATTAGATACCTTTTTTCAATGAACTTTTTCCCTTCTTTTCCTGTGATAATAGTGATTTCTATTTTTACCTTTATTCCCATTCATATAATAACATGATTTCTATCATTATGACTCTTTGATCCCGTTCGCGATTTTTCCAGATTTCAGCCACTCACATTATTTTATTCCGTGGACTCAGAAGAAATTTTTCTTTCTCCGCTATGACTTCATTCTCTTCCGTTCTTTCCCGAGGTTCTACTTTTACCCACAAGAGGTCAGCAGCTCCATCATCCTTCAGTTCTTCCTTTTCTCTTCAATCTCAATCTAAGCCAGTAAATGATTCCTTAATGCTCCCTCTTGAATGTGCTTTCTTTCTCCCATGCATAGATTCCATCTCAATTGATAAATATTTTGTCGCTGTTGGAAATCTTCTGGATGGAGATTTTCAGAAAATAATCTATGGAGGAAGAAATGGTTCCAGAATAGTGATGCATCTTTCTTCTCAATGTGTCCTTAACGATTTCGCTGCCAAAAATGAGTCCGTAACAATTGATGACCATATATTACCGATACGAAAGCTTATTGACCCAGGACTTATTTTGTACCTGCACAATGTGGCTCCCCACCTTCCTAACGACTTGTTAGTCGATGAACTTAAAAAAAGTGTCCGTCTTATGTCCGACATCAAGTTAACAAATTACGGTATGCGAGATTATCGCTTGCGGCACATCTTGGCGTACAAGAGACAAGTACAGATTCGGACAGAAGACAGAGAAAAAATTCCTACTAACATAACTGTTACATGTAAAAATGTCCCACATACCATCTACCTATCCTTTGACACCCCTAGATGTTTCAGCTGCGGAAAGGAGGGACATGTTTCCAAAAACTGTCCTGAATCAATTCAAACTTTTTCAGCTCAACAAAGATTAGAAGAGATTAAACTCACATCTCCTCCAATTTCAAATGACAATCTCTCCAGTTCTTCTCCCCCTCTCCCTCCTCCCCCACCTTGTGAGTTCAGGGATGAAAACACGGAGATGGAAATAAGTGAAGAGTCCAGCCCCTTGAAGAATGATTTCTTCCCTAAATTCTCCTCCTCTCATTCTTCCTCTCTAGAGTCCCTGGGAGAGCCGACCATCACTTCCTCCCTAGTACTAACTACCACGTCCGCGACTGAGGAGTTTCCCGCTCTCAAAAATCCAGAGACCCCGAAAAATAAGAAGAGATCCCTACTCAGCTCAGAAACCCAACACGAGAAGAAAGTAAAAACCTCCACATCCCCCCCTGCAGATCCAGAACTCTCTGAGGGTTTCAAATCCTTGGTATCAAAAATAATAACTGATACCAAGGAAACCTCTGTGACGGCAGACGAGTTCTGCAATCTTCTGGGTAAACTCAGAAATGCCCAGAAAAAACAGGAGATTGTCGCTCAATCCGATCTTCCCCTTATCAACCTGAAGAACATTCTTCAAAATGTCCATTCTTCTCCTGACACTTCTACCAACATGAAGGCTAGAATCACCCGTCTTCTGAGGACTCTTTTTGCCGATCCTAAGATGTTCCTCAAAAATGTGGATAATATTTCCACTTAACTAACTAGGTATATGTACATAAATTATATCCTCTTTTTACCCCCTCTTTTAGGTATATTCAAAACGTATATGTAAATACTTTACTCATGTATCAATGATTATGTACCTTTATTTCAATTTTTTTTTTTTTACAACTTACCATTTATGTTTATTGATACTTTTTTTTTCGTAAAATTTATGATTTTTCCTCCAGGGTACATTTTTCTCTTGTATATACCTAAAACTCATCATTGTATCTTCCACTATAACAGTAAGGCACCTCCTTCTTGTCTGACCTTTCTAAGGAAAAACATTTCATCATCCAGTTTTTCAATTTATCTCAATTAAAAATGTGATTAAACTTCATTTTTCAGTGTATATAACATAAAATAAAATGTTCGCACACTATAATAAATGATAAAAAAAAAAAAAAAAAAAAAAAAAAAAAAAAAAAAAAAAAAAAATTCTCTTAATTGAAACATAATTACTGGACGAGATTTTTTTTTAAAATAATTTTCTAGTAACAAGAGATACAGTTGTACTTGAATGTACAACAGGAACCACTTCTACACCTACAAGCTGAGGCATGGAAACTAAAATATTTTTTGATGCCTAAAATGTATATACGAAGCATTGTCTGGCTGGGGAATCTGAACATGGAGTAGACCAGCAGTCTGGCTGGGGAACTATATGAACATGGAGTAGACCAGCAGTCTGGCTGGGGACTATGAACATGGAGTAGACCAGCAGTCTGGCTGGGGGACCATAAAGGAGGAGTAGACCAGCAGTCTGGCTGGGGAACTATAAACAGGGAGTAGACCAGCAGTCTGGCTGGGGGACTATAAACAGGGAGTAGACCAGCATTGGCTTCGTTCTGGGGACCCTTGTCAAGCCAATGCTAGTCTACTCAATGTTTATAGTCCCCCAGCCAGACTGCTGGTCTACTCCCTGTTTGTAGTCCCTCAGCCAGACTGCTGGTCTACTCCATGTTTATATGTAGTTCCCCAGCCAGACTACAATACAATACATAAAATAATTATCTGTATATAAAAATGTACCTATAAAATCTGTCTATGAATATGTGAATCTCTT